>OU015503.1:96499083-96796583 GCA_907164885.2 Dolomedes plantarius | reverse complement strand
ATCCGTCCCTGAATTTAAGGAAAAGTTGAAAATTTATGAACAAATCTTTAACAGATCACAAAATTTCAGACAAAATAATCAGAAAAAAATTGATGCTTCCTACCTCAATGTGAAAGTCGATAATACACGTAGCCCAAATACACAGCCAGTATGTTTTTCCTGTGGCTTGAGAGGTCACAAAAGCAACCAATGTTTGAATAAGTCACATGGTAAACAATGCTACGGATGTAAAAGTTTTGGTCATGTTCATGCTAATTGCCCTAAAAGTTATCGAAATTCTAAACCAAAACCTGATTCTCAAAAACCTATTTCTGATAAAACTGTAAATGCACTTTCTCCTGAAACTTCATCGAAAAATCCCATGCATGTTGACATTCAACTTGCAGGAATTCAATTGACAGCACTCTGTGACACTGGGTCACAGGCAACCCTCATCAATGAGAAAACCTATCGAAGAATTGGTTCGCCACCATTGCAGCCCACCAACATTCCCTTTTCAGGAATTGGCAAAAACCAAGTTCACAGCATCGGATTCTTTCAGGATTCCATCGAAATTCAAACCATTACTTTACCTGCTAAAATACATGTTCTAGAGGATGACTTGATTCCTTTTGATGTGATTATCGGAATCGACTTTTTACAGCAAACCCAATTTACATTTGATAAAGACGGTATTCGTTTATGCAAAACTCCTGAAAATAACACCTTCGTTAATATTGCTAATGTTTCTGATGATCAAGCTTTTCCATTTGATCTTTCACACATTTTGAATTCTGAAACTCGTGAGGAAGTTCAAAATATCGTTACTTCCTAAAAACCACATAAAGTTCAAGACACTGAAATTAAGATGACTATTTTATTACAAGATGAAATCCCTGTAGCTCAACGTTCTCGACGACTCCCTTTCGCGGAACAGAAAATTGTAGAAAGCCAAATTCAAGATTGGTTAAATGATGGAATTATTAAAGAAAGTTGCTCCGATTATGCCGCACCGATTGTTCTATGTAAGAAAAAAAGTGGAGATTATAGACTTTGTGTTGATTACCGCAAATTGAATAGAAAAATGATAAAAGATAAATTTCCCTTACCGCTCATCGAAGAAGCTTTAGACAAACTTGGAAAATCTCGGGTGTTCACTTCACTTGATCTCAAAAATGGTTTCTTTCATGTACCTATGGACCCTAATAGCACTAAATATACTTCTTTTGTGACTCATGAAGGACAATACGAATTTTTACGTGTCCCATTTGGCTTATGTAACAGTCCCAGTGTTTTCCAACGATATGTTTACACAGTTTTTAGAAATCTCATTCGCGACAATGTTCTTATTGTTTACATGGACGATCTTCTCATACCATCTAATGATGAAGTTGAAGGTCTACAAAAATTACGCCTAGTTCTCCAAACAGCTGCAGACTATGGCCTTGAATTGAACTTTAAAAAGTGTCAATTTTTACAGCGAAAGATAGAATTTCTTGGTTACATTATCGAAAATGGAGTAGTTAAACCCTCACCTACCAAGACACAAGCTGTTCAAAATTTCCCACAACCTCAAACCCCTAAACAAGTTCAAAGTTTTCTTGGATTAACAAGTTATTTCAGAAAGTTCATTCCAAATTATGCGCTGATTGCTAGACCATTAAGTGACCTCCTTCGGGATAATGTAGAATTTAATTTTGACTCTGAACAAATAGCAGCTTTTCAACAACTTAAAAACATTCTTTCACAAAACCCAGTTCTTCATGTTTTTCAACAGGGATACCCATTAGAACTCCACACTGATGCCAGCTCCTTAGGTTTTGGCGCTGTGCTCTTGCAACAATCCGATGATGGACAGTTTCATCCTATTCATTATTTTAGCCGTAAAACTACAGTTCAACAAGAAAAATATCATAGTTATGAACTGGAAGTTCTTGCCGTTATTGAAGCGCTAAAAAAATTTCGAAACTACTTGTTGGGAACAAAATTTAAAATTATCACCGATTGTGATGCTTTCCAAAAAACGATACACAAAAAAGACCTACCAGCTAAAATTGCTCGATGGGCATTGATGTTAGAAGACTTTGATTATGAAGTTTGTCATCGACCCGGTAGACAGATGAAACATGTTGATGCTTTAAGTCGTAACCCCATTATTGTAATTACCTCAAATGATATCACTCAAAAGGTGAAAAATGCCCAAGACCAGGATGAATTTATATCTCAAATTAAATCTATGCTTGAATCTACACCTTCTGATGAATTTTTTGTTAAAAACGGAATTCTTTATAAACTTCATCAGGATGCCGAACTTTTAGTAGTACCACAAATGATGCAGAAAGAAATAGTGCTAAACGCCCATTCACAAGGTCATTTTGCTTCACAAAAAACCCGAATTAATTGTTTCTCGTGAATTTTTCATTCCTCAACTTAAGAAATTAGTTCAAGAAATTATTTCGAACTGTATTCCTTGCATTTTGTCCTCGCGAAAATCTGGAAAACAAGAAGGATACCTTCACCCCATTCCAAAAGGTGATGCACCCCTTGAATGTTACCATTGCGACTTTTTAGGACCTTTACCATCGACAAAAAAATGTTATAAGTATCTTTTTACAGTAGTTGATGCCTTTTCCAAATTTGTATGGATCTATCCCGTGAAGTCCACCTCTACGAAAGATGCCTTAGACAAATTATCCTTGCAACAAACTACATTTGGCAACCCTTCAAAAATCATTACTGACAAAGGTAGCGCATTCACATCTTCAGAATTTCAAAGTTACTGCCAGGAACAATCAATTGAACACATTTCAATAGCAACAGGTGTGCCACGTGGCAACGGTCAGGTTGAGCGTGTTCATGGCACAATTATTCCCGTTTTAACTAAGTTAGCTCTAGATGAACCTGACAAATGGTTTAAATATGTCCCAAGATTGCAACGTATCTTAAATAGTACCACCACACGCAGTACAAAATTCACACCCTTTCAACTTTTAATTGGTGTTAAAATGAAACAACAAGAGGATCTACAGATTAAAAATCTTCTTGACGAGGAACACCACCAAAGAATTCTTGATGACAAAGAAGCGTTACGTATCGAAGCTAAACGAAATATCCTCCGTTTACAGGAAGAAAACATACGACAATATAACAAACGGCGTAAACCGGCTTGTAAATACAAGATCGGTGACAAAGTGGCAATACAACGAACTCAATTTGGAACCGGATTAAAGCTCCGACCAAAGTTCTTCGGACCATATGAGATCACGAACATCAACCCCAACGATCGTTACGAAGTTCGAAAGTTAGGACATCACGATGGTCCAACCATAACATCAACTGCAGCGGACAAAATGAATCAGTGGTGCAGAAACTGAACACCAATACCACTGTGTTGAACACTGCTTGATTTTTTGAAATATTTTTCCTTTTTCTGCTCTTTTTTTTTTTTTTATCTTTTCAGAATTATTGTTTACAACCCAGCCGCGGACGTCTGGAAAGTCAGAACGGCCGTGTGAGAATGAGTTTGGCAACACAACTGAACTATTACTACAACTTCCACTCCTACTACTTCGGCGCGAAGGACTTGGCGCGCAAACACAGTGATGGACTAGTGACATTACGAAGCGGATGTGTCGCTCCGCAGGCTTGCCGTTTTGAGTCAAATAGCTGTGTTGATGCTTTGTTTTTTTTAATTTCATACTAAGTGTTAGTCCTGTCTTGTAAACATCGTCTAGTTTAATTAAATGTTCAAAATAATTAAGTCTAATGATTCACTTCTAAAGGAAGGAGTACTAACTCCTTCCTACATATATATATGTGTATATATATTATATATATATATATATATATATATGTGTGTGTGTGTGTGTGTGTGTGTGTGTGTGTGTGTATATGTATACATACATACATTCAAAAGAGGTAAGCAACGATAAGTAATCCTACGTTAATAACCCGCGGTAGTTTCATTAGAAGAGACTACCTGAAAATTTTTTGGTATATTTTGGAAATATTGTAAAACTTTTAATTCAGAGCACAGGTAAGTGTTACAGTAGTGAATTATGTGTAGGAAATTAAAATATATCGAGTTGAATGGAGTGTGGGGTCTCTGGCGTAAGCCCTGAATTGCACTAAAAATTCCGTATATTTTAAAATGGAATGAAATTTTTAATCAAAATTATATTATTTTTCGTGATTTTTATATCCTTATTGAATAAAAAAAAATATATGTACTTAATCAGTATTGTATATTTTTGTTAAAAAAATCGCAGAACGTGTGGGCAGATACTACCTTAAGTTACTTAAGTTAAAGGTGCTTATGTACTTTCATTTTCGATAATGACTTTTCGATAATCACTTTCGATAATAAATTTTCGATAATCACTTTTTTTACATTCAATTATGTAAGTTTATGATAGGAATATTAAAACTTTTATTAAACATTTTATAGTAAAAATTTTCGAAAAACAAGTATATTGCGTCACAATTTTAGCGTTTGAGACGTATTTTTCCGTCTCGTAGTTTTGGTTAAAAAGCGGTTGCGACGAAATATTTCATTCTCTCGTTTGGTATTTAAAGGCATAAAAAATGTACTGTCTCAGTAAGTAAATGTCATCAATACTTTTTTAAGCATAAAAGAATCAAAAATTCTGATTTTGCACCAAGGTGTTATTGTTATCATTTTGACAGATTTGCGTTTCTGCCTTTTCCGAGTTCGTCAAAATTTCCAAGAAAACAAGTACTATTCCAATGTTTTGGAGACGTTTAACGGAGGGAGAAAAAGTAATGAATTTGCTGAATAACACTTTCATGCGTATTTCAAAACTCGAACCTAGTATTTGAGCAATCATCCATCAATATATATTATTTCTAAAAGGTGTTGTTTTGCTTCATCCCTCTTTCTGCCTTCATACTTAACCAAAATCGATAAATGCGGTACCAGTTTAAAGATTAAGATCTCCGCTTCGTGCGAATTGTTAATTTCGAATTACATGTCGTATTGTTTGTTTAAAAATCGAAGTATAAACATTATAAAAAAATTTTCTTCCCCTTGATGGCGCGCGCGCCAGTTTTTTTTTATATTTTACTTTATCAATCGCCCTGAACTATTAAATTTTAAAATCGTTTGCTTTTATTATCATTCTGTGAATTCATTAATAAGTTTCTTTATTGGCAACATCCGTGTAGGTCTACATTATTCTTTTTGCATGGAAAAACCATTTATTTGGATTTTTTCTTTTCACTCCCACTGAACTTATAAATTTTAAAATCGTCTGATTTTATTACCATTCTCTGACTTAATTAATAAGTTTCTTTACTGGCAACATCCGCATAGATGTACATTATTCTTTTTTCGCTTGGTAAAACCGTTTAGATTAAAATCTTCTTTCCTTTCACCCTGAAGATCATTTTGTTTATGATATTTTTCTCTCTTAAGGAAACATTCAGTCAAAAGTTACTGCTGATTATATTTTCACATCAAATATTGGGTACAAAGAGGTTTTATAAGGTAAGTATCCCTTTTTACACGAGTTTGTATCATACTTCACTTTTAATACTATTTACAAATGTGTTTTGACGTGTACATATCTCATGTTCCCTTGTTTTGTGTCATGATTCATCTCCTATACTGTTCCAAAGGTGTTTTGTAATCGATTTTGTATTATCTTTACGCACCATTGTTATGTGACAGATAAACAATAACTACAAATGAAACGGTTCTTCTTTCCTTCTACTACACACCACCCACCTCGCTATAAAATTAATCTTATTTTATTTCGCATGCGAAATTTTCGCACGTGTCACCTAGCCTTATTATTACCATGCTTTTATTAACTCGCTTTCTTCTTTGTTTGTGTGTTTGTCCAGTTCAAATCTTGCAATCGATTTTTAACTAACTTACCGACTAGCTAGACATTTGAAAATTTTAGAATAGCTCAGAACACGATGACAATGCATTCTTTTAATACTTTTAGTCAACTTTAAGCAGATTTGAATTCCTTTTCAGTTAATTTTGTTTTGTAGACTGGTGCTGCCATCTATCGACCGGAACGGGAACGAAAAGTTAAACGCGAGTTAACTTCCAATTAACTTCATATTCTTTTAAGTTGATGGGATAATTCATCAAAAAATTTTTAACAAAGTATTAATACATAGAATTATCAAGTTTATATGATTCAACAGAAAATTTAAAAACATGGTATACAAAAAGTTCTTTTTATCTTGTAATTATTTTAATAAACAAACAATGCAATGTGTCATTCTGAATTAACAATTCGTTGGAAGCGGAGAACTTAATCTTCAAAATGGTACCTCATTTATCGATTTTAGTTAAGTATGAAGGTAGAAAAGGGATAAAACAAAAAAAAAATACCTTTTAGAAATAATAAATATATTGCTAAGCCGATTCTTTGGGCAGTCCGTGAGAGAAAATTGCTGCATCCATTTACTTCATTCTGGTCTTAAACGAAAGATTTTAAACTATAGTTGTGTAAATTTTGTTTGTGTCCAAACAAAACCAAAACACCACCAAACTCTAATCATTAGCGATAATTTACAATGCTCTTTGCGCAAAAAAAAAAATGCTCTTTGCGCATTCTCAGTGACATGTTTAAATCTGGCTTTAGATACTCACTAATCACGATGCCGCATAAACATGTTAACTTGTTTATTCCGAAGCATCTGTCTAGCTCTCTCTCTCTCTGCCATTTTTATTTTTAATTATGTTTGTGAGATTGTTTAATTATGCTTGTGTGATGCTAACTAACTTCCCTACTAGCTAGACATTTGAAACTTTTAGAATAGCTCAGAAGACGATGACAATGCATTCATTTAATACTTTAAGCCATCTTTAAGCAGGATTGAATTCTTTATCAGTTAATTTTTTTTTCGTGGACTGGTGCAGTCATCTATCGCCGGGACGGGAACAAAAAGTTAAACGCAAGTTAACTTCCAATTAACAACTTCATTTTCTTTCAAGTTGATGGGATAATTCATTAAAAATTTTTTTTAAAACGTATTCATTAATGCATAGAATTGTCAAGTTTATATTATTCAACAGAAAATTTAAAAACATGGTATATAAAAAGTTCTTTTTATCTTGTAATTATTGTTATCTGTTTGACAGATCTGCGTTTCTGCTTTTTCCAAGTTCGCCAAAATTTCCTATAAAACAAGTAATATAACAATACGTTTAACCGAGGAAGAAAGAATAGCGAATTGAATTAATAACACCTTGGTGCGAATTTAAAATTTCGAAACAAATTTTTTTTTCTCGTTTGAGTTTCAGTTTTATACTCGTATTATTTTATTTTTTTGGTTAATGTTTTCACTTTGTTACAATCTTTCATCCAGGGAAGGCTCTCATTTCATAGTTTTGCCGCAAGATGGCAGAAAAGAAGTTAGAGGATCTTCCACCAGTTTACTCCAATTTGGGCTGTAAGTTTGCAAAAATGCAGTCTCTTGTATTGTAATCAATGACAATATCCTTTTTCTCTCGTTGAAATCTAAATATGGCTGAGAACCCTAACCCATAATCTGAGCCAGGCCTCAATGAAGTTGCTTCCGGAGTAGGGCGATTAAAATTTTAACCATTCACATCGTTCCACTCAGTGATCACGTGATATATCAAACCAATTACAGGGTATGTCACAATCTTCGCGCCAACCGAGGAATGCTACGCTACGCTCCGGAATCAATGTGACTGACTGACATATAACGCACAGACCAAATCGCAGGACCTAAAGGGATGAAATTTTGCATGGCGATTCTGTAGTGTAGGGATGCACCACGAAAAATTTTTAAAATTTTCTTCTTAAATTTTTTTAAATTAAATTTTTAAGATGTTTTTGAAATTTTTTTATGTTTGCATTTAAAATAATAATCTGAGGGTTATAAAATTTATATCACTAGAAATATCATAAAAATTCCTTTAAACTGAAATCTTTTTCGAATCTTTACCTATATTTTCTGATTTTTGTTGAATTTTTAAAGATTAATTTTTAGAATTTAATTTATTAAATGCTGATCACGTGGTTTCTTTTCGTTTTGTGATGCTTTAAATTAATTTTGCGTCACGTGCATAGCAAGGAAATAAATTGACAAAAAAATATTAAAATAAATCTTTATTGAAAAATATTAAGATAAATATTTATTACCAAATAAATATTATTAAAATTTTATCATTTACCGAAGCATAAAAGATAAAATTTAACCACTAGAAATTGTTTAAGAATTTAATTCAAATTAGTATGTTTTATGGATATTAAACATACAAATTAATTGCATATATATATATATATATATATATATATATATATATATATATATATATGACACGTGTGTAGTTTGCCTGTTATAATACCTTTAATGCAGTCATCATTTAGCACTGGTGGCGAGTGGAAGGAATAGAATTACATCAATCCATAATTAGAATCAATTCGATTTTTATTTCCTTTTCATGCTAGCCAAAGCTCCAAATCAGCGCGTTCAGCTCTCGCCATTTTTTACTTAGAGACGCGACGAACACACGTCCGTCGGCATTGAATTCTATCCCGCGCTCTCCCGATTTCAAGGTCAAAACCACGCGTCCACAATCCTGGCACATGCGCAGAGCCCAATTTAGATTTTTCTAGAAATTTCTTCCCGCCAAACCTGTACAGTATCTAAAAATAATCTCTCTGCATGGAGCTTCATTTCACCGCGAAACGAAGGTCAATTACTGTAAACGAGTATTCCCCTGATTTCACCCGTAGCGCGTCTTGCAATATGAAAACTAGAGCCTTTTTCGCGCCACGAAAATGATTAATCCCTAAGCCCCCTTTAAATTTAACTTAATTATTCTTTTCCCAATTAATTTCTGACATATATATATATATACACGTGTGTGTGTGTGTGTGTGTAAGTAAGTAATATATAATATTTTCTTGAATTTATTTATAATTTTTCTCCTAACATTAGTTTTACTTTCTCCTTAGTTGATGGCGATACTGGAGCCGGACCTTCGGCGCCTAGCTTTCACAGTTCCTATGTCGGAGGTAAACCGGATTTATTTCGTAGATAGATGTTGTCATATTTCATTTTTAAAATGATATCGAAGGAGTTTTATTAAAGTGCATTTCCTATTCGTCAAGGTTTATTTGAAGCATATGTCTCTTCTTTTCTTGACTGAATGTCAGAAATTTCTCGGCTTTAGTTCCCATCATTTATTTGACGCTTGACACAAACCCAAGATAATTATGACGCACACAATCGGAGCCAGATTAAGGAATGGGATTTAGTGGCTACAGCCCAGGGGCCTCGAGAAGATAGAACAAAAGGCGAAATGGAATTCATGCAAATACACGCATTCGTAAATGTTTCTGATATTAACACCCTTGTAGCAAACAATAGATTCACTTCTTCATTCCTTAAGGCTGCTGTGTACTAACCCTATTGGATTCTCTCACCTCAATGTTAACCTATGGAGAAAATGTGTCCAAGGATTGCAGACTTGGATTGAAAGATTTTTTTAAATTGTACTCCTTAATAGAGAAAGAAATTTTACACCTTGGGGCATTCTTCGTTTTAAAAAAATGCAATTTATATTTTAAAATTTAAATAAATCGGGTTAAAAAATCTGGTATAAAATGGTTTGTTTTAAACGCTCCTCAATTCCTTTGGTGGACGCAATTTATAAAATGAATCCTGTTGCAAGGTGCAAAAAAATTCAGGCTATCTGATAATACCCTTTTTATTGGATTATCGGCATTTATGTAGCTGTAAGTAAGGTAAATGCACCTATAATGGGCCATGTCCCTATAATGGGCCGCCCTTTAGAAATGTCGAGAAATTAAGGGTCTATCGTTACCTAAGGCAGTAGAAGGGGTGAGGGTCATTGGCTACTAGTAGCCAATGACATATATCTAATAAAATGCTAATATGAAAGCAAAATCTAATAAAATGAAAGTTTTGAAAAATACAGAACTTATCTGTTAACTATGGTAGAATAAAGCATCAATTTATCTGGCAAATTCACTTTTCCTAGTTGAAAATGAGTTCATTACTAACAAAACAAAACAGAGAAAATAACAATTCGGTTAATGGCAATTGCTCTCGATTCTTTTCTTTTGCTTCGTTCGAAGTAGCAAAATGTTGACCGAAGCGCTCCGAACCAAACCAAACCAAACCTTCTGCTTCGTAAGCTCTTATATTCTTTCATTTATTACACATTATTAGTTTATTTCTTGCTCCTTCTATGGCATTAAAAATGGGTTGACTGGCATATTACTGAATAGTGATTGGGAATTCGTCATCTGGAATAGAAAAATGATATCAATAAACCATAAATGAGGAATGACGACCCAAAATTATGAACCATGGAACATTTTTATTTTGAGGGAATATGAACAAAATGGCTGAAGGCCTCAAAAATACAGAATGTTTGGCATTCTATGCACTTATGAAGACCGGTGGATGAGTCTTGAGTCCCCATGCGAACAGCACCTTTTTCGAAGTCTTTCACCTAATCTTAGGCATCCTGTAAAGCCCTTCTCTGGAGTCAGTCGTCCAACGGGTCGGGAGAGATCTCTTCTTGCAGGTGGCTGATGAGTTTTGCATCTGTCCAGCAGTCCGCCAAATTTGGCGAAGAGCGCTCGCCAAGCGGCGAGAAAAACTGCGAAAACAAAGCGACACAAAGAGAAGCGATTATCCATGTGTATCTCGGGGAGGCGAAAAATAGCCAAACTTGTAGAGTAATATAGCAATCCTCTTTCCCCCGCACGAGGAATTTCACCGATAAGAAAGCGGGGTGCGTTCTTAGCGCAAAAAGTAGGTTTTCGTTGAATAAAACTGGGCAGTCAAGGGGCAGTATCCACATTTATGTGGTACGCGCATCTGTTAGGGGAAAAATCCCATAAAAAAAGATATTTTTAAAGGGCGGTACAAAACGTTGTGACACCTTCCCTCCCTTTTATTTCGTCGCTCCCTGTTTTTTCCTCTAAGACCTTGTTCTCATTGCCTCCGGAGTGTCAGCAATAAAAATTTAAACCAGTTACAGGGCTCAGTTTAGTGACCACGTGATATGTCAAACCAATCACAGGCCATATCAACAATCTCAAAGACAACGGAGGAAGCAATGTTAACTAGGCCTTATAGTGTTTCTCGGTTTGATAGTTCTTACCCTTCACAAGGACGATGGTGAAATGGCTAAGGTGTTAACGTTCGGTAAAAGAGTTCATTGGTTCGAGTCCCACAATTCGCAGGAATGTTCGGAATTAGCTTTAAACTGTAGGGCTCGGTGTATCTCTACCCAGCGTGCTTCAAAAGCTGATCGTTCTGCTCTCGACCAACTAAACCTTTCTTTTGGGAATTGCAAAGTCCACTCTGCGCACCTTTTTTTTTTTTAACGTAGGATTACGTTCCTCAATAACGGTCCTTCGGAAAGAAAAAATTGTCCTGCGTTGCGAATTATAATTTTGGCAGCGTGCCAAACCCAGTAGTAGTAAACAGTTAAACAGAAAAGTACCAAAGTGCGTGAAGAAAAAAAAAAAGGAATAAGCAAACGTTAAGTAATTCTACGTTAATAACCCTCGGTAGTTTCGTTAGAGGAGACTACCTGAAATATTTTTTTAGGTTTATTTTTCTTCTCATTGTACTTTGATGTTCGATTTTCATGCCCCTGACACCATTCGGGGGATTTCTGAGGCTTCGAATCTGTCGCCAATTTTTATATTGCATGTTACATACATAAGTTATGACGTGTTTGAGAAGTAATATTAATTTATCTGTGACCTCCATCTGTTGGTCTTTTCAGCGGATTTTCCACCCGAATTGGCGAGTCCGACGGCGCCGCTGCCGCCACCTCCAGAACCGAATCTTGGTCCTCAACCGTTGCTCATCAGGTAGTAAAATACGCCAATTCCTTTTATGGTCATTGCTATAAAATCCGCGACTTGCGTTTCTGCTCCCACGGTGAGTCTTATATGGTGCCACTCTCGCAGACCAACTCTGCGTTTTCGAGCTCTCTGACCTCTGAGAGGACGCTTTGATTAGTTCTCTCGGACGCTTTGATTAGTTCTTCTAATGTTCTTTCGTTCATTGCTCATATTTTATCTGCATCAACTGACGAAACCCGCTTTAACCCCAATTCGACATCTTAGCCCTGTCATCAGGGTCTGTAGTACGTGACAATTGGGAGAAGTCTACCATATAAGGCTTCAGTGGAACAGTATATGGTAAAACCTCGTTTATCCGGTCTAACTGGGACCATATGCAATTCTGTTAAAGCTATTTTGCTCGCCAAGAGATGGCGCTGTGAGCACTGTAAATGTAAAAGACCTAAAAACATAGCGGTCATGTTCTAACGATATGATAATAAAGTGTCATTTTATTATTAAATGAGTCTCCTAATTTTAAAAGGGTCGCACGATTATGCGACAAGGTAGGTCAAGATTCATAAGGAAATGGACATGTCTGACTAAAAGGTGCTAAAATTGGGAGACAACAATCCGGACAATAGAAAATCCGGATAATCCGGGTAATATGGGTAATAAGCAAAACAAAATTCTTAACTAAGCAGACTTACCGTTTATTACGATAAAAAAAAACTATGGTTTTGTAACAAAATTACATAGTATGGTTTACAAGACATTAAAAAATATAAAAATATCTTTTCTGAGTCAATCCACGTGAACGCCCTGTGGCACTCTAGCAAAGCTTTCTTAACCTTTTCCTTGCGGGGTGAGATAGAATGTATCCCAAGAATATGGGCCCAAGAAAAAGTAAATAAATATATATATATGCATATATATTATATATATGCATATATATATATGTATACATATATATATATACATATGTATATACATATACATATACATATATATATATATGCATATATATATGCATATATATGCATATATATGCATATACATATATATATATATATATATACATATGTATATACATATATATACATATATATATATGCATATGTATATACGTATATATATATATATATATATATATATATATATATATATATATATATATATATATATATATATATATATATACATATATATATATATATATATATATATATATATATATATATATATATACATATATATATATGCATATGTATATATATATATTTATATTTATAATTATTTATATTTATTTTTTCTTGGGCACGTATTCTTGGGATACATGCTATCCCAGCCCGTAAGGAAAAGGTTAAACTCAACAAAAGGCATTTTATTACCATAATTTATTGCACAATCTATGCAGGAACTGTATATTGAATCAAACTAAAAAGCGAATAATTGGCGTCACTTGTAGTTACGTTCTTGGTACCATAGTTAAAAATTATTATCTAATGTGAACAGTAAATTTTAAAAAGTGTACAAATCTGATCCGGCTCAACGAGGGCTGAATAAACGAGGTTTTACTGTACAAACAACCAGCGTGGATTGTCTGCGTATAATTGAAGAGAGAAAAATGGAGCGATGATGGAATCTGCCTTTGGCATAAGACACTAACTTTCCAATAGGATGTTTCCAAAAGGCAAATCATACAAGCAATACCATTATCTTTCAGTTTTTTTTTTAAAATAAAGATTCCCAGGAACCTAAATGGTTACTACACCATCAAGCAACTTAATAATTTAATAAACAGAAAATCCGACTTAAATAAAGCACAAATAGCAGTAAGATGCAATTATTTTGCATACGGCCGTTTCGAAGCTACAAAGGAGCTCCTTCATCAGTGCAAAGAACTTAGTGGCAGCTCAAAAAAGCCGAAAACTAAGCCTACCTCGAGCACAAAGGTTTTATCTTTTCTTTTCAAAACTTAATAATTAATTCAGTGCTTTTTTCATGATGAAGACTCAACATAAGATACCAAGAAAGAAAGGAAAAAAACAATAAAACATGAATATCTTAACCAGTTTAGGGAATTTTCCCAACCAGTACGCATGTAATTTTCGCTGGACGGCAGAATCTAGCCGCTTGTATGTTTTACCACTCCTTGACGTCAGCAGCCCATGACTTACTGAAGAGCCCCGTGAACTCTAACAAATATAAAGCCTTCATCAACAATACCCACTTTTGAAACATTGAACGGTTTCATGGTGTATACTTACTGGATTACATGGACTATTGCTCGGAAGTTGTTGCCCTTGCAATTCATTCAACCACGTGTTTTTGTGCCAAAAGATAGTAGGAAAATTGGTATATGCACGTAATACTAGGTTGTTAAGAAAGTGCTATCACTGATTCAAACTTTACGTACCTGGTTGCTATGGCCCAGTGGTAAAAATTTAGAAATATAAGCCAGTATAACAAACCAGAATTTATTGCTTCTCAACTTCAGCTTATAGCCAAAATGTGGATAAACAAAAATATATCGATTAATGCCTATATTACAAAATATTTACACCCGGTGCTAACTTCACAAAATTGTTTAACGTTAACTAATTTTCACCTCTCATACTATCTACCAATACTACTAATATCTATTATCTACCAATAACTAATTCCTTACACCAATCATTCAATCTGAAGCTTTGATATATATATATATATACACTCTCCATTCCTGACCTAGAAAATACCCATTTTACTTAATATATTCTTTATTTAATACATCCTTTTTTAATTGATATTTCATCTGGAAATTAAAATACCTTTCTCAAAAGTTCTATCTTTGGAATGTCCCCTCGGATTCTCTGAAACCTCGGGAAAATATAGTCTTCCGTGTTACATCAGTCAGTCCATTTTGCTGTAATGCAAGGCAAGAAAAACTTTGACATTTTTCGTGGTGATATGGTGACAGATGCGTGGGGATTTTGGGTGAAGTTTAGACGTGTTGTTGGAGTGTGGGTCATAAAATTTAAATGCTGAGAGGATGAATGAAGAATTTTTAAAAAATACAATTCTACAAAATAACCTTATGTAAACTTAACCATCTCAGTTGCTACTAGCCAATAACAAATTCCTACACATTGATGCAATCATTCTAACTCAAGCTTATCTCTGAAATTTTGCATGGTTAGAATACGTTTAATCCAGCCAAGCAATCAGCTTCTTTATCCGGCTGTGCCTCTGCTGCAAGAGGGGGAAATGTGTCAGGCTCACTCCTTTTTGTTATGAATATCTCGTTCTGTACTTACTTCTAAATCTACTTACCGTCCATATTTTCCCCTAAAGTCCCGCCAGTTTTACGTAAAGCATAGCGCGAGGGAATTGGCAATAGGAAAGCGAACTTGACGTAAAACTTGTTTGAACAGAAAATTATGATATGATACCAAAATATATATTATATATATATCATTCGTTTTTTATTATTATAACTAAAATTCTTCCTTGTAGTCCCCCGTCTCTCGTTTTCGAAGAAATTTACGACGCCTGCGTCATTTACCTCAAAGAGCATTGCTGCTATGGTTCCAGGTTCATCAACCGAATGAAGTTGACTGAAATCACTAACCAGGCGGTGTATCACGTAAGTGAGAACCTTCTGGGTGCACGCAGTGTATATAGATGTATCTTTTTTTTTTATAACTTGTATTTGCATTCCTTAAATAAGTATTATCGTATGTAAATAAAATTCATGAATATCTTTAACTGTTTACGAAAAAAAAAAATGATGTTAAAATGATGAAAAAAAATAAATGATGAAATGAAGGGTGCTGGAATGAAGGGTGCTGTTTAAATGATGAAATGAAGGGTGCTGGAATATAACATTTTTCTAACTTTCTGAGAAATATCTTATTTCTTTAATTGACTGTGTTCTCTTAATTTCATCCGCATACTATATCATTCAGTTTCTTTTGAGACAGAAATTAAGCTTTACAGCTTGTATGTTTTGAGAAACAAGTTTTCCCCTAAAGTTTATTTCTTTTCCACGACAGATGGCAGCACTAAAGTTGAAAAATAATTTGTAGCAACTTGCATCCTTACTGACACCGAATGTTACTAGGCAGGGGTGGGCAGACTTTTCCAGGGTACGGGCTACTTCTAACTTTTTTCAAGGTGTTGCGGTCCACCCAGTGGCGTTGGTGTGGTCATCGTGCGCTTCCAATGAAGGTACGTGTGTCGTCTACACATTCATCGAATCCTTTGCTTAGGTAAACAAAGTCCCATCAATTGTGAAAAGCCGATTCTCCAGTTTAGCTGGCGTCGGTGTTCCATAAATATGTTTCTTTTAGTATGCGCGTCTTAGGTCTTAGTAAAGACGGTCACCCCAAAATGTCTTGGTGGTCCAACGGTCGATCGCGATCGACTTAATGCCCACCCCTGTTATTAAGTGTAATTAAAACTCCGGAAAACTCACGGCTCGATTTTGTTGAAGAATTTGATTTTGCTTCTACTGACTTCAGGATAATCGTCCCTTTGCAAAAATGGTACTTCAGCACACGGTTTTTGCTGTGGTGATTCCAAACTCAATTTACTGCTGAGATTGATAAGAAACTCGGGTTTAGAATAATTACAACAAACTCTACCTGCAACCACTACTGATAAGTTGTGAAATTTTCAAACTGATTTCAACATGGCATTGAACTAAAAATGAAATTTGAAGCGAACCTATATTTCTAAAGTTAATATACAATGAGATTTGATTACAGTAACCACCGCTTATAGTGATCAGTGGTTATAAGAATCAATATCGCGAAAACAAAAACAAATGTATTATTTCCATGTTAAAATTTTCGCTTTAAAGAATCAATCCACCGGTTTTAAGAATCAGTTTACACTCTTCGCTTTCCTTTCATTTTTCAAAAAAAGCCTCTGAAATCCTCAAAAGGCACGAAGTTCTTTCTTTATTTTTCATAAAGGAAGATTGATAATATAGGATGGAATATAGTCGTAAAATTCATCCCTTTCTTTATTAGACATAACATAAGAGTTTCCCCTTAAACGCTTTAGCCCAACACTGTCCTATTAGCTTGACCCAGGGGCATCTTTACCCGTCCGGGTCCAATTTCACTTTTCTCCACTGACAAACAAAAATAGGGACTCTTTTTTTCCCACCTCCTGATTGCGGCTTCCTGGACCCTGAAACACATAAATCTTCAGGGAAGTATCCACTATCACTTAGGAAAACATGAAATTATTAGATTCAGCACGTTATCAAACCGTGAAACGTAAGCTAGAAGGTGAATCTTGGTCTGAGATTATTGGTATTGAAAGAGGTATAAACAGCCTCCTGCAAACTTCATTACGTCAAACTACCATAGAAATCTTTTTCTTGCACCCTTCCTGTAGTTGAAATGTTAAACTGTTAAGCAGGTATGTTGTAACAAATACTGGATTATTTTTCTTCTCTTACTATAATTATGTGTGTCTACTTATAGGTCTAGAAATTAAATTGCATTTTTAAAATTATAAAAATAATTTTAGTAAAAGATAATTAACGTAAATTAAAGAGTATTTTATAGAAAATTATCTAATATATGTATAGTGTTCCTGTCCAAAAACCTAAATTTCAGCTATAAGAATCAACCGCTTATAAGAATCAAAAACAGTAATAACAAACGTGATTCTTATAAGCGGTAATCACTGTATTTTGCTGTGCAATTTCTTGCCAGTTCAGACTGATTTTTATTTTTTATTTAAGGATAACCATTGATGCATGGCGACTTTGTGTCGGACATGCGTTAAAAATTAATGCATACCTGAAAATCTTCAAAACTGCAAAATGTCATATTACACAAACCTATATTGTACAAACAGGATTTTGTATAAAAGTAGATTTGCTTTGTAAGTAGATTTGCTTTTTAATATACTGGGATCTGATTAAAAGATCTGTCGACGAAAAAATGAAATCTCTTTAAAAGAAAACTTTTATAAGGTTATGCAAGGTATTGGCATTTATAAAACTTGGTATAATTATTTCAGTATAAACTGGAGAGCTTTGGAGAAATGAGAACAACTTCAATACTCACCAATCCATATAGAGGTAATTTTTTATTTCTTTTAATTACTTTCGAAAAATAATTTTTTTCTTAATTTCGATTTCAAATTTAAAACCTAGCAGTTCAGAATATTTTAAACAATTTAAAATTATCATGAATAAGGTTTCTTTCCAGTAATAAAGGTTAATAAAGGTATTTTTTACTCAAAATTCTTACATCTTATTAATATGTTCCCTAGGAAATGCATATTCCCGATTGTGTTTCCTATGAAAGGCAGATCATGAAACTACCTTTCATATGGGGAACAATGAGTTTAAACTAATAATTTCAACGGTATTACGTCATGTACTATTTTAATTATGAAAAGAAAAAATTTCGATTGTAGCAAAATCTTGAAATTTTTTTTGAAAAGTTTTTTTGCTATTAAAAATTTGGATAGGTGGCTCAGAGCCTGTCCTCTTCTTGCATGATAAAAAGTGATATTGTTCTTTAAAATATCAGTGTTGTTATTAGAGCAGTATTTGGATCAGGACTCTCAAACAATACGTCTGTACAATACGGAAATAGAACATTTTAAAATAACATGTTTCTCCGGAAATTTAATCTCGAAACTGAGCATCAATAAATATGATAATAAAGAATCATTTTTGTTCTCAAAACATATAAAATCTGAAGGAATAGATTACTTATTTCGAAACTCGACCATGACTAAATACTGGCCGGTCCTTATGACCATACATAAACGTAGTACTGACAGGCACAGTGTAAAAAGTTGTAAAATAATGAAGACAGAACTTTATAAGTAGTCTATGAAATGATTAATTGTAAATTACATTTTATAGTAAATTTCATAAAGCTCCATTTTATGGTTTAATGCCTAAAGTTGTTCATCTTTAAATAAAAATTATATAACAGTCTTGTTTCACAGAACCGGCATCTCTAATCTATATTTTTTCATTAATTTTGATGATTATATCATAGTTGATTTTTACCTCTTATTCCTTTCCAAAAAATTACTAAACATAATAAGATGAAAGTCCCACGGTGTCAGATTAAATCATAGTTAAGAGCCTTTTTTCGTCAATGCATTGTAATAAAATATGAAAGATTAGTATTAAATAATAAATCATAAAAGATAATTTCGAGAGAGGGTACTGCCACCGCCTATTTCCATGGGAGTAATGATTACAAAGAGTTCGTGATTATTATTAAAAAAAAACACAGTTTTATTGTAACTCATCATACAGTAAATACTGTAGCATTTAAATCTAACATTTCTTAAAGCCAGCACCATTAAGGATCATTTATTCCAGTAATTCAAGGTAATTCGATATTCCATGAAAAAAAAGGGTTGATTTAATTTAAATGAACATACAAATCCATTCATCATAATTATGAAAATTTTATCGCTGAGGCGAAGAAAGGGAGTTCAGGACATTTTTGCTGTGTGTATTGTATGTATTGTATCTGTGTTTCACATTTAGACACAAGTTTATCAGTTTTACAATTTAACCTGCAGTTTGAAGAAGGGAACAAGCGCCAAAAAATTGAAATTATTTTGTGTGTGTGTGTGTGTCTGCCATACTGTTATTTACATATAGACGCTCCTTGTAAGTTGTAAAAGGCACAGGAATAGCGGGAGAATGTAAAGAATCTTATATTAAATTTTAGTGAAGAAAAAATAATAAATAAGAAAGTTCTTTTAAAGCACAAAAACAGTTTTTAGATTCGTTCCCTTCTTCAAACTGCCGATTTAATTAATGAAAGATTCATCTTTCCACCGAAAGATGGCAGAACTGAAATTGGAAAATGTTATGTATGCTGGTCCAAGTTAATACAGAAGGTCGTTCGCAATTTATGGAAACGATTTTGTAATTTATTTTTGTTGTTTGCATTTTGAGATAAAAATTTGGCAACTTCAGAATACTCATCGGTTAATTCCCAATATACGGTACCCCCTATGTATTTCGCTGCGATGGAACCGCCATCTTGGCTACGTCTCCCATCGCCAAGTTGGCGATGGCAAACGTAACCAAGATGGCGGTTCCATCGCAGAGGGAAACATGAAATAATATAAATGACAACATGCAGAACTTTCATTGAAAAATTATCCAGAAAATAAAAAAATGAAGTTAAATAAGAGCAGTCTTTTTTTTTTTTTTTTTGGGGGGGGGGTGTATGTGTGTGTGTGTCGCCCAAGCAGAACGCGTGTTTTTGGAACGGGAAAGTCCCAAAAATAGGCATTTTTTAAACTGTTCAACCACAGAAAAGCAGAAAAACACACAACTACAAAAAATAAAAGCTAAAAAATAATGAGAAATTTGTTTGGTGTAGGGTGGAGGCTGCTCCCCCCCCCACTATAAAAAGTCAGTATATTGCAAATAATTCATTTAAATAAATATAAAATACACCTTGGTTAAATATATTAGAAAATAAAAAAAATTAAAGTTCTACATGTTATTTATATTATTTCATGTTAAAATTTAAAAAAACACTTACCGGTTATACACTTTCGGTTTAGCTTCTTTTACGTTTTGTTGATTTTTCGGTGTTTTTGGATACCCCCAGTTCGTCTGTAATCCAACAACACGGCGTTCTTTTACCCATAAATAAGTTAATTTTAAAACCGTAATTAAATCCAATTTACTCTCTTCGAACCGGGAACCACATCTAATGGATCTTTTAGCGCAATGTTCAGATCTTTCTTCTCAGTTATAGTCATTTGCGAATTACAATTAAGACAATTAGGACAATAATAAATATTAGTTATTAACCCAACATTCATACAATAATCTTTAATAGTTCTCTTACCCGCATGTTGTAAATCTCGAAAAAAATCCAAATCAACCCTCCCATTTGAAAAAGAAGCCATACCTCGCAAATAAAAGTACGTCCGAGCGGTGGAACTGCATTCCCAAAAAGAACATTCAACGGTTTAATGTTTTTAAACAAGCGCGTTATATAAAATCCGGATTAAACTCGTCTACGATTAAATCACAAGCTCTGATTGGCTGCTAATTATTCAAATCGGAAGCAATAAATGGTTAACTTAAAAGTATTTAACAAACACAAACCATATTTGGCATTTTATCGTCATCTTGGCAAAAATTTTAAAAATATCGCCAAAAAAAATCGCCATCTTATTCAAATCGGGAACAATAAATTGTTACCGTAAAAGCATTTAACAAACACAAACCACATTTGGCATTTTATCGCCAACTTGGCAAAAATCTAAAAACCATCGCCAAAAAATAAAGCGGATGGGGTACCGTATAATGCGATTGAGCCTAATCGGTTCTTGCTATTGTTTTGTTTTGATTGGAATGTAAAATAAAATATTTATTTGGAAAATGGCTCCTAAAATTGATAAATGGCTCGAAGGTTACGTAACTGCACTTTCCGAGGAGAAATATTCGTATCAACAAATTATAAAGCGTGTTAAAAATCGCGGTTATGGCATTTCAAACAAAGGTATTTATAATACACTAGCGGCCCGTCCCGACTTTGTCCGGGTTGAACAAAATATTATACCAATAAATTTCCAGTTGATAGCCAATAAATTGTAAATCTTTTTTTACCTTAATAATAACCTAAATAATACCTTAAATTAATTTTACGTTAGTTAATAATTAAAATAAAATTTTTAAAAGAAAAAGGCGTGCCGGAGAACGGCTAGGTTCGAACCGCTACCGTCAGAACAGAAGCCCATCGCGATAGCACCACGCTAAGGATCGTTGAAATCTCCGGAACAAAAAGCGGTAGAATACAGTAGCGGAAACAATGGAGATTGTTAGGATTAAGCCCCTAACTTTATTTCTACTGATCAGATATACATAATATATAGCCTATGTCCATCTGGAGTAATGTACCTTTCAAACAGTGAAAGAATTTTTCAAATAGGTACAGTGGTTCTGAAGATTACCCTCCACGTACAAAATCGCCCTCTCTTTATATATAAGTATAGATAGCACCACGCTACGGATCGTTGAAGACTTTGGCACGAAAAGCGGTAGAGGACAGTAGCGGTAACTATGGAGATTGTTAGGATTAAGCCCCTAACATTATTTCTACTGATCAGATATACATAATATATAGCCTATGTCCATCTGGAATAATGTACCTTTCAAACAGTGCAAGAATTTTTCAAATAGGTACAGTGGTTCTGAAGATTACCCTCCACGTACAAAATCGCTCTCTCTTTATATATGAGTATAGATTAAATTTGAAAGGAAAATAAGTCTATCTGAAAGAAAAAAATGAAAACTTGGCCGCAAAATCTGATCCTAAGACTGTTCGAACGCAGGTAAATGTCAAGAAAGTGAAGTCCTTGATCCTAAAGAACCGTCGACTCAAAGATCCATTGCATTGAAACTAGGAGTGTCTTCTGACACTGTAAGTAAAATTATTTATAAATATTTGAAGTTAAAAAAGATGTTCATCTGCTTTTGCCAAAGCATATTGCCGAAAGAAAAACAAATTGTAGAAAATTATATGAAAAACACCTAGCTGCTTAAAAATGGAAATTTGTGGTATCACTCGATGAGGCATTGGTGTATTTAAGTGACTGTAATAAGAAAAAGATCAATTTTCTATTGCTCAACTGACGGGAATGACCGTACGAAATGGCTTCGTCAGTGTACAGAAAAGTTCCCAAACGGGTTCATGATAGTTGCAGGATTTTCTTACAACGGCAAATTAAAAATCGAAAAAGTCTCAATCCAAAATTAATTCACTCTACTATCAGCAGAATATTTTAGAACCAATTTTTGAAGAAGAAATTTCAGCCTTCCATGGAAAGGACATTGATAAAGTTGAGTTTCATATGGTCAAAGCCTCTAGTCACATGTCTAAATCAACTTCCACTTATTTAGTAAAGAAAGAAACAGAAACAGGAATAAAATGTATCCCATTTAATGAGATACCTGTAAAATTACCTGACGCTTCTCCAATGGACTTTTGCGCTTTCGGTTTATTAAAACGCGCCTTAGGAAAACGGCATCCAAGAACACTGAGCGGATTTTGGAAAACGGTCCAAGAGGATTGGGGTAAAATTGAGACGACAGTACTAAGTTTACTTTCATGGAAAATTCGAGCTAGAGCTCTTGTCAAGAACCATGGCTATCAGACAAAAGCAAATCGCCGCAAAAAATACGGCATTTATACATAAAACTTAACTATCAAAATCGTTTCCATACATTGCGAACAACCCTCTGTAGGAATTATTTCAATTATACATGTTCTATTCCGTTTGTACTCATTTTAAGGGCAATAGTTTCCTACAAATAATGTTATACCCCGTTTCTACTTTATTGATTATGTGGCTAGCAAAGTCAGTAGTTTGGTCTTATATCGACTGATAGATTTGAAAAAGAAAGAAAAAAAAAAGAAGAAATTTTTTAAAAAGTTTTAAAAATCTATATATATAAAACACGTTCCGTAACTGACTCACTGACTGACATACAACGCACAGACCAAACCGCTGGACCTAAAGGGCTGAAATTTTGCATGGAGATTCTTCTTATGGTGTAGTGGTACACTAAGAAAGATTTTCGAAAAATTCTTCTTACATTTTTTTAAATTAAATTTTTAAGCTGTTTTAGTAACTTTTTTTAAGTTTGCATTTAAAATAATAATTTGAGGGTTATAAAATTTATATCACGAGAAAAATCATACAAATTCCTTTAAAATGAAATCTTTTTCGAATCTTTACCTTCCTTTCTTGATTTTTGGTAAATTTTTAAAGATTAATTTTTAGAATTTAATTTATTACATGCTGATCACGTGATTTCTTTTTCTGGTACTTTAAATAAATTTATCGTCACGTGCATAACAAATAAATAATCAAAAAATATTTTTTTTCCTTGCTAATGCGGCAGACGATTGGACATTATCCAAACAAATATTAAAATACAGTAAAAGAAATGTTCTACAAACTGTACTATATTAACTGTACTATATTCTTTAGTATTCATTATATTAGATTTAATTTGAATATTTTCTTCTACATTATTTTGTCTCTAAAATTATCCTTTACGATTTTCTTATAAATAAATATATATATATATATATATATATATATATATATATATATATATATATATATATATTACATCAATTGTATACATTGATCATCGTATTTATCATATAATATACAGAGGCTGTTCACACATTTTTTAGACGATGTATATTGTATTCACAAAACTAAATTACATAAAATTCTTGTGTTTTAAATGTTCTATTTGACATCCCTTATTCTGAACTATCTTTCGACACCTCAATTTCCAGCATAATAATGCCTTTTGACGTGTCAGAAGAGGTATTCTATCCCATTCCTCCTGAACAGCTTTCCAGAGTACTGTAAGGGTTTTGGGACGACGTTTGGATAATGCAGCTTTTAAAAGTCCGAAAGCACAAAAATCCATAGGTGATACATCGGGAATTTAGTAGGGATATCAGTGAAGGGTATGGCCTTGATACCAGTTTTTAGTTCCATTTCTTTTAGGAAATTTACAGTGGATTTTGATGTGTGACTATTAGCTTTGTCCTGATGGAGTCTCACAGATTGATGGCACTGTGGGTAAAGCGATGGTATTTCATTCAGAAAAATTGGCGATAAAATATGTTCCTGATAGTATTTGGAGTTAATCTTGACATTTTTTCCACTCTCTTTATTTTTAACTTGCCATTATAAGAAAAACCAGCAACAATCATGAATCCCTTAGAAAAACTTTCTTTCGATTCTTTGAACCATGTACTTACATTTTTTTCTCCCCTTTTATGATAATAAATGGCTCTTTTTTTGTTGCAATCATTTAAATACACCCATGATTCATCTGTTGTGACAATTGTTTTCCATTTTTCTTTGGATAAGTGTTTCTCATATAGAATTCTGCAGCGTGTCCTGCGTTCAGCGATATGATTTGGAAGAAGACGATGCACATTGCGTTTTTCGCTTTCTTAAGATTTAAATCAACGTTTATCATTTCGTTTACAGTGGACACCGAGCATTTTAATGATTTTGCAACTGTCCTTTGAATAGGAAGATTTTCTTTTATTATTAAACAACGTACCTTTGCAATAGTCGAAGATGTCCGTTTTTTCCTTGGATACTTGTTTGGAATTTTTGTCCCACTTGAGGCTCCGATTTGACGTTTTTTTTCCTTTCTTGTTGACGATATTACCTATCGACGCTTTAGATATCACAAAACCATGACTCTCACATCGTTTTTGGATAACGGAGTATGCATATTTCTCTTCGGAAAGAGCATAAATGTAGCCTTCGAACCACTGCTTTGTTAAAAACGCCATTTTGAATAAAAACAAAATTTTCAAGCCGTAGACGATAATTTTGACTTTTAAAAACATAGTACAATTGCAATTATTTCTTTTGCAGCAAACCATTTTTTATTACCGCTTACCAAAATCGTCTAAAAAATGTGCGAACAGCCTCTGTATATATATATATTTGGCATGAATTGCATACATTGACCGTTGTATTTAATTTGAATGTACTCCGTAGCGAAGTACGGGTTTTCAGCTAGTCATTTATAAAAATTAAATTGAAAAGAGAATGCAAGGAAATTAATAGATTGCTTGCAATTTTTTTTCTGCAACAGGTGGATGGTATGACAGTCCTCACAACGGCCCGGAGCCCGCGCCTTGGGCCATGCAAGCCACGCCTCCCTGCCTCTTTAAAGACGGCGTCATCCAGAAAGAAATTCCGCACACAACTACTGTCCACACTTGCTCAAAATGTGATGGCAGCGGAAAAGTCACTTGCAGTTCGTGCTGGGGGAGCGGGAGAGTAAGTGTAACCACTTGCACGCACATACACACACACACACATTTATGTGTGTGAGAGAGAGAGAGAAATTTTCATTTAGCAGCTTTTATATCAAAAGTTTAAAGTCCTCTAAAAAATAACTACATAAAATTTCAAAATTTTATGGGCTACGCGTTCTTTATTTAAACTTAAGGTGACTGCCTAGTTGAAAATATTGTTTTTTGACTATTTTGGTCAATTTTATTTTTTTTGTAAGAATCATGTAATTCAATATTTTCTCTTCTCAAAACTGTTTTGATTTTCATTCTACACTGGTGAAATGAATTAAGAGAATTTGCATATTTTATCGAATTTCATGAAAAGAACTGAACTGAATGTAAAACCACTGCTTCTAGACAAAAATGCAAATCTTGTACGTCAAATACGTAGGCGTACACGTGTTTGTAGGCGGAGCCAGTAGAGAAACAGGCTTTATAAGCGCGCGTAAGTTAAGACGCATTTCGTTCGCTAGCACACCTCGGCGAATTTCTTGGTGTTATTTTGCAGCAATCGGTTAAGGGGATGGTGGACTTTCAAATTACCAAAAATCGAGCAAAAATTGGAATTATTTTTGGGGGTGTATTAATATTTTAAAAACATGTAAATATTGGAATGAAATGCATTTAAAATGTGTAGTGAAAAGAAAAATGAAAAATTGGTGGCTTTAGAGTAGTAAGTATTAAAGGTAGATAAAAAATTATCTTTTAAATGACTTTTTTCTCAAAATAAGAAATTTCCAGATTTGCAAGTCTTTAAAATGCTCCTCGCGTCATAATTTTTGACGAAATTTTATGAAATTTATAATAAAGATTCCTGTAATACATCAAAATAAAGTTATGTATCCATTTTAGGATTCGAGGTTATTTAGGTTATAAAAGTTTAACTTTAGTGTAGAAAAGTACAAAAATTTCGCGAAAATTCAGAGTACAAGCATAAAAATATTTTCTAAAAATTAACTATTCAACGAAAGTACAAAAAAATACATAACTTTGTTCAGAAAGTATTTATAAGCAATATAAATGCAAAATTAAGGGGAAAAGTTTAAAATTGAGTCGCAAGGAGCATTTTAAAGAAGGGTAATTTAATTTAAATTTTTTAATTATAAAATATTTTTAAAAAAATATTTATAAAATTTTATAAGGTGTTTAATATTGTTATACTTTAATGAATATATATACAAAATTTCATATCTCTGTGGTAAAAGTTTCAAAAATCGTTTTGAAAGGTCCACCATCCCCTTAATTTCAAATTGTAACAGTAAAAATGAGTAACCACCAACGTTTAGATGATGGGATGAGGTGGCGAATTGTGGGGAGGCTAGAAGCAGGCCAATCACAAGTCCAAATTTGTAGAGAGTTCAATTTAACGCCCAGCGTCGTGTGTAACTTATGGAAACAGTTCCAGGATACCGAATCCATCGAGAGAAAGCCTGGGCAAGGTCGTCCAAGAGCCACGACGCCCAGAGAAGATCGCCATTTGTCGATTATCGCGAGGCGTAACAGGAGTGCTACAGCTTCTCAGCTCTCTCGTGACTTGTATGCAGCCACAGGAACCCGTGTATCAAGGGTGACTGTTTCCAAAAGACTTCATGAGAGAGGGTTGTTTGCAAGAAGACCTGCTGTTTGCGTCCCGCTCACTTCTACGAACAGGAGAATCCGTTTATCATGGTGCAGAGAGCATAGAGATTGGAGTATGGATCAATGGGCGACCGTTCTCTTCACTGATGAGTCCCGGTTCAGCCTAAACACCGATTCTCGCCGTACGTTCATATGGAGAGAACCAGGGACCCGCTACCTACCCTCCAATGTCCGCGAAATCGACCATTATGGCGGAGGAGGTTAAATGGTCTGGGTAGGCATCATGTTGGATAGCCGCACACCTCTCCATGTCTTTGTATACATTGATCGTCGCATTTATTATAAATATATATATTTGTTTTTTTGGCATTAATTGCATACATTGACCGTTGTATTTAATTTGAATGTACTCCGTAGCGAAGCGCGGGTTTTCACCTAGTAATGCATATAATTTGATAAAATTTGGAGGAAATGTTATAGATGCTATTGTTAATGAAATGACGCACAATAATTGATGTATAATAAATAGTTTTTTTTTCTTTCGGGCGGTTTTTATAAAGAAAGGAATGAAGAATCGGGGGAAATTTTCATATCGGATAACAAAATTGTCTATATTATTTTTGCATTTTAAAATTTTTCTTAGATTGTGGGTCATTTTGATGATCATTGTCATATCTATCATGTGTGAGTAGAAAATTAAAATAGTAGCATTAGAATTTTGTGCAGAGTGATTGGCGTTTTAGCTAAATTTCATTAAAAATTACTTCAAATTGACCAATTTATAAAAACGTATGGTATTTACAGGTAAGTTTTGTTTATTTTTTAATTTTTAAGTGCTATTTTACCAAAAAAACCTAAAAATTCCTTTAAAAAATTAATTTTAAAAAAAAATTGGCTCCTAACGTAGGCATTCACCTTAAAAAAATTAATAAGCTGGCATTTCCTAGCATGTCTTCAGAAAAATGTAAATCTGCAAGTCCTATGATATGCTATGTAATTTTTTTTTTTCAATTGATATGTATCTAATGACACTCTAGCAATTGCATATTTTTTTTTCTCCTAATTTATTCATCTAATAGTAGATTTTTAAATTCATCACACCTGTTTTTTTTTTTTTTTTTTTAATTTTTCCCAAAAAAATTTGATCTCTATTTTAGTTTAATTTTTTCAAAAATCAATTTCATTTTCTTGTGATACAGGCATCAACATTTCAATGCTCTTTTATGATAGAACGTACAAGGGCCTTATGGAAGAACGCATTTTCCCGAACTTATAGAGAGTTTCCCGTCCTTCTGACAGGACAGACGAGAAAGGGCATAAAATTTTAAGCTAGCGTAAAAAAAAGAAAGAAAGAAGAAAAAAATCCAAAAATTTTAATTCCAACATTTTTCTTCGAAACTTTGAAAATTTGGAAGTTTGCTATCTAAAATAAGCTTGTAAAACCCACTTGAAGTCTACCAGCGCAGGTGTTTTTGACAACTTCCCTACCTCGTCCACGTTTTTAAGTACGAAACTCGAACTCCCGCTGGAAAAATTAGGCGGAATGAAAAGATAAAAGGCGGGAAAATATGGCAACTCTGAATTTTGGCGCGAAAAAACCAGCTGTTTTCTATGCTAACCACAAAGTGCTGATTTTTCTCATTTCCAGACACGATGCCGTAACCTATAGTACAAGGAGTACGTATTTTTGTTGCGGCCACATATAGGGTCATCGTAAAAGGTTGGACCTATTTCGAAAGCTCATCTCTCTATTCTAAAAAAAAGTAACTGGCGCCGCTGTCAAAAGCTTGTCACGCTATCTCCTCCGAAACCGCTGGGGGTATGGGGTCGAGACTGATACCAATAGATGCAGAAAAATGCGGGGAAGAAAGTAAGACATGTCTCAACGTAAGACATGTCAGTTTTTTTTAATTTTATGTTTTATGGAAAAATATTGACTTTTTCATGTTCAGATTACGATAACTCGCCAAAAATTAATCATAGAATTTTTATCTTTTGACAGTCTAAGACTACAGACATTTCTCCTTCAAACAAGACCTCATTTGTTTAAAAATAGTTTAAAACAGACTAATATTTTCATCAAAATATTAAACCCACTTTTTCGAGAAATATCGTCACATATGTGGATGTAATATCGATGCTCCTCGAGTTTTTATCTTACAAAGAAAATATTTACATCATCTGGAAGATGAAAGCTTTTTCATTCATATAAACCTCATTTCAAGTAAATTGTATTCCTTGTACGTTCTATCATAAAAGAGCATTGATGGAAGCTGTTGCATTGCCCGAGAATCACCCCTATGTATCTCGCTATTAGCAATTTTACTTATCTGAATAGGGCTTAATTTTTATATTTTTATTTTACTGCTGAGCACATATTTTCTGATGAACATATCTTGTTACTGGAGGTAAAGTCGTAAGACCATGGCACTCCAACAAACTCTATACCTTGACTTTGACCCTAACAGAGGAGCGAGCCTAGGGGCGAAGCCCCTAGTAATTCTAAAATAAATTGAGCAAACGCAATAATATTCTTTCTAAACAAATTGGCAAGTGTCCAAGATTTCTAAATGTAACTGGTACGCAACCGTGACGTTTTGAACGTTGCGCAGAAGCGATGCGAGGTGGAAGAGGTCTTCGTTCGACTTTCCGTCAGTGCAATGGCGACCGTTCAGGAGAAAGCTCAATGTGTGTTGTGGTTAGCGGAGTACAAATCTATTAAAACAGTTCAGCGAAATTAACGTCGTGTTTATCGCAAACAACCACCGCTTGAGCTTTCTCCTGAACGGTCGCATTGCACTGACGGAAAGCCAAACGAAGACCTCTTCCCCCTCGCAACACTTCTACGCAACGTTCAACGTCACGGTTGCCTACCAGTTACATTTAGAAATCTTGGACACTTGTCAAGTTGTTTGAAAAAAATATTATTGCGTTTTCTCAATTTATTTTAGAATTATGAGCTTTCGAAATGTGTCCAAGCCTTTTCGATGACCCTGTATTTTGATGGCCCAAACACCGACAATGCTTGGAGTACAAGTGAATTCTGTCATAATTTCTTGAACGCGTAGTGTTTAGGGGGTTGTGATTTCAAATAAAAATGAATATGCTCAAGTGACCTTTGTTCCTTATACATAAATATAATGTTTCATTTCTCTTTTTACTTTGTCTATTTTATCAAACTTTCAGGTACACCTATATTTTTTATTATTCATTTTTTTAAATTTTATGTACCATATATATTCCTAAATCAGCAGCATAGAGGCCAAAAATTGTGATAATTTCGGCTAGTCCCATCAACTACTGCTAGAAGGACTGGCGTCCTACCGGGAGGACTGTAAGGACTTTGCCTTAAATAAAAGAATGCCAGCCTTTTTGTATTTAATGCTTTAATTGCATTTCTCGACTAAATATAGGCTATTTACAATATATAAAAGATTAAATACGTGGGTTCACGGCATCGACGAGGAAGGTCAGAGTTGAGTTGTCGCTGCGTTCATTAAGTCTATCTAGGCCCGACAGTATCTCCTTGTCTCCGTTCCAGCGTCACTCCGAATAACTTAGTCTCTGAATCACTGAAATTTTTTAAATCGCGTCCGGCGACTTTATATATCTTCGCTGAACGTTCTCGAAAGGTCTGGAAAACGCTGCCTATCTTTATTCAGTTATTGTTACCAGACTACTAGGCGCCTCCGGTAGGCAACTTCCCTTTTGTAGCTGACGAACTGTTCCGCGAGCTGTCGGTAGCACTTCCGGTCTTTATGTCGCCAAGACTGTCTGTCTCCAGCCGTCTAAATCAATTACGTGCACTAACCGCGCGTTAGTTGGTCTTCCCGAAATTTCCACGCACAAAATATTCGCTATTGTACGGGAGTCGTTACAGGACCTTAGACAAAAACGAACGTCCTGCTGGCAGGACGCAGTGATCAAAAGAGGCCTATGTACAAAAGTGCTTCTGGAAGGTCCTTCCAGCAGGACTCTTGTCTGTACGTCCTATGGTTAAAATATAAACTACTTGAAAATTTTAAAATTTTGAACTACGTGATCAGGGCGTCTACCTTCACACGCAAATAACAAATTAAAAAATTCGCTTTTATTAATCTGCGATTAGGAAACTCCGCTAAAGCTTAAGATCGTCTTTACACGTCATATAATAAACTGGTTTTCTCTCTCTCATCGTATTCTATAACATTTAGACAAAATCTCTTTTCTTTTCTTACTGTTTCGAAAACACAGCATTTAGACAAATTTCCTTCTTTGTTATTATTACTGTTTTGAAAACATAACCATTTACAACATTTAGACAGTCTCTTTTTTTATTTTTACTATTCTGAAAAAACGTAACATTCCTCAACATTTTGCCAAAATTTCCTTTTATTATTATTATTATTATTTTTATTTTGAAAACGCAACGGTCTACATTTAGACAAAATATTTTTATTATTATTATTTCTATTTTGAAAACGTATCATTCTACAACATTTAGATAAAATCTCTTTTTTTATCACTATTTGGAAAACGTAACCTTCTACAACATTTAGACAAAATCTCTCTTTTTATTATTTCTATTTTGAAAAAGTAACAGTCTACATTTAGACAAAATCTCTTTTTTTATTATTACTACTTTGAAAACGTAACCTTCTACAACATTTAGACAAAATCTTTTTTTTATTTTTACTATTCTGAAAAAACGTAACATTCATCAACATTTTGCCAAAATTTCCTTTTATTATTATCATTATTATTATTATTATTATTATTATTATTATTTTGAAAACGCAACGGTCTACATTTAGACAAAATATTTTTATTATTATTATTTCTATTTTGAAAACGTATCATTCTACAACATTTAGATAAAATCTCTTTTTTTATCACTATTTGGAAAACGTAACCTTCTACAACATTTAGACAAAATCTCTCTTTTTATTATTTCTATTTTGAAAAAGTAACAGTCTACATTTAGACAAAATCTCTTTTTTTATTATTACTACTTTGAAAACGTAACCTTCTACAACATTTAGACAGAATCTTTTTTTTATTTTTACTATTCTGAAAAAAGTAACATTCCTCAACATTTTGCCAAAATTTCCTTTTATTATTATTATTATTATTATTATTATTATTATTATTTTGAAAACGCAACGGTCTACATTTAGACAAAATATTTTTATTATTATTATTTCTATTTTGAAAACGTATCATTCTACAACATTTAGATAAAATCTCTTTTTTTATCACTATTTGGAAAACGTAACCTTCTACAACATTTAGACAAAAATCTCTCTTTTTATTATTTCTATTTTGAAAAAGTAACAGTCTACATTTAGACAAAATCTCTTTTTTTATTATTACTACTTTGAAAACGTAACCTTCTACAACATTTAGACAAAATCTCTCTTTTTTTTATTGTCATTACTATTTTGAAAACGTAACCTTTTACAACATTTAGACAAAATATCTTTTATTATTATTATTATTATTATTCTTTTGAAAATGTAACATTTCAGACTGACTGTTGGAGTTGCTCCGGGCGCGGAAAGGATAGCGAAGGCGATAACTGTACATCTTGCTCAGGATCAGGAAGACAATCGTAAGCAATTTAAGTGCATAAAGTAAGAAAAACAACTGCTTTTCTTCGGTTAGACTACGCCTAACATATCTGGAAGGAAAAAAATCTCCCGCAGTTTTTCTTTTTCCCATCTCTATTGTAACTTTAGCTCTCAATGGCAAAAGCAGGCAATCCGTTTAGGTTGTTTACATTATCCACTGTGTATGATATGGTTCCATTTACGAGTTCAACCAACCGCTGCCATTAACATGTGCATTCAGCACAAAAGGCTCCAATGACAAGGAGACATGGGCTCCAAAACGCAAATGGCAAAATGTTTAACCACGTGATCAACAAGAGTTGATGAAATAATCGTCCATCGGATTTCAGGCGAGAAATGAATAATTCTTCATTCTGTCGTTAAAAAGGCTTAGCTTTCTAATAAGCTCCAATTTTGTTGAAAATAAGTGATTAACAAAATTAGAGCAGAAAATCCTCCTTTCCGATTACAGACGAGAAATGGATAATCATCCATTCAATCGTTAAAAAAAGGCCTAATTTTCTAATAAGTCTCAGTCCTGCAGAGATAAGCCAGAACAGATGAGAAAATTCTTTTAGATTACAGACGAGAAATGGATAATTCTTTTAATGAAACATGTTTTCTTTTCAAGTACACTGTACAAACACATGGCCGTTTTCACTGTGGTGAGAGTTGGTATTGTACAGATTTTAATATACGGCTATAGTGTAAGTCAAATAAGGGATTAGCAAAGCGTTCAGTATCTCGACACGGGTCTAGATTTCGATTAAGAGGGATCTTCACCTAGACACCACCTAGACACGTGTTAAGGCTTTTGATACCTGTACCATGCAAATAACTTCATATCGAATATTTTGCGGTCTAGATCTATCGATAAGAAAAAATATCGTTTGCCGAGAAAAAATAATGACAGCCAATTTGTTTGCAGATGTTCTTCGTGCTCGGGAACTGGTCGTGAAACGTGTTCAAGATGCAGTGGTTATGGAAAAGTAGAAAAATGTAAAATTTTGACTGTGACGTGGTAAGGAAATTCTGTTCATAATTTTTGCAGTATTAAATAGCTTTAACATTCACTACTTTTTGTTATTCATTATTGTCGTTTAATGTTGTTTATATTTTTTGTAACTTTTTAGATACCGTCTAAATACCCCATTTAAGTCATATATATATATATATATAATGATATAAATATAGGTAAAAATAACTACAGAATTACTCAAAGATTCAAAAGTATACTTGAAACGATTTTTCTTTTTTAAAACGTTCAAACACTTAAAAAACACAAAAGACAACTTCCCTGTAAAAGGTCTAAAATATTAAATAATGTGTGAGACTTCTTACTCCATACTTCTTACTCCATCTATAGAATGTGATATTTTAAAGGAGCTAGTCCAGCCGTGATTCTAGGTCATCCATCAATCAGTCACAGGTGTAAAAATTCCACTATCCAATAAAATGTAACAAAATTAATAACAGTAACATGTGTATTAATTTAATTTATTTCAAACCTTTTAAGAGCATTTATTGAAGGGTCCAATCCTTCAAAACTCGTCACTAAAATTAGTAAAGTTTGTCGATGACAGATCAATAATTTATATTGAATACGATTATTTTTTAAAAAGTAATAACAATCTAATAATGCGGAACTATCACAGCTTTTCTGATAATAAAATAATTTTGGCGTGAATAAAAGATTTCTCTTTTAAAGATTTTTTTAAAATCATTGAAAGGCCCATAAAACCTATGATTGGAATTATTTTCTTCAAACCTTTTCTTCATACCTAGAAAAATCACGGTTATTATAATAAAAAAATCAAGGTTAAAATTAATTTTTTTAATATTTTCTACATTTTTAAAATGGTCCATAAAATATGTGATTAAAATTAATTTTCTTCAAATATCACCAATGTTAAAATGATTTCAGATTCTTCACTCGCAAACAAATTTCTATTTTCAAAGGGTGTCTAAGCGATTTAAGTTAAGTTATCCTTAGTTCAGCTGTAATAATAACAATAATAATAATAGTAATAATACATCATGGTAAAACTGGATAAGACGGTCAGATTTGGCGAAATTTGGGCGATTACTTTTTCGCCAACTGCTTGGTGCGTTTTAGTACTTGCAGTAAAGAAAAACTCGCCAACGGCTTGGCGCGTTTTAAGGTCTGCTGCAAATCAAAAACAAATATGTAAACAAACCTAGGAACAGCTGTGCCCAACCGCGAAATGTAAACAGGGAAGAGTTCCGTATCCTGTGCCGCTTGGCGCTATTTGGCGCGGTTTCTGAGTTTTCCGCCAAACGCGGAAAACTCAGAATAATGCAACCTACCTAAGCGACACCATTTTTTCGGCGGCACTTAAGCTTAAGGTATCCGACTACCTTCGGAGCACAACAACAACAGCCCCCCCCCCCCAAAAAAAAAAAAAATACTTGCGTCAATTTCTGTCTTATTTTTCAAAGGGGTATAACACCAAAACACGAAAATGATGAAAAAATAGACCATGACTATGCAACTTTTAAAAAAATTTATAAATTTGGGTTGAAATTTAGCAAATTTTTACAAAAACGGCTCTAGCTCTAAAAGAAAATTATGCATATAACATTAATTTATTTTTGTCATATGTACATAAGTACCTCCTGAGTGTAATGAACTAAAAGCTAATCGATATCGTAAAATCTAAAAATATTACTTGATCATTACATGCAATTCTAGTAATTTCTCAGGAGATTTTCTAAAAATGCATCTATAAATCAACAAATAAAATACCCCAAACCAAATCTGTATTTCATTACATTCTAAATAATAAGAAAAACATATGGGAAAAATTTCATAGACATATCACAATATTTGTTTACATTTTTGATGAAAAATGAGTTTTTCAGAAAACATAATTAGTTTTCAACTAGTATTGAAATTTATAGATGCTGCTGACCTTCAAATCGCTCTCATTTCATTTCTACTTGATCGTACAGAAAAAATGCAAGCAGATTTAGAAATATAAATTTACAATCTTTAAGAAAAAGGTTTAAAAACAGTTTCGGAATGTTCGTCAAAATCGACGATTTAAAGGTTGTCGGATACCTAGAAACAAAATCAATAAAATTTTATAACTTACCAAAATCCACCTTTTGAAGAAACAATTATGAAAGGGATTTTGGGTAATCTCAATTGAATCTGCCATTTTTTTTAGGATATCCCCAAAAAATGCAATTCATAAAATTTCTTGTCATGAAAATATCCACAAGAACCATTTCCCTATTTTTAAATAATCACATTGCTGTGATAAACTTTTAAAATGACTTTCAAAAATGAAAAAAATAAAAAAAAAACGCGATGCATAGCGAAAAAAAAAACAGAAATTGGCAGAAGCAAAGAGACTTACCTGCAATCCCTTCATACTCGGTCGAAATGTCCGTTCAAAAATAAAACTATAGAATTGATAACGTTTGAAATAACCACGTCATTACAATCAAATTGATTGGCCTTTAGATATACCACGCGAAAAACATCGCAACAGAAACGAATGAGAATATACCATATTGAAATATTTATCGCCCAAAAAAATTGCCAAATTTTCCGACACAGGATATGGGACTTCTCCCTGTAAACAAAAACATCAACGAGAAAGAACAAATAAGTTGGAAAACAAACTTCCCGCTGGCTTTACGAAACTCGTAAGCGCACACGGGATCTTCGCTTCGCTCAGATACTCTTGTTCCACTTCGCTACGTACCGTTACGCATCAGTCCAAAAACATTACAGAAAAGCCGCTGCCGCTCGCTTCGTTACGAACCGCTGGCTGTAGTGCAGTACCACAAAGCTTCCGCTGGCTGCAGCGGTCACGCTGCTGTACGAATTCGTAGGCGTAAACGGCAATTCTCCATACAAAACCTATTACACACCTGTTTCCAATAAAATCCAGCTTAAACAACAACCTCAATTCAATCATGTCACTCATTTTGCCGCAAACTACACTGTAAAATACACAAAACAGCATTTAACTTTAAGCGGCTCATTTATAGGCAACCGCCCTGTTATCAAACACTGAAACGCATAAACACAACAAACGTGTTACGAAATCTAACAACAAATACAATAAGAAGCCATTAAGCCTACATCGCGACACCACTCTATGAACCGCCTTCGTCTCCCTAATCATTCAAGCTCAACCAACAACTTAAAATTAATATTATTAGATGCCATTGCACTAAATAAACGAACATAGTACCAAAAAACACGCAAATAACATCAAATAATGCACAAAATTTAAACTTACCTTTATAATCCACCATTAGCCCTCACACACGACTTCTTATGTTGAACACACACTTCTTATGTTGAACGATTTAAAAAATTGTTCAACATAAGAAGAATCCTCTAAGTGGTCAAAATAAATCACCTGTCAAAATCACATGATATACATCCGTCACGAAATAATCACATGATACCTTCGTCACGAATTTACAGGAGAACAACGTTGGCGCCATAATCGCCTCAGCTTGGCAACCAAAAAATTTCGCCAAATTGGCGAAAAATCTATCTGACCGTCTTATACAGTCTAACCATTTTAAGCTAGTTAGATGAGACGTTTCCGAAATCGAGTTAATGAAAACTTCAACACGATGGAGATTTAGAAAAAAAATAATAATCATCATAACACGGTTACCACACATTACTTGAGAAAAATAATTCAAGACGGCCCCACGTGCTGAGTCGTTATGAAATATGACGTCCCATGAAATACAGCAGCTCTGAAAATGGAACAGCTTTACCGCGAACAACAGATTCCTCTTTCATCCGATAGATGGCGATCTTATAGTTTCATGTATAATACATAGAATTCGAAATATTGTACTTAAATACCTGTAACTCAGTAGCGTGTGATCTTACTTTAGATCTTCAGTTTTTTTTCTTCCTATTTCAAGGGTTCTGTAGTTTAGACGCTACTAAACGGAGGATTTTTTCATAATGAGTTACCGAAAATCAAATTTATAAATTATTATTATTATTATTTATATATTAAAGGATTTATAAACTGAGATTCATGTGTAATGAAATCGTTTGTTTTCCAGGAAAAACCATCCCGTGAATTTTATAACAGACACAAATAACATGCCCAGTGAGCTGATTCTTAAAGCCGAGGGCACCCTATTGTTCCAGGAACAGGATACTGCCGTAAGTATTAGTTTCATGTTAACACTTCCATCACAATGAAACGAAATAATTTTTAAACTCATATTTAGAGGTAAATTCTTTTACAATAAAAATTGGAATTTTACTCTGGACGGGGAAAATTGAACTGCAACTTAATTTTAATTATCGGTGTTTTTTTTCCGTCCAATAAATTTTCCTTTATTGTTTTACTATCTGAATACCCACGCTTCGCGATGGAATACATGACTACCCTCAATCACGTAATTTAGTCCATTTAATTTAAATTAACTTTAGGAGTCAAGTGTAGTCATTCCTTAGAGGAGTTCACCCTACACACTAAAAATGAAATCCTGCTATAGCCTAAAAAACCTACCCGCTTCAGGGTGACATGACTTCGGCTATACGGCCTACCGGTTCTGGGCACCCCTCATTCCGACCCAAAACGGGCGAGAAATGACGACGCTCCATTAGATAGGTCCCGGCCCGAAACAGGCAAACCCTCTACCCAAAACCCTGGCACGCCGAAACAGCCAAATCCGCTACCCAGAGTCATGTCATCCCGTGGCAGGCAGATGAACTATAGCTCATCTGGGTATACCCACAAACGGTACTCCCTTAACGTAGGATTACGTTCCTCCATGACGGTCCTCCGGAAAGCAAAATTTCAGATGTCCTTCGTCGCGAATTATAATTTTGGCAGCGAGCCAAACCCAGTCTGTATCGCTTGGGCAAGCAGTAAACAGTTCAACAGAAAAGTACCAAAATGCGTCAAAATTTTGATTGACTGACACACACACACACACACACATATATATACAGTAACCACCGCTTATAGTGATCAGTGGTTATAAGAATCAACCGCTTATAAGAATCAATATCGCAAAAACAAAAACAAATGTATTATATCCATGTTAAAATTTTCGCTTTAAAGAATCAATCCACCGGTTTTAAGAATCACCTTACACTCTTCGCTTTCCTTTCATTTTTTCAAAAAAGCCACTGAAACCCTCAGAAGGCACGAAGTTCTTTTTTTATTCTTTTTTAAAGAAAGAGTGATAAGATGGGAGGGAATACAGTCATAAAATGCGGCCCTTTCTTTGTTAGACATAACATAATAGTTTCCCCTTAAACGATTTAGTTAAACACTGTCCTATTAGCTTGACCCAGGGGCATTTTCACCCGTCCGGGTCCGACTTCAATTTTCTCCACAGACAAACAAATACAGGGACTCTTTTTTCCCACCTACCACATCCTGGTTGCGGCTTCCTGGACCCTGAAACACACAAATCTTTGGTGAAGTGTCCACTTTCACTTAGGCAAACGTGCCATTAATAGATTCAGCTCGTTATCAAACCGTGAAACGCAAACTAGGAGGTGAATCTTCGTCTGCGACTATTGGTATTGAAAGAGGTATAAACCGCCCCCTGAAAACTTTATTACCTTAAACTACCATAGAAAACTTTTACTTTTAGTTGAAATGTTAAAATATTAAGCAGGTATGTTGTAACAAATGTTGGATTTTTTTTCTCTGACTATAATCATATGTATCTACTTATAGGTCTAGAAAAGAAGTTGCATTTTTTAAATTATATAAAAAAATTTAATAAAAGATAATTAACGTAAATTAAAGAGTATTTTATGGTAAATTATCTAATATATGTATATATACGTGCGTGTGTGCCTGTCCAAAAACCTAAATTTCGGCTATAAGAATCAACCGCTTATAAGAATCAAAAACAGTAATAACAAACGTGATTCTTATAAGCGGAAATCACTGTATATATATATATATATATATATATATATATATATATATATATTACACATACAAATACATTACACATACCTGCATATATACATGCAAAAGAGGTAAACAACGATAAGTATTCCTACATTAATAACCCGCGGTAGTTTCGTTAGAAGAGACTACCTGAATTTTTTATTTTATTTTAGGGGATTTAAGCCCCGATTTTAACACACTTAAAGGTTGAACTTAAAAAAAAAATCTTTTGGGGGTGGGGGCACCTGGGCATTAGAGGAACCACAAGGCAAAATTTTTAGCTTCATGGGCCTTCTCTTTACAGAGATCCAGTGATCAGTCTTTCACTGTTCTTTTTTTATGTGTGGGGTTAAGCTCCTTTAAGTACCCTTAAAGTTTCAATTTTTAAGAATCTTTTTTAGTCAGCACCTAGGACCTTAGAGTAACCACCATGAAAAATTTTTGCTTTCTATGCCTTACAGTTCTAGAGATGCAGTGATCAGCCAGCCAATGTCCTATTTTGGATGATTAAGCTGTATTTAACATTCGGATATTTAAAATTCAAATTTTTTTGAAAAGATTTCTTAGCGAGTACCTTGGACCTAAGAGAAACTACCATTCAAAATCAGTGATCAGTCAGTTAGTGGGTGATATTTGCCTTTTATATATATACTAGCTGAAAACCCGTGCTTCGCTACGGAGTACATTTTAGGATAATTGCATTGAAAATCTAACGAAATTGCTTTTTAGAGGATTTCCTTATAAACAATATTTTTAACGTAGGATTACGTTCCTCAATAACGGTCCTTCGGAGAGAAAAAAAATTGTCCTGCGTCGCGAATTATAATATTGGCAGCGCGCCAAACCGAGTAGCACTAAACAGTTAAACAGGAAAGTACCAAAATGCGTCAAAAAAAAAGAGGTAAGCAAACGATAAGTAATCCTACGTTAATAACCCTCGGTAGTTTCGTTACAGGTGACTACCTTAAATATTTTTTGGGTTCTTAATTGGGCGGAACTGATATTACCAGGCTCGTCCGCGAACTTACGCATGAGCAAGCTACGTAAAACTGACCGTGGGAGAAACAGTTTTCTCTTATATCTACGCCAGTGTATTTTAAAGTTTGGTCATTAGACTTATTTATCGTCATGGCGATGCATACTTTGATTGGAAATTGCAGTCCCTTAAAGTCAAAGGGGAGGTCACTGGGTATTAGAGAAATGCGTGGCACGAACACTTTTTCTTCATGAGCACAACCGGTTAAAATAATGGCTTCGATTAAAATTTTATGCAGGGCTTTGACTTGTAGTCTAGTGCCATTACACAATTTCGGTGGTTTTAAGTTTAGAAGGAGCATTATGGGTGTGCCCTTCTGCAAAGAGAGCTTATGGTGTGGAAGACCCGCTGGTTTAAGGGAATTTAAAAACTCTATCGGATAGTTAACGGCGTAATCAGAATTACAGACAATGTCTATCGACTGTCAAAATTTCAGCCTTTTAGGTCCAGCGTTTTGGCTTGTGCGAGGTCTATCAGTCAGTCACGGAGCTGTTTTATAAGGTTTAATTTAATATCCATAAAACATACTAATTGGAAATAAATTGTTAAAAAACTTTCATCTCAGTTAGTCTAGTGGTTAAATTTTATCTTTTACCGTATTTTAATATTTTTTTTGTCAATTTATTTCGTTGTTATGCATGTGACGCAAAATTAATTTAAAGTTCACAAAAGAAAAGAAACCACGTGATCAGTTTTAATAAATTAAAATCTAAAAATTAATTTTTAAAAACTCACCAAAAATCAGGAAATGTACGGGGTAAAGATTCGAAATAGATTTCATTTGAAAGGAATTTTCATGATCTTTCTCGTGATATAAGTTTTATAACCCTCAAATTATTATTTTAAATGCAAACTTGAAAAAATTTCAAAAACAGATTAAAAATTTAATTTAAAAAATCTAAGAAGAATTTATCAAAAAACTTTCTTAGTGCACTCCTACACCATAAGAAGTCTCGCCATGCAAAATTTCAGCCCTTTAGGTCCAGCGGTTTGGTCTGTGCATTATCTGTCAGTCAGTCATGGAAGTGTTTTATATACATAGATAGATTTGTAACCAGTATAAAACTACCAACATCTGGACGATACGAAATGCTGTATCCGACTAATTCCTGTATCAGTATTTGTGCAAATTTAGTAAATATTTCTTCCGAAATATGACGTTTCCCCCTATTTTCTAAGTAGACTAGCTTTTCTCGCGCATGCGTAACAGATTCCAGGGACCTTGCTTCCGTGGTCGGACAGTAATTCCTGTATAAGTATTTGTGCAAATTTAGTAAATATTTCTTTTGGTTCCTCCTTGCTGATAAGTTTGTTATTCTCTGTTTTTTACATAATTTTGGCACAATAGAACCCGCTTTCATAACATTCAGATTGTTCCCTTCTAAATGCCAACGTAGTAAAATTTTGGGATGGATTTGGCAACGATTTTTACGAACTGACGCCATTACATATTTGCAGCCTCGAGTAAAATAATGACTTCACTCGTGCGTCAGATGTAAATAACACCTAAATTCTTCATTCACTGATAAGTCTGTTTCGGTGACTGTTTAAAGATCGTGGCATTAGCTTCCTAAGTCCAGTTAAAATTAAATTGCTCCGAGGAAGTCTCAACTTTTCTCTGTCTGAACCCCAATCGAACTCAGAGCAGTTAAAATTATTTAACTTTACTGAGAACGGATTAGGTATACCGGCCAAAATGACTGTTCTCTTTTCTGAGTTTGTTTGCGTCGTTCCAACGTTGAATATCTGAAATAATTGGAATATTAATGATGTAAAGAGATAAGTTGGATGTTAATGCACACAAAAATGATCTGTTTTTTAAGACCATGTGCTTGTTAAATGGTCTAAGTTAATTTTGTAGGGTGGATTAAACAGCATAACTTGTCCCATCCCTAAATATCTGAAATAAAAAAAACCTTTCACAAGAAAGTAGACTTGATGAGGCTAACTAAAATGCCTTTATTTTTCTTGTTCTACACAAAAACTTAGTAAAATATAGGGATCGATTTGATCCAATAGATTGGAAGAAAAATATTTACAAAATTTAACCATTAAACAAAAAAAGAATACAGATAAGCGTGTCATGAAAATTAACCTACTTTCATCTTGAAAAAACCTACTTAAACTGAACGGGTAAAGCTTGGGATAGGTACAGGAAGAAAGAAGGGATACAAGCCTAATGGCTCGACAATACGTCGCAAACGCATCTAAATAAAAAAAAAACTTGCTGCGAAAGCAGATACTAACACAATGGCTGAAAGCCGTAACACACTCGCAGAATAGTTACTGCTTAAACAAAATAAACACGCGCAAGGGCAAGGTTGTTTCATTGCCTGAGGGACCTAGCTGTAAACTGGCGCAGTTAATAGCTGAAAACCTCAATCGGAATGTAGAAAATAATCATATACAGTGGTACCTCGACTTACGAGTTTTTCGAGATACGAGCATTCCCTCGTTAAAAAATTTTTCTAGTTACGAGCTAAAATTCGGGTTACGAGCAAGCTTCAGATATCCCACCGCTAGTTTGAGCAGCGAATGCCATGTTACGTGCTCATCAAATGAGAACACAAGAAGCATATAATATTTACAACCTTTATGTACAATTATTATACAATTGTATACATATTATTCTGAGACTACTATCCATTCATAAACCGAGAGATTGGATTCTGAGAACACGTTCTTCGGATTCTCAGAAAAAAGAATCTGGACATTACAGCCACAGTGAACGATGCAACAATCGCCCAGCTTCCGTGTCTCACTCGTTCGCTTTAAGAGAGTAGCTGGTAATAAAAGCGAAAGTCAGTAAAGCGGGGCGAAAAGATCGAAAATCAACGAATAAGATTTAACTTTTCAGTTCAACCTTTCTCCTCCTCTTCCATCAACATCTTCAAGTCTTATCTCCAAGGTAAATGTTGTACATTACACTTAATAAAACAAATTTATTGCAGTACATTCTATTGTATTGCGTTTTATACAATGTTCGTCGTTTATAAGCACGTTTTTCTTATTTAAAAACATGTAATAAGAAAAATTGCGGTGTTTTGGGGGAGCCCGGAACGAATTAATGGCATTTCCATTCATTTCAATGCGGAAAATTGATTCGAGATACGAGTATTTCGAGTTACGAGCTAAGTCATGGAACGAATTAAAGTCGTAAGTCGAGGTATCACTGTAAGGGGTTTTCTAAAATAAGATTTGCCAGAGGCAACCGAGAAGGAGGGGGGGGGGGAGGGGGAACACGCTCGAATCAAAATAGATCAGAAAACTGTCTATGTTGAGACATGAGCAGTAAGAAAACCGTTACCACAGGATAAAGAGTGGTAAAACGGCAACGAAATTGAACCTTGACGATGAGGAGAGTCCAAAGCACCGACATTTATTAAAACAAAAATGGACAGGATACAAAAAAATACAAAAATTACTGTAACAAACAGTAGTAACTAAATGGAGACATAGTGCCGGCATCTATCGGCAAGGAGATGAATGAAAATCGAAATCTTCCGTGCAGAGGAAAAAAAGGTGGGAGCGAATAAAATAAGTGAAATATAACAAAATTTACAGGAAAATTAAGAAAATTTAAGTATGGCTAGGTAAGAAGAAAGGTCAACCTGACGAGAATCCAAAAAAGGGACAGGAGCAAGGAAAATTATTAAAATAAATAAATATGGTTGGGAGAATTTAGAAAAGGCCCGTAAAATAATTTGGAAGAACCAAATAACGAATTTGAAATGGCAGGAAATTAATCCTGTGCAGACGAGAGCATGACAGTGGCGTAGCTAGGGGGGTGCGGTGGGTGCGGTCCGCACCGGGCGGCACATATTTTGGGGCGGCATATTTTTATTTAGTATTAATTGTAAAAAACCACTTGTTCAATTCATAAGTTTACTATTCGATTTCTACGAATTATGAATTATTATATGATTTCGAATATTTTTCCTCCTTTTAGCCAATGGTAAAAAAGTTCCCCACCTATAGTTTGTCTCAATTACAATTATTTATTTATGTTTATTAATTTATAAAAACCACCAATTTATTGACTTAGAAAGGGCGACAAATTAGAGACAGCCCCGGGCGGCAAAAGTTCTAGCTACGCCACTGGAGCATGACAAGTCTTTCATAAAGACTCTATCTATTGGGTGTGATGCACTACGGATGGCTTTTAGCGTATCTCGGAATGCAGCGAGGATTAGTTTCTTGTCGTAGTTGGCTTCAAAAGTCAGGATATGATTAATAAAATCGACGTCCGAAAGATCAGAACTAGAATTTGGGGGGTGAGTAGGGGCCGGTTGCTCCTGATTTCCAGCAACTATTTTTGCATAGGAAATCGATGGGTTGGCCGTTTTCCTTACATGGGGATAATTAACGGTATTGGCACCATCGGTATTACTGACAGAAGGGGTCGTTTAGGTTTTTTTCCCAGCAGGAAATTTGGGACATTTACGGTAATTTGCTGGATGAGGACCTCCGCAATTTGCGCAGGTGCAATCATCATCTGGGGATTTTTGACATAGATCCGAATTAGTTTGATGGGGTCCGCCGCACTTGACGCAGCGAGGGGCTAGCCGGCAGGCATTACTTGAATGAAAGAATCCCTGACAGTTGTGACACTGACTGGGACCTTTCATTCCCCTGTATGGACTTCGGTGTCCGTGATATCGGTGACGTTGTAAATTTTTGCTATGTCGTCAGTGCGGTCGACCTGAACATAACAAAAAGATTTAACCAGACTCAAATAAAATCTGCCTACTCATTTCCTAGTTAATATTCCTTTATTATATGATCGTCCATTAAACGGACGTCCATACTCAAGCTCGGTGGTTCAATAAAAAAGAAACGTTTTTACACCGAATAATATTAAAGACAAAAGCAATTTTGAATTCACATAAGACACTGGACGACTAACGGCCTCTACAAATGAAAAATAAAACTAATTTCCGTTACACATAGTAAAGGGGCATGGGGATTCGTTTAGCTTTGGGACCTTTGCACATCTGGGTTACCTTAACATTAAGGTAGCCCTCTAATTCAAGGAATTTCTTGATGTGAGAAACACTCGTGCAAGCCGGGAGGCATATTTTGAAAGACTAGCGATCTCGGCACTCGCTTGCCGGTTTGACGAAAGCATCAGTTTCGCCATCTGTTGACATATATAGGAATCTTTTTATTATAAGTTTTTTTTTTACTTCTACGTAATTTAGTATGTTTTAAAATCTGTATTATATTCCGGGATTGATTTTTTAAAAATTATATATTAAAATAAATTTAAATTATTGGAATTTAAAACTTTAAATTTTTTAATTTATGCAACTTAATTTTTTTAATTAAAGCTTATTAAATACATTTATTTTCTAATTAACATTAAAATTTAAAAAATTAAAATTATTGTGGATATTTGAAGAAAGTAAATTTAAAATTCAATAATATAGTTATTTCAATTTATTCATTTATTTATTTTGTTAAAATCTCTTTAAATCCTGTGTTATATATGTAATTCAGATTTTAAAACATACTAAATTACGTAGAAGTAAAAAAAAAAAACTTATAATAAAAAGATTCCTATATAAGTCAACAGATGGCGAAACTTATGCTTTTGTCAAACCCGCAAGCGAGTGCCGAGATCGCTAGTCTTTCAAAATATGCAGCCGGGAGACCCCGTATGACGATCTTGAGAGGTTTCTCATCATCAAGGATGTAGGTTTTGTTTTCGATATTGTTAAGATTGAGATAACTGGTAAGTTCCCGAAATTCGGTAATGTTACTGACTGTTAATTTGAGGAATCGTCCCTTCATAACCGAGTAAAACGTGGGTGCTACGTTTTCTCTAGTGTAATTTAGCGTCACATGCCAAGATGGTCTGGGGACGATAAAAATGGGGGAAGTTTTTTTGACTCTAGAGTGAGAAGGTAGGTCGGTTATGTTAGCTTCCTGAGTAACATCGTTATCATCAGGGTAAACATCTATGGGGATACTATCATTAACAAGTAATATATAAAAAAAAATTTTAAAGTCAATTCCTACTTAGGTCAACAAAGAAAAATTTAACAGTGAACTAATAGTAGGAATTGAAAAAAAGGATTGCCTGCCAGAACCTTGCCTACTGTGCGAGATTATGAGGGGGGGAAAGAGAGAGAAAAAGTTTGTCGGGTTGGGGATTCGATCTCGCAGCCTACAGGACTGGAGAAGCCCGCGATACCGCATTGCCACCGTTTACACAGTAACAAGAGGGAAATTACTATTCAAGAGCAAGAGACGCTCTAGGTCTAAAACTAAAATTGATTAATTAAATTTAATTAATGAATTAATATTTGAAAAACTGTATTAACATCAAGTGTCATCCACTACAAGTTTAAAAAATGTATTTGAACTTAAGTGGATGAATAAAAAGTACTTTTATTAACGATTGAAAATTTGAACAAGATATATATAGAGAGAGTGTGAACTAATAGTAGGAATTGAAAAATAATAGGAATGCTAGGTTCCTTAGAGGTGGGTTTATTTTTCCTTACGGACGTGTAACAAGTACAGTCCAGTCAAATGTTCTTCAGTCATTCTCGAGAGCAGCCACGTCTTCACTCGACGTAAGGTGGAGAACGAACGCTCAGACGATACAACACTAACGGGGAGAGTGGCAAGAATCTTTAGTAGAGATTTTATAGTGGGAAAATTTTGGTCTTTATTGAGAAACATCGTCTCATTTTAAATTTAAACTCATTTAGTATTAGGTCTACAATTATATAATTTTAGGCCATGAAAAAAAAATATATACGCCAGCCTTTTTGGGGGGTGGGGGCAGTTGTTGTGTACTAACCCTACTGTATTGTTAACCTGTGGAGAAAATTTTCTTTTAAACACAGCTGCATACATGCTGACAATCCAATAAAAATGGTATTTCCAGATAGCCTGAACTTTTCTGCACCTTGCAACACGATTCATTTTTACCATGTTTTTATTAACTTGCTTTCTTGTTTGAGTGACATTGATCTTGACATTCAGAAAATTGTTGACCGCTTTCTAAATGCAAAACCCGGCGACTTGACTTTGTCGAGTAATTCTATTTTGGGGGGTTTCTCAATTTTTATTTACTTGTATAAAAGTTATTTAATATAATACGATAAAACTTTTACCACAGTAGGAGTTTTAGCTTAATTGCTATCCAGTTGTTCTATCACTACAAATGAAATATATATTTTTTTATGCAAGCAAGCTACATTTAGTGTTTGTTTTTGTAAATATTGCGAACTCCTTTCTTTCTTTCTATTTTCATTTATCAGTTTTTCCTTATTTTTATTACCATGCTTTTATTAACTCGCTTCCTTGTTTGTGTGTGTGTGTTTGTCCCGTACAAATCTTGCAATCGATTTTTAACTAACTTCCCGACTAGCTAGACATTTGAAACTTTTAGAATAGATCAGAACACGATGACAATGCATTTTTTTAAGTACTTTTAGCCATCTTTAAGCAGAATTAAATTAATTTTCGGTTATTTTCAGTTAATTTTGTTTTGTAGACTAGTGCAGCCATCTTTCGACCGAAACGGGAACGAAAAGTTAAATGCAAGTTAACTTCCAATTAACTTCATTTTCTTTCAAGGTGAGGGGATAATTCATCAAAAAATTTTTTTAAAAAGTATTTATTAATACATAGAATTGTCAAGTTTATATGATTCAACAGAAAATTTAAAAACATGGTATATAAAAAGTTATTTTTATCTTGTAATTATTTTAAATTTAAACTCATTTAGTATTAGGTCTACAATTATATAATTTTAGGCTATTGAAAGAAAAAAAAAGCCAGCCTTTTTTTTTGGGGGGGGAGGGGGCAGTTGCTGTGTACTAACCCTACTGTATTCGCTCCCCTCCATGTTAACCTATGGAGAAAATTTTTCTACTAAATACAGCTGCGTACATGCAGACAATCCAATATAATTACAAGATAAAAATAACTTTTTATATCCAATGTTTTTCAATTTTCTGTTGAATCATATAAACTTGACAATTCTATGCATTAATAAATACTTTTTTAAAAATTTTTTGATGAATTATCCCATCAACTTGAAAGAAAATGAAGTTAATCGGTAGTTAACTTGCATTTAACTTTTCGTTCCCGTCCCGGTCGATAGATGGCTGCACCAGTCTACATAACAAAATTTACTGAAAGTAACTGAAAATTAATTTAATTCTGCTTAAAGATGACTAAAAGTATTTAGAAAATGCATTGTCATCGTGTTGTGAGCTATTCTAAAAGTTTCAAATGTCTAGCTAGTCGTGAAGTTAGTTAAAAATCGATTGCAAGATTTGTACTTCACACACACAAACACACAAACAAGAAAGCAAGTTAAAAAATCGATTGCAAGATTTGTACTTGACAAACACACACACAAACAAGAAAGCAAGCTAATAAAAACATGGTAATGAAAATGGTCTTTTCAGATAGGCTGAACTTTTCTGCACCTTGCAACACGATTCATTTTATAAATTGCGTCCACCAAAGGAACTTAAGAGCGTTTCAAACACACTATACCAGAATTTTTCCCCCGAATACTTTAAATTTAAAAATATTATTTGCATTTTAAAAAAATCGAAAGCTGTCCCAAGGTGTAAAATTTCTTTCTCTATTACTGAGTACATTTTTCAAAAAATCTTTCAATCCGAGTCTGCAATCCTTGGACACATTTTCTCCATAGGTTAACATTGAGGTGAGCGAATCCAATAGGGTTAGTAACCCCAATCTTAAGGTAACAAGTTAGTAAATTCGTTAAACTTTCTTTATATGTATTTCACGCGTCGCGAATAATTTAATTTTTACAATATTATTTGCATTTAAAAAAAGCCTAAAACTGACCCAAGGTTTGAAATTTCTTTTTCTATGACGGAGTACAATTTTTAAAACAAATTTCAGGTAGTCTCTTCTAACGAAACTACCGCGGGTTATTAACGTAGGATTACCTATCGTTGTTTACCTCTTTTTTATGTATATGTGTTATGTATATATGTATATATATATATGTACCTATGTATGCATATACATGTATGTATGTCAAAACGATGACGCATTTTGGTACTTTTCTGTTTAACTGTTTACTGCTTGTCCAAGCCATACAGACAGGGTTTGGCGATATATATATATATATATATATATATATATATATATATATATATATATATATATATATATATATATATATAACAGTTCCGTAACTAACTGACTGACTGAGAGATAACGCACAGACCAAACCGCTGGACCTAAAGGGCTGAAATTTTGCATGGCGAATCTTCTTATAGTGTAGGGGTGCACTAAGTAAGAATTTTGAAAAATGCATCTTAGATTTTTTTTTAATAAATTTTTTAAGCTGTTTTTGTAACTTTTTTTAAGTTTGCATTTAAAATAATAATCTGACGGTTGTAAAATTTATATCACGAGAAATATCATAAAAATTCCTTTAAAATGAAATCTTTATCAAATCCTTATCTCTTTCCTGAATTTTGGTGAATTTTTAAACAATATTTTTTAGAATTTAATATATTAAATGCTGATCAAGTGGTTTCTTTTTCTGGTACTTTAAATTAATTTTGCGTCACGTGCATATAACAACGAAATAAAGTGACCAAAAAAATTATTGAAATACGGTAAAAGATAAAATTTAACCACTAAACTGATTGAGATGGAATTTTTTAAAGAATTTAATTCAATTAGTCTGTTTTATGGATATTAAATATACAAATTAATTGCATGCATTGACCGTTGTATTTAATTTGAATATTTTATCCTACCTTATTTTTTCTATAAAAATATCCGTTACTATTTTTCAATAAATACATTTTTTTGCATTAATTGCATACATTGACCATTGCATTTAATTTGAATATTTTATTCTACCTTATTTTGTCTATAAAAATATTTTTTTGGCATTAATTGCATACATTGACCGTTGTATTTAATTTGAATATTTTAATTCTACCTTATTTTGTCTATCAAAATATCCGTTACGATTTTTCTATAAATACATTTTTTTTGGCATTAATTGCATACATTGACCATTGTATTTAATTTGAATATTTTATTCTACCTTATTTTGTCTATAAAAATATTTTTTTGGCATTAATTGCATTCATTGACCGTTGTATTTAATTTTAATATTTTATTCTACCTTATTTTGTCTATCAAAATATCCGTTACGATTTTTCAATAAATACATTTTTTTGGCATTAATTGCATACATTGACCATTGTATTTAATTTGAATATTTTATTCTACCTTATTTTGTCTATAAAAATATTTTTTTGCCATTAATTGCATACATTGACCGTTGTATTTAATTTGAATATTTTATTCTACCTTATTTTGTCTATCAAAATATCCGTTACGATTTTTTTATAAATATTTTTTTTTGGCATTAATTGCATACATTGACCGTTGTATTTAATTTGAATGCACTCCGTAGCGAAGCACGGGTTTTCAGCTAGTATATATATAGATATATGTGGGTAGAGAGATATTGATCCATCCAAATTGATCCAACCAATTGATCCTACCAATCCTACCAATTGATCCATCCGGCACTGTGAAGAAATTTTATTTCCAACGGGTCTAATAAAAGTCAGAATAATTCCACCCATGCTCTAAAATCTATATTAAAAATAAATTTATTTCCGAATAAAAGCGAAATTGCCTCGCCAAAGAATGTAAGGAAATCTTTTTAAATGAAGACTATAAAATGGTTAATGTAACAGTGGGTTAAAGCTTAAGGGGAAAAAAATTATTTGTATTTTATCGGCGAAGGCTTGGGAAGAAACAATGCCAATACGTTTTCATTTCTTTCAACTGTATTATCCTTTCATTTTCTTGTTTCACCACGCCCTTCTTTTCTCCTAAAAATAACTTCCGCATATTTGTAAAAGCCACTGGAATGCGATCTGGGCTACGTAAGTTCACTCGCGCCTGCGATAACATTACGCAACTTTCCTTACTAACTTAAAAAGCTTGTGCCTAGAGGGGAACGTTATCACCAGGGGCATTTCCAGGGAAACGCAGTCCAGATCGAATGTATTATGCATTGCATAATATATTCAGAGCTTGTCGAATGAAATCAAACGATGTTTTAGGGCCACGGACCGGATGCTTCGTTGATGTCACTGGTTGTGTTTTTTGTAATACTAAATACGGTAAAGGAAATGGTCTTGCTTGTGTATATCCTATGTATATAGGTAACAAGAGATAGCAAAATAAAGTTTCAAGCAAAATTAGAAGTAATGTTCTTTTTTTTAATCGTTTTTCTGAAAGTTATAATAACTGATAATCATTTCTCGATAAGTTAGGATTTTTGGTACTTTTCCGTTAGCTGGGTACCAGACAAAAACCGCCAAGCATAAAACTTGGCGCAGTTATCGCCAAGCCTTAATGTTGACGCGAAAAGAATATTTGACCCTGGTGGACTTTTATTTTTATTACATTTAATTCACACTAATAAATCGAAACATATGTAAAAAAAAATAATGAAATTTTAAAAAAAGATCAATTTACAAAGTAGGCATGAAATTGTAAATTTCGTTTACAATTGCTGAAAATAAGTTTGTCTTAGCATGGAAACGTCGCCACATAAACTCAATTGAATAATTACAAGATTAAAAAGAACTTTTTATATACCATGTTTTTAAATTTTCCGTTTAATCATATAAACTTGACAATTCTATGTATTAATAAGTACTTTTAAAAAATTTTTTTGATGAATTATCCAATCAACTTGACAGAAAATGAAGTTAATTGGAAGTTAACTTGCATATAACTTTTCATTCCTGTTCCGGCCAATAGATGGCTGCACCAGTCTACAAAACATAATTAACTGAAAATAACGGAAAATTAATTTAATTCTGCTTAAAGATGGCTAAAAGTATTTAAAAAATGCATTGTCATCGTGTTCTGAGCTATTCTAAAAGTTTCGAATGTCTAGCTAGTCGGGAAGTTAGTTAAAAATCGATTGCAAGATTTGTACTTGACAAACACACACAAAAACAAGAAAGCAAGTTAACAAAAACAAAGTAAAAGTACAACATTTTTAACGAATAACGTAAAAAAATATTAATAATTTAATATAATACAGGACGAATTTAGTAAAAATATACAAATATAAACCAATCTTTAGACTAATTTTTTTATATACTGATCAGTTTGAGATTATGAAAAATAAACTTTAAAATCATTATTTCCAATTGTTGTTGTAGCTCGAAGAATACTATTAACACTATCTGTCTCTGTAGCAGCAACCGAGCGCAGTTTTTCTAAATTGAAAATTTTAAAGATTTATCTACGAACAACTGAAAATCAAGCGCAATTGAAGGGTCTAGCAATAATTTCTACCCAAAAAACGGTATGAAAAACAACAAATTTTAGAGATTCAATATAACAGTTTGCTGCCATAAAACCTCGAGGAACAGTTTAGAAATTATTTTTACGACATAGCAAATTATATTCAAATTTATTTACTTTGTCTATTTATTTTACATTCTGTCATTTTTAAAATTTTAAGGTTTTTAAAAAAAATAATTACATATTTTTCCTGCCTTGAGGTAGCCTAGTGGTAGCGCGTCGGCTTTCGGTGTTCGAATCTAATCCCGAAGCGCGCCACTGAATATCTCTGTGTCTCGGCCGGATAGGGGCACGTTAAATCTGTAGACCGGAAAGTCCTAAAGTCCTTCAGTGATGTCAGATATGGTGGGAGAAGGTACGATCCCTCCAGATGTCACCCCTGAGTTTGCTCGATCAAAATGGAGGTGGCACCTGCCTCAATCGGTCTCCGGCCCTTGTGGCGCGATTTTAAACGGGACCCGCAACCCTCAACCCGCTAGCCTATGTGGACCTGGTCTGGAATACGATTCCAGCCAGGTGGCATTAGAAACTACAACAACAACATATTTTTCCCAAAATGTCCGTTATTCTATTTAGTGGACTATTTCTAGCAAAGATACATTCAATACTTCCCCGAAAATTTAAAAAGGAGCCGTTTTCAAAACTTGCCTCGGGCGCCACGATGGTTCGGCCCGGCTCTGTGTTGACGTATGGAGAAATTTTTTCAAAGGATTAAAGAATAAATTTGCCGGGAACTTGAAAAAGAGGTTGTTTTGGAGGAACTGATCTTTATATCGAATATCGTTTTACAGAAGTTTCTACTGTAAAAGGAATAAAAATACAGAAACCATTCAATTATAAGGGGGAAAGTTCATTAGCCTGTAATTTTTACAATATTCTTAACAATCAATCGGCCCCTATACTTTTGATATCCACATGTACTTCTGCACGTTCTTGGAACAGTGTTCCGAGTTATGTCAGGTCGGCATGACTATGTGTTATTTTAGGCCTGCCGCACACTGAGAAAGCGCGTGTCTAAAGCACGAATGTCTGACACACGTTACATTGAATTACAGCCAGAGAGCGCACATTGAAGTCGTAAGTTTCGGGAATTCGACCCGCCATGCTTGCGACGTCACGTGACATAAATGCAGCATGCCAAAGGGCCTGTTCACATAGAATCCGTCAGCGTCAGCGTTACTCGTATTGAAATACATTGAACCAATTACAAACCTCCAAACGATTAGCCACGAAATGGTTAATGCCTGTGATTGGTTTAAAATGTCAATACGAATAACGCTGACGCATGACGGATCCTATGTGAACAGGCCCTTACTTCTGCGACACCGAATAGACAGCGACAAAATGGCGCTGTCATGCCGCATGTCTGATGTAAGCACTCGGTGCGGAAATAACTGGTTTGTCAACGCAGCTGGTGTCAGACATGCGTGATTTCTTGGTGTGCGGGAGGCCTTGTAATGTCACATAACTGATCGTTGATATTGTCTTCTATCACTTCGTTTCGTTACAGCTTCAGCCCATTCTGCATGCATCCGATATCACGGTGAATGCTGCATCTCTAAATTTGTTGGAAAGTCATCGAAATGCTTTTCCTGCTGAAATGATCATTCGACAGGTAAAAAAAAAAACACACCCACACTCTCTAAGCTTCATTGTCGTATTGGTATATAGGGAAAGTATTTCTGTAACAAATAAATTGATGCAATCACGATTCCGACTGCGATATCACAAAGGTTTTATTGTTAGGCAGGAAATAAACATTTCTAAAACAGTAACTATAAACAGTTGAATGATAACAACAGAACTGTACTTCGGATTTTTTATAGCTGATCATCCAAGTATGCTAAATAATAGATTCAACTATACTGGGCTTTTCCCGGGCATTAAAATCAAATAGCATTTTCAAATTGATTTCTTGTGATTAGTGATAATGAATTTACAAAATCGTGTTGTGTACCACTTTGTTCACTTCGCTTTTTCTAATTAACTATTTCCAATTATCAGTAATTAGTGGTAGTCAGTTTACGAATTCGTGTCGTGTATCACTTTTCGTTAAGATTCCTGTTGAACGTACAATTCACTCGATTGTGCGCTGGTTGGTTACGCAACGCATTAACAAAGTTCGTTTTATGTGTGATACGTTGCGTATAGACACCAGTTTTGATAAGTTTTATTTATTGTTACTTCAGATTTAGACAAATATTAAGAAAAGAATTCAACGAAAAATTTTTGACGTCTGGAGTTAAACTATACTAGTACAGTTTAAATACAATGTAAATTGAAAGAATATTTAAACGTGGTAAAAGTGCAAAGGTAGATTCACATACAGCTTTGTAATCCAGGATTGAGACAAAAATATTATGTAATAGTACAATACGAAAACCTCGTAAGTGATATCTGGGACTAATGAATACTTGCATTTGTGGCAACACACAGTTGCAAATTCTGGTTTAGAATTACGTCACACCGTGCACTGACTGCGCTTAAAGACTCTAAAATTATAATTCATAATTATAGATACATATATCGTGACAATTTGCTACTTTTTTGAGTGGCTCGCTCAGCTCGTTCTTTTTCGTTCTTCTTAGGCGTATTCTTGAGCTGATGTTTTTGCATTACCTTTTTTGTTTGTAAGAATAAATTAGTAGTTTTTAAATAGTGGAGTCGGCACCTGCGCCATTTACGAAAAGTTTGAAAGAAAGAACACGTCACATTAAAATGACGACTTTATTTGGCGACCATTGGCTAGAAAATGACTGATGCGTGTGATCAGATAATAAAGTTTTATTAAAAGTTTCATTCATTCTCTCTTTTCGTCTTTTCAGAGACACGTTCTGACAGGCATACCGTTCACCAAGGTGAAGTATCAGTGGAAAGAGAGAGAAGGAGAATTTTACGTGTACGGCAAGGAGCGAAAAGTATATTTCGAAGATTACCCTCAGCAGTGCTGTTGCTGCACCTGTTGTTAAGAACATTTCCGGCATTCTGATTAAGTTAATAAATCGAAGTTCAGAGCTTGGAGTTGGAACGGATTGGAAGTCGTATCCTGAGCCGAAAATGAAAGGAATGCGCACAGAGACCTACCGTGCTGAAATGAAAGTAGAACTATAACTATTATGAAAGCAGAACTATAACTATTGCCACGAAAGATGAAAAATCATTCAATAAAATTAAAACAACTTTTAAGTTAGGTTAAAAAACAGTCCTGTTCGAATGAGGTTTTAGTTTTTAACTATATGGACGTTATGCATACGTATGAATGTTTAATGGTTATGAATTTTAAGCGTTTAAGTTTTAACATTACAATTGCTTTTCGACTTCATCTCTTATTTTTAAGATAGCTTTAAAAAACTGTTGTAATAGCGAAAATTTAGTACAAATTATTTTTTGGTCAAATAGAAAAAGTTTGAGAACATAATAAAATGTGATAAATGTTGTTTTATTTTATCAGTTGCAAGAAGTGGGGGGTTTTAAACGCCATATGAGCTTTGATAAGCCTATAAACGAGCCTAATGTCTGAGATCGTTTTGGATAGTAAGACAGAACTCAGAGACTACAGTGTCAAGTGTCAACCGAAATCACCAAACGATTCCAAAGACTCCTAGATTCGTTTGGGAATTTTCCTGTAAATAATTTTGTTGGTCTTCTTCAAATCCTTGATATAATACGATTATATACTAAAAACCTCATATTAAGTCTCTTATTCTATGTTTTATTTAATTACAATTGAAAACTTTCAATAATGACAGTATAATTAAATTTAAAGGAATTGATTCCTTACTAGTACTACATTTTTGAAAATTTATTATTTTTTTTTACTCGATAAAATTTGTCTATCAGTTTTATGGAAAAATTTTTAGTTGTTCTGGGCATTTGTGTTGTATGAAAAATTTTGTTGACTCAAGACAGCGGTTATATCGAAACCAGGGAGAGTTCTCATTCCAAATTTGATATTTCCCACCTACTGATTCCCCGGTTTAATTATTCTTTATCATGAATTCTGTGGCTCAAAACTTTCAATATATTACGTTATTATGTTCCAAATAATTTGTTCTCTTTTTTTTCCTAAAACCACGTATGTTGCCATAACATTAAATTGCAACAGATACGTTTTCATATAGGGAGAATCAAAATAAATCTCTTTCGCCCAAGAACATATGATTTTAGTCTATCTTAGTCTCAATAAAATGCTTTTTGGACATTATTTAGTTATCACGTTGTATTATATTGCTTCATCAACCGAAAGCAAATTAAACTGAAAGCAGTTTTCAAGTGAAATCGAAATTTTAACTTAAATTGCAAGTTCATATTTACCGTTCTAAATTTCGTACAACTGTACAAAACCTTTCTACACAATTAGTAATTAAAATTAGCATATTTTTTTAATAATTAGTTAGTGCTTTGGGATTGATTTAACAAGAGCGGTAAAGGGGAGATAATTTTCTACCAATATTCTTGCAGACCGTCATCCAGGTCATTTTAGGCATTCGTTTTCGTCTAACGATTTCTACATAGGTACAAAGGGTCGAATATGTTTACAATTTGACATGCTTATGAAACATGCTAAAAGAGAGAGTACCAATAATTTTAGAGCAGTGGCGCCATCTGTCGGAATTTGCAATGCCTTAAACTATCCTCGTATTGTCCACTGTTAAGTGAATAAACTCTAAATGTGCGTGTATGGTACCAACTTAGTACACTGTAGGTGTATATGACACTCAAGTTGATGTCATACACACCTACAGTCTATGGACACCAACTTGAGTAGGTACTTTAAAGGGCACGTTTTGAGTAGGTTCCACCATCGTACTTTGTTTTGGAATGTAAGTTTTCGGGCGTCAGCTCATCATTGGCTAAACATCATATTCTTTTTTTTGTTTCTCTAACGAAAAAAGAAGTTAAAATTTTAAATAATCGGAAAATATATTGGAAAATATATTTTTTTATTGTAAACAATGTTCTGATATGCATATTTTAGCAAAGTTCGGTCTTTTTTGTGTCTTTTCTCTTTGGTTGATTATCATTCTATTCCCTTAGCTGGTTATCTGAATAAATTCATTTTAACTACTAAATTTTTACGTTTGTAACGGAATGTTACGTAATTTCATGTACAATATTCCTAAAAAACAACTGTCCTTACTATAACTATGAGAACTACGAAAACTATTTCACGTTTGAAGAGAGCGGGGAAATTAAAATGTTCGAAACTTTTCGATTAAAACCGAAATTTTTGGAACATGTATTAAAAAAACTTGGCACCTTTTAATTAAAAAAATGGTACTTACTTATTATAACTGAAACTTAGCATCTTTTTATGCTTGGCGGAATATCAGCTTGCCAAACGCCTAACTTTACGGTAGCAAATTTTAGGTTGTCAACAACATCTTGAGCAGCCACGTTTCACGAAGTATGTGAACGCGTGAGATAATACAAAAAAATAAAGGGCAGATAAAGAATAAGATTTCGATATAAATAATTTTAGACGTAAGTAAAAATTGCGTACAAAAGACAAAGTGGAAATATTAAAAAAAAAAAATTCAAAATAATCAACGTAATCGGGATTAGAGGACTGGCGAGCATATTTAGCGATTTACTCACGTTTTCCCGCCAAGCGGCCAAGTTTCAGTTACAATACGTACGAGTATGTACCCTTTATTTTGATTCGATGTACGGCGCTCTCGGTCATTTGCAGAGCATTTTACACCTAAAAATCATCAGAGATTTATTAACATAAAACTGTATTAGATGGCGCCCAGTCACTTTCCATTTTGATTTCAAAATAACCCCAAACCGAACCGGAAAATTTCAGTTCTGGTTGCGGATATAATGAATTATAAATAAACAGCCCATGCCATTAAAAGAAATCATGCGTCAGCGCGCAACTGTTGTGAAAACCGTCTGCTCTATATATAATATAATAAAAGTTTTCTCATCGCACAGGCGCGGCAAAAGGAATTCCGAACGTGGAACGAATCGGGGCTGTGTGACGCTGGAACGTTCGAAGATCGGTGTTCCGCGGTGAAGGCTCCGTCCTCGGCGCAAGGCCCAAGTTGTTGCCCCTTTTGTTCTTCACCTTTCGTCACGTGAGCTGCATGGGATGATCACGCTTCCTTGACTGAACGATTTCGTCACAAATCAGTTTTCGTTCAAATTCATTTCTTCGCCTTTCCCCCTCTAAGAAAATCGTTTGGTGTTCGGTAAAAGAGATTTTCAGTTTGCGTTTCAATCAGTGGCGTAGAGAGAATAACTGGCGCCCGGGGCACGATACCTTTGTGGCGCGCCCCCCCCCCCCCCGAAAACTATATAGTAATATAATATATAGACCCTATATTGGCGCCCCTATAAACATATAATAACATAATATATAGACCTTATATTGGCACCCCCCCCCCGAAAAGCATATAGTAACATAATATATAGACCTTATGTTGGTGCCATCCCCTAAAAACATATAGTAATATAATATATATACCTTATATTGGCGCCCTCCCCGAAAAACATATAGTAATATAATATATAGACCTTATATTGGCATCCACCTCGAAAACATATAGTAATATAATATATGCATCTTACATTGGAGCCCGGGGCATGATAGATCCCCTTGCCCCCCCCCCCCCCCCCGCTTTGCTACGCCACTGGTTTCAATCGATAATAAGCACAGGGTCCAGTCACTAGGTCAAATATAGTCCATAGTTTTTCCCCTCCTGAAATTGGTTAATAAGTGTCGTAATGATAATTATGGTCATTATCATTTAACAAGCATGAACTTCTGATAAGTTTCGAAAAAAAAATAGATTTGGTCGTGTAATAAAGAATTCCTTGTAGTTAAAAGGTAAGAAATAACGTGTTGTTAATGCCCCATGTACGTGAAAAGTGCATTTTTAACGTGTCCACTTTTATTTTAAACTGAGCTTTCGAAAAAAAAAAATAGATTTGGTCGTGTAATGAAGAATTCCTTGTAGTTAAAAGGTAAGAAATAACGTGTTGTTAATGCCCCATGTACGTGAAAAGTGTATTTTTAACGTGTCCACTTTTATTTTAAACTGAGCTTTCGAAAAAAAAAATAGATTTGGTCGTGTATTGAAGAATTCCTTGTAGTTAAAAGGTAAGAAATAACGTGTTGTTAATGCCCCATGTACGTGAAAAGTGTATTTTTAACGTGTCCACTTTTATTTTAAACTGAGCTTTCGAAAAAAAAAAATAGATTTGGTCGTGTAATGAAGAATTCCTTGTAGTTAAAAGGTAAGAAATAACGTGTTGTTAATGCCCCATGTACGTGAAAAGTGTATTTTTAACGTGTCCACTTTTATTTTAAACTGAGCTTTCGAAAAAAAAAATAGATTTGGTCGTGTATTGAAGAATTCCTTGTAGTTAAAAGGTAAGAAATAACGTGTTGTTAATGCCCCATGTACGTGAAAAGTGTATTTTTAACGTGTCCACTTTTATTTTAAACTGAGCTTTCGAAAAAAAAAAATAGATTTGGTCGTGTAATGAAGAATTCCTTGTAGTTAAAAGGTAAGAAATAACGTGTTTTTAATGCCCCATGTACGTGAAAAGTGTATTTTTAACGTGTCCACTTTTATTTTAAACTGAGCTTTCGAAAAAAAAAAATAGATTTGGTCGTGTAATGAAGAATTCCTTGTAGTTAAAAGGTAAGAAATAACGTGTTGTTAATGCCCCATGTACGTGAAAAGTGTATTTTTAACGTGTCCACTTTTATTTTAAACTGAGCTTTCAAAAAAAAAAAAAATAGATTTGGTCGTGTAATGAAGAATTCCTTGTAGTTAAAAGGTAAGAAATAACGTGTTGTTAATGCCCCATGTACGTGAAAAGTGTATTTTTAACGTGTCCACTTTTATTTTAAACTGAGCTTTCGAAAAAAAAAATAGATTTGGTCATGTAATGAAGAATTCCTTGTAGTTAAAAGGTAAGAAATAACGTATTGTTAATGCCCCATGTACGTGAAAAGTGTATTTTTAACGTGTCCACTTTTATTTTAAACTGAGCTCTCGCAAAGAAAATTATATGGTGCTGCAGCTAAATTAAAGAACATATTTTTCTATATTATATAAAACAGTTCCGTAACTGACTGACTGACTGACAGATAACGTACAGACCAAACTATTGGACCTAAAGGGCTGAAATTTTGCATGGCTATTCTTCTTATAGTGTAGGGGTGCACTAAGAAAGATTTTTGAAAAATTCTTCTTAGATTTTTTTTAAATTGAATTTTTAAGCTGTTTTTGTTACATTCTTTAAAGTTTGCATCAAAATAATAATCTGAGGATTATAAAATTTATATCACGTTTTTTAAGAATTTAATTCAAATTAGTATGTTTTATAGATATTAAACATACAAATTAATTACATACCTTGACCGATGCATTTAATTTGAATATTTTCTTCTACATTATTTTGTTTATAAAAATATCCGTTACGATTTTTTTTATAAATATATTTTTGGCATTAATTGCATACATTGACCGTTGTATTTATTATAAATATATACATATTTTTTATGGCATTAATTGCATGCATTGACCGTTTTATTTAATTTGAAAGTAGTCCGTAGCGAAGCACAGGTATTCAGTTAGTCTAATAAATAAAATTTTAACTTCTCTTTCATTTTCTGTATTTTAAACGTGCAATTAATAAATGAAAACAAAAAATAATGGAGAAATTAGAATTTTATTTTTTTTTTTCAAGAATACAAAATAGCTGCAGTTTAGCAGGAAGTGTTTACGGTTTCCTGGACTTGAAGAAAGATTACCCATAGCTTCCAGTGGATATTTAAACTCTGTGTTGTCAATTAATGTACCGACTTACATTCTAGCCGTGCATAATTTCTATTTTGTAAATTAAATGCTAATAATATTTTTTAAATTAAAATTATCCTGTAAAAAATTGTTAAAGTTTCTTATTAAAGGCAAAATGAAACAAATCTCAATAAATTTCTTCTTTGGGTGAATTTTTTAAAATACAGATGACCGACAGTCATGATTATAATTGCAACTGAACAGGTCACGAATGGTTTCATTGCTAAAATTAAAATATATAATAAACTATTAAAATTTGATTGGTATTATCTAACATATTCGTACAACTTTTACTGAATATTTTAATTAACGTTTCTGGAATCTTGGCGGCCTTTGAATGCGGCCGTTTATGGGTAAAAAAAATATTAAAATCCTCTAGGCAGGAATCTAAAGCAGAAGCCGTTTGTTAAAAATGCCGCCGTCAACAGCAAAACAAGTTTTTGTTTGTTTGTGGGTTTTTTCTTTCTTTCTTTCTTCTGCAAGTGAGTGTGTGTGTGTGGAATTCGTTAGCAAGGTTAGCCTTTGATTATTTCAGGTTCTTGGTAATGTATTTCAAACATAATATTATAAATGCAAGTCTTCTTTTACATAAGACATTAAGGCATCAACCGCAGTTCTGCATGTAGTAGACTCAGTTTGAAGGTAACTTTTTTTCTGATAGAAGAAGAGATTTCTTAACGGCGATATTTTACCTTTCGTAATTTTTCTAATCGCAGTTTAGCAAATTCAAAGTTTTGAAAACTGCTTTGTTGCATTAGGAAATAGATTTTAACTTGATATTTTCAAAATGCTATTTAATGGATTGTAAAAAATTAACAACAGAAGAAAAAAATTATTTAAAAAAAATAATACGCGCACTAGCCTGCTTTCGTACGCGAAAAATAATTCAAAAATATGAATTTGCTAATACATCGTTAGAAAAATACTCAAAATAATGTTTCCCATAGCTTAAGGCTGCTGTGTACTAACCCTGTTAGATTCGCCTACCTCAATGTTAACCTATGGAGAAAATTTGTCTACTAGTTACAGCTACATAAATGCTGATAATCCAATAAAAATGGTATTTTTGGATAGCTTGAACTTTTCTGCACCTTGCAACAGAATCCATTTTATAAATTTCGTCCACCAAAGGAATTGAGGAGCATTTAAAACATACTATACCACATTTATTTGGACAAATAATTTAAATTAAAAAATATTTGCATTTAAAAAAAGAAGGAAAATGCCCCAAGGTGTAAAATTTCTTTCTCTATTACGAAGTACAATTAAAAAAAGATCTTTCAATCCAAGTCGGCAATCCTTGGACATATTTTCTCCATAGGTTAACACTGAGGTGAGCGAATCCAATAGGGTTTGTACACCTACAGTGCCTTAACACACTCAGTGCCTTAACACTAAGATCGAAGATCTACGATGTCATGTGATGCAAGGTCACCTTGAAGTAAGGATTGAGAAACAATAATGATAAATGACAAAGGCAAATAATAAAGTCGATTATGTTTCTAACTTAAAATATTTGAAGATGTTATCAAATAAATAAATAATGCTTTAAGAAAAATATAAATTTTGCCAGCTCAGATAGTTTAAAAGAAAGCAGTAATGAAATTCAGTAAATATAAGAAGTAAACATAAGGTTAAAATTCGTACACACGTATGTATATATAGTGAAACCCGATTTAACGTAACCCGTATATATGTATATATATATGTATATATATATGTATGTATATATATATATATATATATGTATGTATATATATATATATATATATATATATGTATGTATATATATATATGTATGTATATATATATATATATGTATGTATATATATATATATATGTGTGTGTGTGTATGTATGTATGACGAGTGTATTATTACACCCGTCATATTACAATTTATGGCAGTCATGGTCATCCGGTGGTGTAGCAAGAAGTAATCCAGTAAACATTGAATAGGCATCAGTTCGAGTTAATCATATTTATTTCTTCATTCGAACATGACCACTGATCCAAGGATCATCCATTTTAACGCTCGCCATTTTTACATTTTGGGGCCCGGCGAACACACGTCCGCCGGCATTGACTTTTATCCCGCGCTTTGCCGATTTCGAGGTCAAAACCTCGCGTCCACTCTCCCTGCACATGCGCAGAGCCCAAATTAGAATTTTCTCGAACTTTCTTTTCGCGCCCACTCATGTACATGGTCTAAAAATAAATTCTCTCTATGAGACTCCCTTCCACTGCGAATCGAAGGTCAATCTCAAAACGGGGAAAATAACCTACTTTTCTACCCGAGCGTCTGGAAATATGAATTCTAGTGGCTTTTTCGCGCCACGAAAATGAATTAATCCCTAACCCCCTTTAAATTTAACTTAATTATTCTTTTAACAATTTCTGACAAGTCCCCCCCCTCGTCCCCCTGAAGGCGTGCATACAAGGAGTAGCTAATTCCATGTGGCAAGACTTCAGAAGAGCAAACAATCAAATCAGCCAACTGGAAAAATGCTGAGTAGGGCTGCAGTCCCTAATCAACAAAAATCTCAGTGAAAAGCTCATTATTTAAAATCAAATGTTCCCCCTAACAACCCCTGGATTATTTATTTCTGTTCTGTAAGACTTGGAGCATTGGTTTTTAAAATACACAGTTACAATTTTTCCCAGGTTACATCAAAAATAGTCTTGACCTGGTACAATGTATTATATCACTTATTAATAGAAACAAATAGGATGACATTATAACACTATCTAAAAATATAACACTATAAATATTCAAAATATCACTTGGACAAGACATCACCTGAAATAATATCACTTAAAAATCTTATTTAGGAACATTTTTTTTATTATTTGTTATTTATTATTAAATGAAATTAACAGAATAAATATGTTAACCATTAACGTGGACTGTCAGCAGTATTTTACAATATAAAGTCCATGCTTTACCATTTGTCTCATTAATTTTTCTTAAGTGGTAGTGTAATCGACAGTCCTACAAAGCTGTCCACTCACTTTCTAATTCACAACAGTTCCAGTTTAATTATTTACAAAGAATTCAATTTACTTACACAAATTATGGTGGGATATGGAAATAGACATACATGAAAAAGAACAATTAGAATTATGAAAAACAAAATAGTGCGTCGACCGGCGTTTTTGGAGGCCTCCTGGAATTTCTTGACCCTGGAAAACTCGGAGACAAAACACATTAATGATTGATAAAGAACATAGACATTTATCATTTTACCCATGGGATTTTCGTGTATTTCTGATCACTGAACAACATTATCGTAAATTTTACATCAATTCAACTACAAGTTATTTTCCACAATAGAATAAGCGATTCAGATTTATCAAAACATTTTATAATTTACACTTCATTCACTTCGATATTCACAATGATAAGACTCATTATGTAAATGCAAAACAAATTTAGTACTTGTACCATTCATTTACTGTACACAATTTGCCAAGTTGGGTCAGAGGAGAGTAGGTGCAAATGATTTCCCACAGTCTTAACCACAACAATTAGTTTAAGGGGACAAGGAACCTTCAAACTCGAATTTTTTAATTTTCAATTTTTAACTCTATATACAAAATGAGAATAGTTAATTTTCTTTTTTATTACATTGAATACCCTTAGAATTCAAAATAAGGAATTTTTTGCAGAATAATGACTGTTTTTTAAATTTTTTTCAAAAATGCTCAAGTTTTTCAAAATGCTCTATGTGCATTCTATATTAATTAAAGTATTTAATTTTTTTATTATAAGTTTACCATGTGTATACGAATGTAAATGTGCATTTATTTTTTTTGTAGGAATCTAAATTCTTAAATATTTTTTTTTCTATTTTGCCTGTTATTATTTATGTTTATACTTTATCTTATTATCTATAAATTTGAAAAATATTTGTGATTTCAAAGAATTATGCCCAGTTTTGTGGCAAACACTTCAGTTAACAATTCTGAGAAATTTAGAAGATATGAGAAGAAAATGAATACGCATGGAGCCTTTTGAAAAATTCTCAAATGGAATAGTACTGCAAGAACTTAAAATCGATTTCTCTCTCAGTATGGAAAGTTGGTGCAGAGCATTGAACCGTCTCTAATCTTACATTAAATACATGCAATGCACAAACGAAAATGCAAGGTAAAATGAAATACATGTACGCAAGGTACATGGGCCAATTTAAAGAGAACGGATGTTTGATGAGTCACAGAGACAGTTATGAATCGTCGAACGATTTGCGTTTGGTTTTTTCGTCGCTCTCTGCAGGCCCTGATTTTCCATTAGGCCCAGGCCTAGGGCCCCCCCGAATATTTTTATTTTAAAAGAAAAGAAAGAAAAAATTCCAAATTCAAATTTTTTTTTTAATTTTGCCTTTATTAATAGCAATTTTTTTTTACATATCCTTTCAAATTTGATTGATTGGCTCATCATATGTATAGTTACATGCATAGTTCATCATATGTATGTTATAGTGTACATAAGGGATTAATAAGTTTTTCTGGTTGCATTGTATTGGTGTTTTAATGGTGAAGTTAATATGTTGTATTGCTTTTTGTTATTTGATAATGTTCTAGGTTTCTACGCTTCAAATAGCCAATGCTTGGTAAAATGGTACTTTCACAATGATTCATGATTATGTTTTTTGGGTGTCAATTTTGGAAATTTTATGCCCACATCAGTGTTAGGGGGGGGGGGGGACCATCCCGAGTTGCGCCTATAGTCCAGAATGTTCTAAATCGGGCCCTGTCTCTCTGTCCGAGATGTTTCCAGCGACTGAAATTTTTGTACTTGTGTATGTATGTGTTGAGTGCCATGAATTAAAACTAATAAAATGCTACATGATGTTTGATCTAATTTTGGATTTATGCTGCTACAGTATACAACGGCATTAGGCATGATCATATTCACCTAAACACTCTCTCTCACTTTGTTCCATCTTGACAAGTATATCTGTGTCATGGGAAACAAGTGCTATTTATCTATTTTTGTATGAAGTCCTTCTTCCCTGCATCATAGTGTTCTAACGGCGTGGTTTCCGTTCTCAATAATCCTATTTTCCCATAATATCCGAGCCTCCCTTTCGGAAGAACAAGTATAAATATCAACATGATTAGTCCTCACATGATTAGTTTAGCACACCTAACCCCTTCGAGTGTGAAGGTCTGACTCTATTAATAGTTTACTTGTCCTTCAGAGCAAATACTGAAGTTATTCGAATGACCAATGTTGGTAGTCGACGAAAAATAATGCCAAATGATAACCGCTATATAAGACAGTCGCCAACAGCCTGTCACATCCCAACTCTTACAAAAACGAAGGGTTATAAACGTTCGTTCAAATTGCAATGCGTGCGTGTCTACACAATTGTGCGGTTGCAAATTGAGGCAGCACAGCTCCATGTGTCAAATCAGAGGTCCCCAACCGTTTTTTTTTTTGGTCGTAGCCTACCTTTTCAAATAGTAATCCAATCAGCGCCCCCTTACGTGGGGTTGCCAGATATTGTAAACCTACATTTTGGGGAAGGGGAGAAAATTGAAAATGCCGTTACGTGTTCGTTTCAGTTTCTAAGAAAGTGTACCTTTAGGAAGAATGAAAATTTTAAATGTTTTTTAAACTGTCTGCATATTTTAATTTAATAAAAATTTCAGTCAGCCGTAACCAAGCGGAAACTTCGCGAACTAACAGCACTGGAGACCAGCCGTCATAGAAGTTGGAATTTTTTAGATGATCACACCCATCCGCAGAAGCCGGAAGGGAAACTAACCCGTCTGCGTTGCTGTTATACAGAGTGTTCGTAAGCCGTGTCGACAAAATTAGAGGGGTCATAGTGCTCGTCGAAACGAACAATATTTACAATGCAACCTAGGACCGCATCCCACTCACTGTGACAGAAAATTTTAAAGTTCAGTGTCCGAGGTGAACTTTCGTCACTGGAGAGAAAAAAAGTCAGAATTAACCAAATCATAAGTTGCAGAATCCTATTCAGATCAGAGAAGGACCACTCTACTATCCCTAGTAAACACCAGCAGAGATCTTTAGTGGACATCTTGGTAGGTACCGTTGATGATTGGCTGGTGGGACCGTATCTTTTGCCAGAACTGGCGTGTCTTCCTGGCGTGTCTTCCTAGTACCTTACAAGCTCTTCAGCTCACCACACAAAGGGGCATGTGGTTTATGCATGATGGAACCCCACCACACTTCTTGCACCGCGGCCCGCACCTCCTGTATACCACATATCCTGAACAGTGGATTGGACATGGGGGACCTATGGCTTGGCCTCTACGCTCCACCGGACCTAAATATATCACACTTCTTCGTTTGGGGACACATGAAATCATTGGTGTACACGCGACATCTGCAGACACTATGGAAGATCTCGTCGCGAGAATCGTTGTTGCACCGGACAAGATTAACAAGTCACCAGGAGTGTACAAGAGGGTTGTGACGACCTCCCGATCGACTAGACCCGGCAGGGCCGCCCAGAGGGACGGGGGCAACTGGGGCACTTTGCCCCAGGCCCCCAAAAAAATTTTTTAAAATATTTATTAAATTTTCTCCGAAAGAAAATTCTGAAACTTGTACCGTACTTCAAAATTCAAAATAATCTCCTGAAAAAAGCCCCCCCCCCCCCACCAAAAAAAAAAAAAAAATTCGATTAATCAGATTTCTTGGGGCCTCCAACAGAAGTTTGCCCCAGGCCCCGTAAAGTCTCTGGGCGGCCCTGAGACCCGGAATGATCATTTTAAAGGAGAGGATCACCGATTCTAGCGAACGGAACTGAAGTGAGGAAAAAAGATCGAACGAGCGGAGAGAGAAAGAAGGGTCGATCGTGTTTCAGTGTGTATAAAAGTATCATTTTCGATTCAGATGAGTAACTGCGTTATTATGCTACAGTTATAATGTGATCTGTTCCACACCTATTTTTACGATGTGTTTCCCCTCGTCTCATCAATATGAAATAAAGTTTTGTTTTCTACTTGTTAACTAGCTGTGTTATTACGGTACAGGGTGTGCCAGTCTTTCATTCGTCGGTGTCAACTCTGCAACGATACCTTTGGACACCATTTAGAGCATCTACTTTGATTCTTTCTCTGATCTGAAGGGGATTATGAACTTATGATTTGGTAAATTCTCATTTTTAAGAAAGTTCACTTTGGACACTGAATTTTACGCTTTTCTGACACACTGAGTGGAATGCGGTCGTAGATTGCAATGTAAATATCGTTCGTATTCATGAGTTTTATCACCCCTTTTATTTTGTCTACACAGTTTACGAATACCCTGTATAGTAAACTTTTTTTTTGTCTGTTCTGTGGTGGTACTGAAAATTGACCGTAATTGCTCTAAACCAAAACCACACCGTGGTGCTATTGTCCGTATTTCTAGACCAGAGTTTCCCAAAGTGTGTTCCGCGGAACCTTGAGGTTCCGCAAGAACACTAAGGGCCTGTTCCCATAGGAGTCCGGTAGCGGAAGCGTAAAAGAAAAGACGGCGCTGAGACGGAAATAAACCAATCATAGGCGTTAAGAATTTCGTTGCTAATCGTTTGGATGTTTGTCATTGGTTAAATATATTTCAATATTTTAACGGTTCCGCTACCGGACTCGTATGTGAACAGGCCTTTAAGGGTCTTATGTCCATGAGGCAGTCTGAAGGTCAAGCAATAATTTATCTTGCCCTCATATTTTTGTTTTTATAATCACTACTTGTTTTTATGAAGATTTTTTTAATGATTCTTTGTTTAATTCAATTAAATCTAAGTATTAAAACAATTGTTCCAGTCTGATCATCTCCGGACTTTTCCTTCTTCGATTTTATTAACTTTTTTTATTTTTAATCATAACTGTTCCCAATGTAATTCTACTAACAGCTGCTGTAGTGTATTGTAGCGCAAGATTTCTATAAATAGATCACTTCCTGTATAGCGCGCATGCGCATTGATTTTCACCGCATTTCGATTCCCGCGTTAAGTAAATTTTTGTCACTTCGAAAGGGTGCTTCTTACTAAGAGCACATTCTATTTTTATTAAATGTTATTCTTAATATTAATTCTGTTGACTTTCGTTTCTTCTGTCGTTTTGATTTAGAAACTCTTAACCACTGAACCTCATGTTGACTACTTCCAACAATATTAGTTTCATTCAATATCGCATTAAATTTAACGGGGGGGGAGGGGTCTATTTATAAAAAAATGTAGAGGGTTCCGTGAACTTTGAAAAATGTTTTGAGGCTTCCGCGATCAAAAAACTTTGGAAAACACTGTTCTAGACAATAATGCCAGATTTCTTTAAAGTGGAACTGTCGATTTGCGACGAAGTGCGAGGATATCGATGTGATATATTGGCTTGTTTGTTGCTCCGTTTTAAACCTATCGAACTACATTAAAATGCCCTGGGATAAAGTTTTGCAATGCATTTGCTCCAATCGAAAAATGTTTATCAGTAGAAGATGGCGCTCAAATGGAATAGTACTGCAAGAACTTAAAATCGATTTCTCTCTCAGTATGGAAAGTTGGTGCAGAGCATTGAACCGTCTCTAATCTTACATTAAATACATGCAATGCACAAACGAAAATGCAAGGTAAAACGAAATACATGTACACAAGGTACATGGGCCAATTTAAAGAGAACGGATGTTTGATGAGTCACAGCTAATACTATGCTTAAAAACATCCCCCTTAAGTTCATTTTCAAAATCACTGCCCTTATTAATGCTATCTTTAAATTGAATCACTTTCCTCAAAGTTGGAAAAATTCTATCATTGTGCCCATAGCTAAACCTGGAAAAAATAAGAACTCTCCTGATAGCTATCGGCCAATTAGCCTCTTAAATACCATCAGTAAACTTACTGAAAAATTCATTGCTTATGAAATCAATAATCATCTCCTCTCTGCTAATATTATTATCCCCTATCAATTTGGTTTTCGCCAATCTCTTTCAGCCCCTCACCAAATTTATCGCATTGTTGAGCATCTTGCCGACTCTAAATTAAATAAAAAATGCACTGCTGCCCTTTTCCTTGACGTTGCTAAAGCGTTTGATAAAATCTGGATTGATGGCCTCATACATAAACTTATTAATTACAATTTTCCCCCTCATCTTATTAAACTCCTTATCTCCTACTTAAAAGATCGTACTTTCCAAATTAAAATTAAAGATAAATTATCCTCCAAATTAAATTTCTATAGCGGTCTTCCCCAAGGTTCTATTATTGCTCCAATTTTATTTAATATTTACGTTAATGATATTTATCAATATAATAAAACAAATATTGCCATCTTCGCCGATGACACCGCAATTTACGCAACTGATCATAGCCCCAAGTACGCCGTCAAATACCTTAATGACCATATGAAAATTATCCAACAGTGGCTCGACAAATGGAAAATCAAAATTAACACCGATAAATGTATTGCTATTATGTTTACACAAAAAACTAAACGAACAATTGACAAATACAAACTTATTATTGGTAACTCTATTATCCCCTGGTCTGACACCGTTAAGTATTTAGGAGTCACCCTTGACAAAAATCTCACCTGGAGGCATCACATAACACAAATTAGGGACAAGTTTCGAGTTGCTAAACGTTCACTATTCCCCTTAATTGCTCGGAACAGTAAATTATCTATAAATAATAAAATGCTCATTTACAAATCATTTCTTAGACCTCTTATTACTTATGCAGCTCCGGCATGGTCATACGCAGCAGATTCTCATATTAAAAAGTTTACTGTAGCTCAAAATATTACTATTCGACAAATTGTTAACGCACCGTGGTATTTCAGAAATACTGAAATCCACGAGGAGCTTGGCCTCCTTACTATTCCAAATTTCCTCAAAAATTTAACTACTAACTTCCATAATTCTATTGATAATGAACTCCTTTTAAATCTCGCCAACTATGATCCTGCCGAACCTGCTAACAGAAGACGGCCTAGAGCCGTTCTCTGTTCCTAATTATTTTTAAACTTCTTTTTACATTAATTTTTGTAATCTTACTCTTACTTTGGTAAGCAGTGAGCTTTATTTTAAGTTTTTCCTAACTATTCTTACTTTGCTCCCAAGAGCATCGTTTTATCTACCACATTAAACTTCCTTTTCTCAAGCCACTCCCCGGATCCAAATCCAACCTATCTCTTTTCACCTTTACTCTGGTCATTACTATGCAAGCCTACGTTGGAAGGCGTGGCCTATGTAACGTAGTTACCCCATTTATCTGATGATCTGATGATGAGTCACAGAGACAGTTATGAATCGTCGAACGATTTGCGTTTGGTTTTTTCGTCGCTCTCTGCAGGCCTTGATTTTCCATTAGGCCCGGTAGGTCCAGGCCTAGGGCACCCCCCCCCCCCGAAAATTTTTATTTTAAAAGAAAAGAAAGAAAAAATTCCAAGTTAAAATTTTTTTAATTTTGCCTTTTTTAATAGTAATTTTTTTTTACATATCCTTTCAAATTTGATTGATTGGCTCATCATATATGTATAGTTACATGTATAGTTCATCATATGTATGTTATAGTGTACATAAGGGATTAATAAGTTTTTCTGGTTGCATTGTATTGGTGTTTTAATGGTGAAGTTAATATGTTGTATTGTTTTTTGTTATTTGATAATGTTCTAGGCTTCTACGCTTCAAATAGCCAATGCTTGGTAAAATGGTACTTTCACAATGATTCATGATTATGTTTTTGGGTGTCAATTTTGGAAATTTTATGCCCACATCAGTGTTAGGGGGGGGGGGGCATCCCGAGTTGCGCCTACAGTCCAGAATGTTCTAAATCGGGCCCTGCCTCTCTGTCCGAAATGTTTCCCGTGACAGAAATTTTTGTACTTGTGTATGTATGTGTTGAGTGCCATGAATTAAAACTAATAAAATGCTACATGATGATTGATCTAATTTTGGATTTATGCTGCTACAGTATACAACGGCATTAGGCATGATCATATTCACCTTAAAAACTCTCTCACTTTGTTCAAGCTTGACAAGTATATCTATATCATGGGAAATAAGTGCTATTTATCTATTTTTGTATGAAGTCCTTCTTCCCTGCATCATAGTGTTGTAACGGTGTGGTTTCCGTTCTCAATAATCCTATTTTCCCATAATATCCGAGCCCCCCTTTTGGAAGAACAAGTATAAATATCAACATGATTAGTCCTCACGTGATTAGTTTAGCACACATGAGTATAATGAAGATTTAACAACTTTCAGTGTTTACAAAACGTGCGTTTTTCATTGCATTTTTTCTCTGAAGTAATACAGAAGTGAATAATTGCTAATGTCTAATTTCTAGTGTGAGATCAAATATAGTTCCCCGTCTTTTTTTTTTACTCGTAGAATGATTAAGATACGTAATCATATCATCAAAAAAATTGCTAACTCGTTATGTTGAAAATTAAACGTAAATAAATAAAGGTAATTCATTCTTTCAAAAATAATTTAAACGTTTATTTAATTACGATAAACGTTGTTTTAAGAGCTAATTTAGATTATTATTGACTCTACATCTGTGAACAATCCAATACAAAGGCGCTTTAAATATGTTAGATGATTACTAGTTGGCTCTATAAAATGAATTTAAGGAATAATTTTACGTATAGGGGAAATTTTTTAGTTATTCTTTTTCTTTGAATCCTTTTGAAATTGATGCAAAGATCGAGTAATTCAAATCAATCCTTTTTGTGAGAATTTTGCCTCGAAAATGCGAATCTAAACAACAATGTCCTGCCACGCGGTATATTGATTTCTATTCGGTCGTAAGCAACGAGAGTAAGGGCCTGTTCACATACAAGTCCGGTAGCGGAAGCGTAAAAACAAAAATGGCGTTGAGACGGAAATAAACCAATCATAGGCGTTAAAAATTTCGTTGCTAATCGTTTGGAGGTTTGTCATTGGTTAAATATATTTCAATACTTTAACGCTTCCGCTACTGGACTCCTTTGTGAACAGGCCCTTAGTCTAAATTCTAAAGACAACTATGACTATGATTTATGAGAAAATATGTACTGTAAATCGAGATGCAACATATTCTATTCATAAGTTTAATATACACATTAACAATTTATTTACATTACTCCGGCATGATTCCGGATCTAAATCGAAACTTCTCATAGAGAGATAAAAAAATACATCAAATCTATACAAAATCAAAAGTGCATCTACCGACGTCATCAGAACGAATTCTTTCGAACGACGCAACGTTCGTTCATGTGAGGGTATTATGTCACACCTTTTTTTTCGCAGGTGTGACATCAATAAAATTATCGCTATTCGTGCTTGACGGTCCTTGGTGGAAAATATACAGTATTAAAATTACCAATACTTAATTACCTTAAATACGCAAATACCAGTTACTTAAAATTACCAATCTCGCGTCAGAATTTTTTCACTTGACCTTTTGAAAATACCTAAGGGCCTGGTCACATAGGAGTCCGGTAGAGCAAGTATTAAAGTACTGAAATATATTTAACCAATGACAAACCTCCAAACGATTAGCGACGTAATTTTTAACGCCTATGATTGGTTTATTTCCGTCTCAGCGCTATCTTTCTTTTTACGCTTCCGCTACCGGACTTCTATGTGACCAGGCCCTTTGTCACTAATATTTTTTTTCTTTCATTTCATCAAGTTTGTTTTAAAATATAAACTATTTCTTCTCTGGACTACTTTAAAAGTCATGACTTTAAAATTTCATTGCAAAATTATCACTTTGAATAAATATTTGTTTTAAGATATGCCTTCGAATTTCCTTGTAAGGCCAAATAACTCTAGGGTAAATGGCGAATAGATACCGTGTGGGAGAGATACCATAGGCATTATTTGGCTTTCTTTTGATGCTTTTATCGTAATGTCTCTCCCACAATTATTGCAATGTGGGGAGTACATCGTGCACGACACATGAAGCCATTTTAGACAGGATAAACGCTTGGTCCAGTCCGTTTTCTTATTTGTTAAAAAATTATTTTCTCAGCACTCAACGCATACGTTGTTATCATCTAGTGAGCATAGCTAGCTGCATTCTAGTGAGATGATGACGAAGCTAAATTAGCTGGCTATTTCTTTTATAAAAAAAGAAAGGGGTTTTTAGATGTTATAACGCATAGAAATTGCTTGTGTTTTACAGAGGAGCTTGGCAATCTTGGAATCATTTTCTCTTCTTCAAGAATTTTTGTGGGCTGTTCTTTTACGGCTCTCCCAATTGGTTGCGTTGATGATGATGCTTTGGTTAAGGGTATTATTACCTTGTTATTTATAGGGGTATTTATTACCTTGTGGTCCCAGACTACATTTTGTAAGATTACCAGACTGCAGTCGTATGGCCAATGTACAGATAGGAATCCCATAAGTTCGTCGCGCTTCATTCTTTGATATTTCCCCATCCTCACCTTTTTCAATGGTCACCTTTAAATTCTGTTCGGTTCACTTGCCTCTGAGTACTGCGAGTTTGTATGTGTGCTTCCTCGGCATCCTGAATTGACCCAATGTGTTGTCATATTAAAAAATAAGAGCGAACGTTGATTAGGGTGCCTCATTTTGAAGGTGAGCCGGACAGGCATTATCTGATTGTCTCTATCGAAAGCCGTCTTAGTTATAGCCGTCTCTTAGAAATAGCCGTTGGCTTCTCTCCTCATATGGTGTCCATCCACCTTTTATCCTACATATTGTAGACATTGCTTTCGAGTTACGTTATATTTTATCTGTGTATCGTTGCATTTACGAATGAGTATGTGGTGTACTGACACACGTAATATAATTCTTTGAAATGTGTTTTAATGAGGATTTCCAACGGCGATATCAGTTTCTTTTCAATTCGAACTTTATCAAATAATGGTTTTTGGGGAAAATTGCATTTTTTTCCATAATTTTATCTTATTTCTTTATAGAAAAATCCATTTCGGTACAGTACAAAGGAATAAATTTATTATTGTTGTTTTTATTACAATTATCGCAATGTATGAAAAACGTGCTTTTCCGTTAAAGTTAGGAAAAGAAAGAAAGAAAAAATCCTGATGCTTGAGGCTTGACGCTTTCTTTCATGATAGAAAATAACCTTGACTACAACTGTCATCTTTGAGCGAAAAGAAGTTGGCATTGGTAAACTTACGCAATGAAAGTTAAACTAAAATGAATAAAAATGTTTACGCTTATCTAATTCCTTGTTTGACAATATCAGAGCATTTTGCTCTGTAATATTTGAAATGCCAGTTGTTCCTAAACCTGTAGCAATGGCTGAATGTTTAAATTTCGGTTTAGGCCTTGGTAAGTTTATTTTTTGACAATTCTGACAATGAAACTGTTCATTCATAAATATTTTAATCTGTGTATTGTTTGTCTGTGAATCTAGATAGATTTTTATTTTTTAAATGGGTAATTTCATTACGTGGTTTTACTTTTTAACGCAGTAATATGTCGTAAAGCAGCCTTTAATTGCCCGAATCCAAAATTTAAGTATGACTTTCACACAACCTAACCCACACACCTTAACACAAATGGTATGATGTAAAAAAATTACCCCGATATTTAATGCTTAAAGTTTCTTTTTTTGAGCTTCATTTTTTAAATTACTTTTCCACGTGTTCAATGTAAACGTCGGGTATGTAATATTAGTGACAGTCATACTGTTGTATTGTACAGTGGGTTTAAATCAAGTTTTTTCTTGGTAAATACGCGTGATGAAAATCTTTCTATGTTGAATTAATTACCTTCGCTGTTCTGTGTATAATTGAGTGACTATGTTTGTATTTTTTGCTGATCATGCTTATCGTGCATTTTAAAAAAAAATCTTGCATGTTCATTGTCATGTTTAGATGCCTACCTTTTGAGTATGTTAGTCTGGACTTTGTATCAGTCTTATTTATGCAAAGTACGGGATAATAAAAAAATTAGTTTTTCGTATTGATGCATATAATATGGTGTTATAAATCTATCAGTAAGCAAAAACTTGGTCTTCTGTAATAGTAAGCATAAATCATTGAAAAATAATTTCCATTATATACTAATTGAAAAATCTCTATATATTTATATTATGATAGATCATTGCAGGATTGTTATCAGAGGGAGATAGGGGTGTGTGCCTAGAGGGTCTGAGCCCTTTCTAACAACTTCATGAGCACTCTTGCAGACATTTCACAAAATAATTATGAAAATCAAAGGCCCATCATTAAGAGTTTATTTACACTCCTTTCGTAAAATGTTTGTCATAAGAAAAGAATTTTTATTGAAAATTGTTTTTAATGGATTTTATTAAATTTAACTTTAAAAAAAAATTTCAAGTGTACTTTGTAGGAAAATTCTTGCTCTACTGTTATATATAGTTTTTATTTACAGAAAAAATTGTAAAATGGAAAATTTTTATACCTACCAAACCCTTGTATTTTAACTAAAGTACCCAATTTCCAAGTACTTAGCTAGCTAGTAGCCCCCCCCCCCAAAAAAAAAAAAAATAAATAAATAAAATAATAAATAAATAAATAAAAATAAATAAGTGAAAAAATAAATCATAGCTAATTAACCACAACACAGTTATTTTGAAAATACTGAGTTATTCATTAAGAAACAAAAAATACATAAAATATATAAAATCATTTTTTTGCAATATTACTTCAGTACTGCAGGGTTTTTACTTGCCCCATAAAAAAATTTTGTTTGGGCAAGTGAGAACTGACCCGATAATACAGAAAAAAAACCTACCTTTGTGTTATAACAGCCATATAAAGTTTTTTCTCCCCAACATATGTTTTCTAGCTGGAGAAACTTCATAAACAACAACCTTTTGCCATATTTCTTTAACAGCTGATGATTGTTTTTAATTCCTTAACATGCAAAAATAGTAAATTATGCAACTGAAACTAGTTGTTTTTTTTTTTTGTTTGTTTTTGTTGTAGGTTTGAAGGAGTGAATTGTAATAAATTAACTTGTATAGACTAACTGTTAGTGAATGTGAGTGGAGTAGACATTACAAACTGTGTGTGAATATATTGAATTTCTAGTTCTGTTGTCACTATTTCTGAGTTGCCTTTTGTACCAGATGATGACTTATTAGTGTTCCTGGAAGAGCGAAGGCCTGGAAGGTGTGGTGAACGAATTTTTTCCATGTCTTTTTGGTCCTACAATATTCAGTAGGGCCTAGGCAAAGGGAAAAAAAAAACGTTTTTTGAACTTTTGACATACATTTGTTACTCTAAAACAAATAATACAAATATACTTATTTTGTAAATATTCGAACGTTACTGACACTGCTAACTTTAACAATAAATACCTCCAGAATGAAAAAAAGTAATTTCAGGTAGTCTCTTCAAATGAAACTACCGTGGGTTATTAACATAGGATTACTTATCATTGCTTACCTCTTTTGTATGTGTATATGTTTGTATGTGTTATGTATATATGTATCTATTTAAATGTATGTCAAAATTTCAACGCATTTTGGTACTTTTCTGTTTAACTTTTTACTGCTTGTCAAAGCAATACAGACTGGGTTTGGCATGCTGCTTAAATATTATGTGAGGACGGATAGATGGACGGTTTTAGCGTCTGAAATTTTTTCTTTCTGAAGTACCTTTATGGAGGAACTTAATCTTACGTTAAAAATAGCCTTTTGTTCAGCATGAAATATCTATTCTTTCCCTTGCCCTACTTATTTTTCTGTAAGCGACTATGATTTATTAGGACCCGCCTTCTCACTTGCCCAAGAGCAGGAGCAAGTGAGAACGCAAAACACAAAAATTTTAATTATTTATGGCAAAAAAAGTTGTGAATAGATTTAAAAAAAAATAAAAGTATAAATGTAGAACATAACCGAAAGTATGTATGCAAAATTTCATACAAATGCAACAACTTGTTAAGAACTTATTTTGATTCAAAGTGGAACTATATGATTTTACGTTCTCACTCACCCCACTTTACCCTATATATATATATGATATAATTGGCCCTAAAGATAAATCAGATCTTGTATTTGACTCATATTTGCATTATAATTTTTTTTTAACTCCCAGTTTTAGAGCTAGGAAGTCAATTTGATCCTTTCTCCAGGGCAAATGTGAGCTCTGATAAATTATATTCACAAAACTCGCTGATATAGGATTCTTTTCTAAAGATTGGGTGATTCAAAAGTTATCTACAATTACCAGATAATTTTCTGAAGTTTACTGGCTTGAATTTAAATATGATAATCATCATACTACAAAACTTTATGCATATTAAATTGGTTATCCTCCTTTTTTATTTTTATGTGTCCTGAAGTTTTTATGAAGATATTTAAAAAAATTATCAGTTGTTTTGATTAGAATTTTTTAAAATACGTGTTTGAAAGGTCTTTCAGGCATTTCATTAACTGCTTGCATATTGGATTATTTTTTTACTACATGAATTACGTCCAGTTCAATAACTAAAGGTTCTGGAGAGCATTTTTTTTTCTGGTCAACAATTTTAATAGTTCTGTTGTTTAGATTCTTTTTTGCCATCGTAAAATAAATTTTCATCATTCATAACATGATTTGGAGTTTGTATTACCATAAAAAATATTACATATTTTTAATATAATATATTTTATGTTCTTTTGCATCTTGTTAGATTATAACTTAACCAATTTTGTGAGAATCACTTTCTGTCGGAGAAGAATTCATGTATTTTTCTCTTCCTAATTATTCTTATGTATTCCATTGTTTCATTCTAAATTAGTCAGCATTTCTGTGATGAAAGATTTTATCTGAATGTGAAAGTAAATTTGTAAATCACATTATATTAGTGTTATATTTTTGCAGTAATTTTTAAAGAAGAAAATTTTTCTTAAACTGAAGTATTTATGAGTTTCATATAAGCCACCATTAATGAAAATGATGTAATTGATTGGAATCCTTACTTTACTTATTTAGTTTTTACTTTTCCATTTTGACAATGCAGGAGTTATATAATTTAGGTTTCAAAAAATGGTGTTGTCCAGGATTTCTGTAAATGTAAATTTAACAGTATTCTGTGGATATGTATAATTTTCTTATTTAATTTGAATTATGCATTTTTAAAAATTTTATTAATGCAGTGAAAATGCTTTAATTTTTTAAAAAATTCTGGAAAAAAGTAAGTTATGTTACTAAACTTGTCCATTATATATAAGTAATACATTATTCTTTTTACAGCTGATAATGAGGATTTAAGACAACATATTATGCAACCAGGACCAGTGTTCCGTGAATTTTTAAGGTTTATGGATTACAGATCACCTGCACGAAAAAAGAAAGACGTAGTTTTGTCTGTGAATCCTAAAAATGAAGAACAGAATTCACCTACTTGTTCTAATATGTCGAATTCTTTAAGTGAATGTGAAGACAAACTTGTTGAGTACAATTTTGAGGATTCCGACTTAGAAGAAGAAACTAAAATTAAGAAAGCAAACTTAAAGAAACCAGAAGTGCCTTCTACTGATAATACTTTGTACTTTCTACCTGTGAATTATAATAAGAGGAATCCTTGGCGTAGAACTATTGGCCTTCATGTTTATGGGCTTGTATGTATTTCTTATAAGAATGCTACCGTTATGCAATTTCTTTTAATTCAGTAGTGTTGTACATAGTGCCTTTGTATAATTCTTGGTATGTATATATAAAAGTATAGTCATGTGTATTTTCATGAAGTTTTAGTAACTTAGACATTCTTTTGGACATTACCAGCTTTGTATAGAGATAGGTTTGAAATTTTTTCTATTCTCTTTAAGTTAGACCCATTAAAACTTATTTCTTATTGCCTGAAGAGTAATATTACACCTGAATCTGTTAAAATTAGTTATTATTTTTGATTATTATTATAATAATAAACATATAATAGATTTAGTATTTTAATTCAAGAAAATGTTTCATAGTTATACTGTATTAGTAACTTAAAAGTGTCATAATGAAGAGCCTTTTTGTTAAATATAAAATTAGTTAGGTAGAAGAAAATTTTTTATGTGAGTAGTGATGTCTCAACAAGTTTGACACAGATTTTTTATGCACTTATTTATTTTCAATTTTGAAAATTTATTTTTACTTTAAAGTAGAAATCGGAGAATGGTTTTTAAGAATTTTCAAAATGAATAAAAAGTGTTACTTTAATAAAAATTTAACAAAAAGTTTTAATTTTTAAGCTCTCCCCTCTTGAAGAAAAAAGTGAAAATTTCCCATAAGAACTATCTGTTGCAAATGTACTAAGTTTCATTGTGATAAAGCCTTAAATTAATATATATATATATATATATATATATATATATATATATATATATATATATATATCAGTCGTACATCAACTGAAAATATTTTTAACCGACATTCAGTATTTGCAATAGTATTATTAAATTCTAGTTGTTTCTGAAAGTTAAGTGTCTCATTTTAGATAATTTTGAGTTTCTAATTCCTATCTTATTTATTAAAAAATGACCCTGTTTGTTGTATTCTATAATTTTTTTAGTGAATGTGTCATAAAACACAACATTTTAACCCAGGTATGGTGAAATAAAACTGTCTAATAAATTTTAAAATAATTGTGTAGTAACATTCTTTATCCTTATTAGTCATTTGTTACCTTTGACTTGAAATTGCACCTTAAGTGTATTGCTTGTAAATAAGGTTGACAGTGAAATGTTAGCAAATGGTGCAAAAGTGTGCTGATGGTAGCAAATGGTAGCAAAAAGTGTGCTGATTGTCAATTATATGTATACTTGCTTTTTCATGATAGCAGCCAAAGTATTCAATGATATTTTACTGATTATTTTCATGTATATTTAAATATTTTACCCTCTCTAAGGTTAATAAGGAAACTATGACAATGGGAAAAGTAACAAGGATAGAGGCTGGGAAATTTAATTGAAATCAACAATGGTGATAAAAAAACATTACCTACAAGTACTTTGTTAATAGTTATTAAGTGCTAAAATTTCGGAAATGTTTATATTCTTACTGAGTATCCAATGAAGTTTCAACCTTTCATGTGAAAAAAAAGTTTCTTTAAGAGGGTTTAATTAGTGTTTTTGATAAATTTCATGCTAACTCTCCATCTTTCCCTTTAACAAAAATGTATTCTAAGTACTCATGTATAAAATTCTATTTAAAGCTGCCTAAGAGCATGTTGTAAGTGTTGTAGTAAAGTGTTCACAAAGCAACTATTTATTCTTTGAAGGAAATATAAGTGGACAACTCTTACACAAACCATGAGAAATATATAATTTCCATGTTTTTATTAACACTTTCTTGTTTGTGTGTGTGTTTGTCCAGTACAAAACTTGCAATCGATTTTTAACTTCCTGACTAGCTAGTAGACATTTGAAACTTTTAGAATAGCTCAGAACACGATGACAATGCATTATTTTAATACTTTCAGCTATCTTTAAGCAAATTGAATTCATTTTCAGTTAATTTTGTTTTGTAGAATGGTGTAGTCATCTATCAGCCGGGACAGGAACAAAAAGTTAAACGCAAGTTAACTTCCAATTCTCGAGCTAAACGATTGATTATGCACTTGATCATTTTCTTTCAAGTTGATGGGATAATTCATCAAAAAAATTTTTTAAAAAGTATTTATTGATACATAGAATTGTCAAGTTTATATGATTCAACAGAAAATTTAAAAACATGGTATATAAGGTACAGATGTGTTAATGCACCTCGTTGCCAAGTTGGCGATTTTTTTGAAGTTTGGCGATTTTGTGTTTGGTGTGGCAGCCATGTGATTTTGGGGAGATTTTGTTATTTTGTGGCAACCCAGTTTGAACGGCTAGTTGTATGTGTTTGTTTACGTGATATAGTATGGCGGCCATGTTGTTGCGAAATATTAATGATGTATTTTGATAGTATTAGATGTAGATTTTACTTTGGTGTTGCTAATTTGTGTTTTTGTTGTTGCCAGATTCAGGTGTGTCTTGTGTTTTGCGTCATTGAATGGTTTTTTTAATGTTCTTTAGTGTAGTAATATGTTGTGGCAACGGTTTTTGAATTTTTCGTTTATGTTTGAATCAGCTTCATGGTTTGAATTCAACTTTAAGTTTCAGCTAGGATGCAGCTTGGATACAATAATCTGGTTGTATATTTCAATTTATTTTTGTTCATTTATTTATTATCTGTGCAGTATTTAGTGTAATTTAGAAATATCAGGGGATTTTAGTGTCTAAAATAGAGGTGATATAATGGAAATAGATCGTTTGAATTTGTGCTGTAATATATGTTTAATGAAGAAATATATATTTAACCAAGGTCTTTTTTATGTTTATTTAAATTAGTTATTATTAGTTGGACTGACTAGTTGTATTATACTGACTTTTTTAGTGCCGCCCACCTAACAAATTTCTCATTAATTTTAAGGTTTTAGTTTTTGTATTTATGCAGCCGTTTTTAGATACTTTTGCGTATGCTTTAAATAAGTGGTTGAGCATTTTTGTTAAGGTTTTGAAGTTTAATACAGCCGTTTTTAGATACATTTGCATATGCTTTAAATAAGTGGTTGAGCATTTCTGTGTAGGTTTTGAATTTTAATACAGCCGTTTTTAGATATATTCGTGTATGTTTTAAAGTAGCTGTTGTGGATTTGTGTCATGTTTTAGAAAGTTTATTATTGCCATTGATAAGTTTGTTTTGAATTTATTTTTATATTTGGGTTGTTATTGATATTTTGTGTATATCTGTTATTTTAAGCATAAAATGTCAGCGTAGACCTGTTTTGGCGACAAGTTGGTGACAAAAATTTTTGGCGACTAGTTGGTGCCAAAAGTTTTTTGTCGCCAAGGGAGGTGCGTCTGGCACATCTGTTCCCTTTTGGTAATTTTTTTTAATAAGTTCTAATTGTTAGTTATAATCATATGAATCAAGAAGACTTAAATATAAGTTCATTTACTTTGCAATAAATTTCAGCCACATGGAGTTGTTTTCTTCTTGGAGCTTGACTGCTGCTACATTGATCTGAAAAACATGTTAAAATTTTAATTACAATTATAACATTTTCATGGGTTTGGTTAGAAAATGCTTTTATTTGAAAATTTCACACTTGCTTTTTCATTTAAATATTTTTGCATTCAAATTCTATGTAAAAATTCTTATTCTGTTGTGTGTATATATATATATTTTATTTCAAAAGCTTGTCACATCTGGGCTGCATGATGAAAGCTGTTACTCATTTAGCCCTACCCGTGTGGCACGTGTAGTTTAAAGAATGCTACAGAAGCAAGTTACTCTGCCCCTCCCCCCTTCTCTTCAAGACAAGCCCTTTTCAGTCTCAAATTTTCATAATAGAGCTCACCTCTACTGGGCTGTTTGTAGGGAATTATGGTCACTGGACTTTCCCCTGATGTAGGAAAAAGAAAATTTATTTCATTTCAAAATTCACATTTTTATTCTTCTGTTTGTTTGGAATGATTATGTAACTTGATAATACAAAAAATTGTATTCAAAGAAAAAATATTTAGATAGCATAAGATAACATTTTATTTTAAAAATTTAATTCAGTACTCTAATATTTTAAAATTTAAATCCTATTTTAATAATTCTTATTTTATCCCAAAATTATTCTGTGACCTCATGTCGAGATACGTGCACTTATTATGATGTATGATATTTTCTGTGCTTCTTATTTGTGTAATGTGAATAAATATATTTCCACTTAGAAAGGGACATGAAGTATAAAGGACATATTTTTATGTGGCAGATCACCCTTTCAGTACATTGATGATCTGTGTACACCTTTTTTAACTGTTAACTTGACTGTTTGTACTACTTTGGCCAACTCAAATTTTTGTGTTTTGCCTCTTGACAACTATATTTCAAATGCCAGTTTATATTTGGCTGTTCGAAGGAAAATGGTCAATGTGACTCAGTCCTTGATGTAAAAAAAAAAAAAAAAAAAATTGTAGAAAGGTCATTGTAGGCTTATATGCCTGAGATTTTAGATTTAAATTTGCAATCATATATTTCTTTTCTAGCAGTAATAGGTATTAATTTATCTATCTCTGTAAAAAAATTCATCCTAACTTAATTTCTGTTTATGTATATATTTTTGAAATTTTGATTAGTTGATTTTACATGCATCGTAAATGTTGTTTTTACCCTATCTTTTCACAGGAATTGAGAAGTTCTACTTATCCAGCAAGATCAAGTGTGAAAAAGCTCAGATTTGCCCAAGCTAAAAAACCATTAAATTATTTATATTCGTATTTTTCTGTTGAAATATTGGACTGTGATGATATAAGCAGTATTACCATAGGAATATGTCGCAAGGTAATACAACATTTATTTTCTATTTCTTTATTCTTTTAGCATGTGTATGTTTTTACATTAAAAGTAAGATTTTAGTGTCTTGTTCAACAGAATTCTTTATTTTCTGTTTCTGCAGTTTATTAGATAAATATAACTTATTTATTGTAAATTTTATTTTCTTATAAATATTATAGGAATCAAACATTGGATAACATAGGAGTATTCTCTTGCAGTTCCCCATACCCTCTTTTTTTTAGATGGGCTTTGTTTGTTTTAGATAGTAATTTCATACTTACTAATTATATATTGAACAAATTTTATCTTTGCTCCTACCTGGTTGTTTATTAACTTTTAAGAGTATAAAGGTTTTAGATTGGCAACTGTAATGTTTTAGGATTTCTGCAGGTCTATTTAAGTGCTTAGTTTAAATAGCATATTGTAGTAAAAGGCTCTTTGAGTGCTTAGTTTGTTACTTTGAGTTTTCATTTTTTCTTGGTTGTTCTCCTTTTTTGCATCCATTCTTTTTATTCCTCCCATGAATAAAGAAAAAAGAATTCTCTCAGTAACCTCTTGTTATTCTATGTTTTAAAAGAAGTGTGGAATAAAAGGTAAAAGTGATGAGAGACCAGCATAGCTCTCAATGTAACTATCAATATCAAATATCAACCCATCAATTTTTCTAAAAGTGATGTGCATAAAGTTTCATCAAATGATTATGCTGAAATAAATACATCACTTATTAGACACAACCACCTATTGAAAAATTCGAGACTACCATGAACCCGAAACTCAAGGAAAAGTTTTATTTTTAAAAGATGTGTTTTAGTGCCTTGTGTGTACTATGATTTAGACATTTATTAAATAGACCGTGTTCTTAATTAAATAAATTGTAATATTTTCTATTAATTTTTTGATTTAGTGATTAAGTTTTATGATTAGTTGACAATTTTTTAGTAATGATTAGGAAATGATTTTTTTTAGCTTAAAAAGATTATGGGATATCAGATAAAATATTGGTATAACATGTTTAGAATTTTAAAAACATTTTGACTTTGTTAATTGGGATCTAAGAATCATTTTATTTTCTCTAATTGTTGCCATTAACTTATGCTTTAAAAAATAAGCTGCATTCTTTATATTTTGAATTTGAGAGATGTTTCGGAAAGTATATATTTATATTTCATATTCTTAGATTTTTTTTGAAGTAACATTTTTTGTGAAATGTTCTTTAAATTTATTACCAAATTTTATAATTTTAAATTTACTGATAAAACTTGCTACATCTTAAAATTTCATTACAGCAAAATTAAGTTGAATAAAATAATTAAACAGCTTATGTACGGTATTCTACAAAGTTTTTTATTGTGTGATTTTGCTTCAAATTTGTTTTTGATTAAAGCTGAGGTGGGAAATAAGGTATGTGAATGTGTGAGAGAGATAAAGATTATATCCTAGGTATCATCGTAAGTTTTGCTAAGTGTATGATATATTTTGTAGAGAAAGTTGCAAGTTTTTTTGATAAGAACATTTTATCAAAAATGTTCGACCATTTTTGATCGACCATTCCCCGAATCATTGTTTCCCTGTATGTGTTGTTTATTTCCCTCAGTCCTGATGATCATATTTATGTTCCTGCATCTATCACTTTCCCGCATTTATCGTTCAGTTCGTCCCTTGAAAAACGATAGATCAAAAATCCACTGTATGTTACAGATTTGCTATTTTTCATGGTTGAATTTTAAGTCTTAATAAAGACTTGTTTCATCAATTATTTTTATACATTAATGTGCTGCATTTGTTTTTACAGGATTATCCTAGTAAAGTCTGTCCAGGAAAAAACTCTGGCTCCGTTGGTTACAATTCAGGTAATATGGTTTATCAAAATGATATACAGTAAAACTTGTCTAGCCCGCCACTCCTTTAAAAAAGTATATTTTGTTCAGAACTGATTAGACTCCATAGAGTCTATGCTATGGAAGAAATCTCTTTTCAACAGCCAACCCCTCTAAACAGTTACTTTTTTTTTTCAGAACCATTACTGGCTGCCATAGAGAAGTTTCACTGTATTACTTTATATCTTATTAAAAATTTGATTATGTTTTTGTTTAGCTACATATTATAATATCTTATTTACCATCAGATACTGGTGCAGTTTGTATACGTGATTCTATCCTTCTTGATGGACCTAGATTTTCTAAAGGTAAAGAAATTTATTATTTTATCATTTATTTTTCATATTTTAATATACTCTATTATAAGTTTATTTCATAAGTTTTATGAATAATGGAAAGTAATTTGAGAAAAAGTTTTAGCAATCTATATAATGTGTAATGGATTAATAGTGTAAGAATTTCTTTTCCTTTGGGAGACTATTTATACTAAAGTCCAGTGTTTGATTTCTGCAATGAAATTACCCTTATAAATTGCCTTGAAATGTTTTCTTAGGTGATTTTAAAATCCCTGATAATTTTAAATCCCTCCTAAAGTTTTGAAACTAAATTTTAGCTAAAATTTGAAGCTAAATTTTATTGGTTCTCTTAATGACCTCAGAGACTGTGGTTTCTAATTTTTAACTGTAAAAAAAAATTTGTTCCACATTCTCAAAAATAGGCTTTTTCATGTGACATTTTAGGAGACTTAGTTATCATTTTTGTACAATGGGATTCTACATATTTAAATCAACCAAAATTGCTCATCTTCTATCAGTTAATGCTACTGTGTCAATCTTTGATAAAATGATAATTTTTTAAAATTTTACGCAGATCATTTACTAATTAATGTAAACCATAAGTTATTGTCCATTTTATATTTTGCTTTGCTTTAAATTAAATAAAATGGCTTAATTTCATTTTTAGGTTATATTTATACATTCAACTATTTTTTAAAACTTTATTTTAAAAAGTTCTCAAGGAGATTTTTGTAGGTTATTTGAATTAATGTCAAATTGATAAGGTTTGTCTTACTAATTATGTATTAGCAAAATGCTAAGATACATGTGCTGATTTGGATAGACCCTGTAGTACTCAAACCTGCCTCTAATTGTATTGTATTGTATCTTTAGCAGGATATTGATAGTTAGATTTCATTAATTTTTCTTGGATAGTTTTGACTGAGAAAAACTGGAATGTTATTAGTATGGGTAATTATAACTGTATATCAGAACTTTAGAATCACTACCAGTAGTAAGTTAGGGCAAATAAAACATGTGCTTTCTGTAATTCTGATTCTGAGCAAATAAAAAGTGTCCTAAAAGTTTAATTTTATAGATTTTCTGGGATGTCTTGTCTTTAGAGATTGGTTAATATTAGATAACTGAACTTTAAAATTAATTGCTTTTGAAAGATTTAAAAAAAACAATGTAATGCTAAATCTTCTTGTAATGAATTTCAAGATTTTGTAGCCACAAGTTGGTTTCTTATCCAGTGTCATCAAAATATCCAAAATCAGATTTTATACCAGTACATTTTTTTTTCATTATTTATCACACTCCTTTATTCTAGGTGATGTTATAGGTTGTGGCATCATTTACCCATCTCATTACAAACGCTATGCTGATTTGTCTACAGATGATAATAGTGATGGAATGACAGATGTAGTGCTTTCATCTCTTCTAAATACAAACTCAAAATCTATGAATTTTGTATGCAGTGTTTTAAATTTAAATAATGCTGAAAGAGAATCCACGTCAGATTCAGAAGTAGCTTCCAATGAACAAAGAATTTGTACAGATGCTTCAAATACTGAAGAGTACGCAACAAATACTGAAGAGTGTGATTATTTCAATGATAATTTTGTTGAAAGTCGAACTCAAGTTGAGGTAGGTAGTTTTTTAGACTTGTTTGTGCATTTGAATTTATGTATCAACTTGGCTTGTATAGTTGTTTAGTTCTTATTGGTTTTATTTAATCATATGGCTTTTGCTGCATTATTACAGAGTAATGCTATAGTATTGATGATTTTAATGACGATATTTACTCATTTTTATATTGTTTTTCCACTATATAATTGGTTTTCCAAATAAGTTCATTTTATATTCTAACGATTAATAATTTCTTAAAGTTTATTTTGACTCTTTGATTATTTTTCATTGCATATCTTTTACTTTTGATCTGTGTTCAAAACAGTACTTTATTTTAACAATACAAAGCTACAATCTATGAATCTGGAAGCAATGTGGTTAAAAGTTTAGAGCCATAATTTAAGAACATACACAAAGAAATTAAACTCTATGAAATATTTTGATGTGTGTAACATATCCTTTTCTCTAAATGAATTTCTACAAGTTGAAGGCAGAGGGGTAGTAATTATTTTTTCATAAAGTTCGTAGTTTTGTTAAAATGTGGAATTGATTTTTACTTATTTCCTTCCTTTATTTTTGTATTATACTTAATCATCAATGATCGGGAATTCCTTACTAAAATTTTCTTTTAAGTTTGTAAGCCTTTTAAGTTTTGCCTCTCTTTTGCAGCATTAAATTGTCGTGTTTTCTGTCATTTAAATAGATTTGCTCATCAATTATAGCTATACTTTTACCTGCAGCTGAATAATTTTCATGAATAATTTATTTTTGTGTTGGGTATTCAGCTTCTTGCCTATGGTTGTGAACATTGTTTTGGGGTTATTTTTAGATTCACTTCTTTTTCATCCTGCCTACAGTTGATATAGCGATATTTAAAAATACCTTGTTGTAACAACAAGGCTTCATGTATGTGCTTTGAATATGTTCAACCAAGCTGCTGGAATACTAAAATTGGATCTTGGTTCTTTCTTATCCTGTTTTTCATTGCATGCTCTAAAAATGATGATGAATGAAATATGCTTACTATTTACTTAATTCTAACTTTGCATTAAATAATGATTTATAAGTTCAAAGAAGTGTTATGGTATTTGAATTTTATTAATATTACAAAATTGTTTGTCTGTTTCCTTAATTTTAACAGAAACTTAAGCTAATATTTTTCATGTTTGTGAGAATAAGGATTAATTTTGCTTAGTTGGGGGAACTAGACAGTAATAGTGACTTTACTTTTCCTTAAAGGAAATTACTTTTAATTTAATAAAAGCCATTTTTTAACATTTTCGATATTTTGATTGAATTTTCTATAATATTAAGTAAAACATACCTTTACTCATTTTTTTTTTAACTTTGAATATTTTAATATTCTCTGATGGTTTTATAAGTTGGTAATTTATTACATTATTCTTGTGGACTTTAACTTGATTACTAAAGTATAAAATAATTTAATCAAGTGTTCAATATTTTAGTTGTATTTGAGATCTGTTCTTTTAAAAAGTACATGCTGTGTTTCTCTTTAGGTGTACTTCACACATAACATGAAAGTTGTTGGCAAAGTCTTATCACATGTTCCTGTTGGTGGATATTATCCCACTGTTCATGTATTTTCAAGTAGTGCAATTAAGATGAATGTTGACTTAAACCCTCCAGCTTCTTAGCATTACAAAGGCCTAGTGTTAATTATGTACAAATGAATTCTCAGTTTGCTGTGTGAAAGGAGTGTTTGAAATTATAGCTTTCAAACAATGCACATTACTATTTCATGCTGTTTTTACTCAGGGCTGCTTAGTGACCTATTTTAAGGATACTGTTTATTGCATTGCTTACATAGAAAGTTGTCAGGACTGATAACATGAAATATATAAAGAACATATATTAGTTGAAAAGAAGTTTTTTTAATTACTTTAAAAAATTCTGTATGAAATGTTTCAATAGTAGTGTGGCATTCTCTGTTTTTCTGTGTCATTAAAAACTAATGAACTTATTATTCTTTATTCATAAAAATTGCAGATGGATTTTTAAAACTAAACTACATTGAGTTGCCCTTAAAATTCTTGTGCTTAGCTTTATTTTAATGTTGTGATTGAAATTGGTACTGATTGTTTTGTGACATCACTTTTGGATGAATTTAGAAGGTCTATGAATGGTGGTATTAGAAGTAACAAAATGAAAAAACAAAACAAAAAACGCATGCACCTATTTATAAAAACATAATTCCAAACTATTTAAGACGTAATACTGCCATACATTTAAAGCTTAAAATGATGAATGAGGAGAAAGGTATCTTTCTTTTTAATACATATTATTAATTGAAAATAATATTTTTCCTTGAAGTTTACTTTAACTTTTTAAAAGTAAATGTGATTTTGAGTTTCTTACCTTACTTTTCCTTTTCGCTTTGTGTATATAAATACATAAAATTATTGTAAATTCAAACCTTAGAAATATGCTCTAGACTGTTATGGTGTATGTAATATAGCACCGCTAGATTTTCCTATATTTTTTAACTCTTTTTTTTTTTTTCTCTAATTTTATCTTTGTGAGATACTTGTCAAATTCCAGTTTTAGAGGAGGACTGAGCACTGCATCAATAGCTTTTTTTTTTCAACTTAAATATAAATTTGTATATTTTTTTATAGTTATATGAAGGGAGTTTCCTGTTCACTTCATGTATTATGTTTATTGTTCATAATTGCTATAATCAACAGTTTTCTTGTATTCAAAGTCTATGGTATCTTTCTTTCTATTCATTGGTTTAGATTCACTAACACACACAGCTAATGACACAAATGAATTTATTTTGCAAATTAAAATAATTTTTTTCCTCTGATACTAAGGATGTTTAAACTTGCAGAACAGTTTTTTAAAAAATTATTTTATTTTATCAAAAAAAACCATTTAAAGCCATACCAGTTTCTTTTAAATTTGTAATTGACTTTAAAGTGTTAATACTTACATGGTTTCATTAAGATTTTGTTCATTAGCAATTTCAAATAAACTTATAAGTTAAAACTTACATCTAGAGTATTTTGTTTTTTTTCTCCCGTAAAGTATATTTTACATTACATTGTAGAATAACTATAAATTCAAATAAAGAGAAGGGTAAAATTTCTATTTAATTGTATAACCTGAAAATCTGTATGGATGTTGGCATTTTTGTATGGATGTTGGCATTTTTGTTTGAGTGACTTCTCTTTTTATCTTATTTTTACTTTTAATTATTAGGTTAAAATTTAAGAGAGAAGATGTGAGTTTGCATTACATAAATTTATTATTTTTTTAAGAGTTTTATTTTGTCCAAAATGTGGATTGATATTATTTGTTTCCAGTCCATTCTTATGGATTATATTGAATTTAATATGTAGTTTTATTTTTTTTATACGTGAAATATCTTTTCAGAAATGAAATTTCATTGTGTTCAGCTAATAATTGTGGCCTCATGATTTTGTTTTATATCACAGTGAATAAATTTACATAATCAAAATATCTTCAATTTTTGCTCAAAATTCTTTTAATTATAATTGTATTCATTTGTATTTTATTGGAATTATGTGTAATTTCCTGTGTTGTTTTTATCTTTTTCTGTATGAAATTTCATTGTATTCAGTTTCTGATGTCTTTTTATGGTGCAATGGATTTACATACATAATCAAAATTTCTATTGTTTCTCAAAATTATTTCATTTGTAATGGTATTGATTCTTTTATTAAAATTATGTTTTGTATGCTGTTAGGTGTTTTTAGGGCTAATCTGTTTAAATATTTTGTTTGTAATTTTTCATATCTCTTGTATACGTCCTTTTTCTTTTTTTTTTTCAATTTGCAGTTCTTCGTTATTTTAACAGGGTCTGAACTCGTATTTTCACATTCTGTACTGTAAAATTTTTTGTTTGGAACAGGTTTATAGGACAGTATTTCAAATTTAGTTAGCATTATTGGTTTGAAATATAAATAATTTTTTCAGGTAAGTTCTTTTGTTTTTATATTGAATCAAGTTTTTTTTGGCTTGTCTTGAATGTTTAAACAGTTCCTATGTTCTTACAAACTAAGCAGTATGAAAATTTTCATTTGAGGTATTTTACACTTCAAAGCAGAGGGAATGAGTCAGCTACTATTTTCTGACTGCCTGATATAGTGCTTAATGACATGAACTTTTACTTATTTATCAAACAGTACAATCGGTTTTTGGAAGTTTAAAAAATTTATTTTTTATGCTTTTAAAGTGTTTACTGTTTTCTCTTTGCATGAGTGCCAAAAATTAATTTTCCAATAGTGTTACAATATAGGTAAATTATTGTTTTATTAGCTATCAACTCCGAATAATTAAGAAAAACTGTATAATCAATTTTTGAGCCTGCTTTATTTTATTTATTATACATTCATTCAGTTGTACTTATGAAAATGGAGAATTTTGTGTGAATTTTACAGATGAAGGTAACAGAATGTTCCTTCAACTAGTAGATTTTGAATACAGTGGGTCAAAAGTTTATACATTTCAGTAGAAAAATCTTTATATGTTCTTGTTAATAGAGATTCTGTGAAAACCATTCTTAGAACTATTATGACATCAAGTCACTCTTTATTTATAGTAAAGAGTTAATTTTGCTTGAGTGTATATTGTTGCTTTATTTGTAGCATATGTATTGTTTAATCTTATTGCCTTATTTATCTACAGTGAATCTTTTTTCAGAAGCCACTTTACAGTCCTCGTGCTTTTCAGCAACTTTTGTTGCAAAATACTAAAAAAAACTAATGAATGTTGAATGAATTATAGCAAAGCAAAAAAATTTCCATCATTTGTAATATATTATTACCTTTGTGGATCTTGTGTTTAAAAAATTTTATTTTCACCAGAAATATTTTGCAATTTTCACAGAAACAGTAGTTAGCAAAAATTTCTATTGATCTTTTGTTTAAAATCATTTTAGCTATTTCTGATGAGTATTTCTTGTCATAGGTTTAACTATAAATTGCATTTGATTTTGAAAGTAAATTGTATCTAGGTGCTTTCTGTACCATATTTCTTTTGAAATTTTCACAAAATATTGCAGATGAATTGGGGGTTTTAGTTATGTAACTCGGAAAGTTTTTTTTAAACTTGCACGTAACCTTACTTGCGAAGCAGAGATGCCAGAGGAACAGCATTCTTCTTTTTCATTTTTTTTTTTCAGTTCCTATGCGTCCTGATACATTTGGGTCACACCTTTTTAGACATATGTGAGAGTATGTATATATACATAAATATGATATTTATACATCTATATTTTGCTGTTTGTGTTCAGTATTGATTAACTATTTATAAAGTTTGATAAGTTTGAGAAGATTTTCTCTGTAAGAGCTATATTGTATGGAATGTGCTTATTTTCTGTAGTTATATTTATTATATTACCTGTGCATCTCTGTTGGTTTCAATCCTTCACCTTATTTTGTATTTTGCAAAATTATTTAATCTCTGTAGTAGGGTTCTAGTAGTGTAGATTTTGATTGTACCTGTGTCGTTACAAAAGTTCAAATACCCTTCTGCAGTAAAATAATTTTTGTATGCAAAATAATTGTATGACTAAATGCTGTTACATGCTTTTCATAATAGTTTCTAATTACCAAAAATTTTTGATACATTTTTTCCCTGCTTATATATGTCCGCCCAGCTTGAAGGATGGTTCATCTCATTTGCCTTGTATCAGAATTAACTATTCATTTCATCAGATGATAAAATAAAAAAAATACTATTACTGTAAAATCTCGAATATAATATGCACCTTTTTTTCATATTTTAGTCCGCTAAAATGAGGATATACTCGAGTATAACACAAACGTAGATTTAAACATTGGATAAACGAACATACAGCAGCTATAAAACATTGTTGCAACATGGGTGCGTGCCCATCTGCACTCTGTGATTCATCCACCCATTTACTAAGCAGGTATTCCTTTTAAAGAAACAGAACTCAGTTATTGTCAAGTGAGAATGATGATGGCGATATATATTACGACAGCAACAATAATTATGACATGGACACAACAATAATAGATGAGCTGTATTCTAGTGAAAGTGCAGACTGATAATTTGACAGTATTGTTTGTTTTGAATTAACAATTTAAGATTTTTTTTCTACCAAATTGGACGTTTCTTTTTTTTAATTGCAAAATTTATTTGTTTATAAATATTTCTGCAATTAAATAAAATATTGAAAAGTTATGAGTGCGTATTATAATAGAATTTCAATTTTTTCCGAAAATTTCGTGCAAAATCAAGCATGCGTATTATACTCGGGTGCATATTATAGTCGAGATTTTTACGGTAATTGAAAGTTAAACAGTGGCTCAACCTGGAAGCTCTATTTTCTTTCTTTCCCCCCCTCCCCCCCTGTCCTCATTTCAGAGTGAAGGGGTTTTCACTTCTAGGGGAGACGTGATAAAATTGAGACAAATTGCATTTTTTTACTATTAATTGTGCTCCTTGTAGGAGAGTTGATTCCCTTCCCCAACTCTGTCCTCGAGTTCCACTGTATCTAATAATGACAATAGTAACAAAGTTGCACTATTTTATACAAATTGCTGCAAATTAATAAATTTTCAATAATATGTATTACCCTTTTTCTGAAAAAACTATAAAAAATATGAAGCAAATTAACAGTGAAATGTAAGAGTTAATTGTAGTAGAAAGAGCCACCAATTTAAAAAAAAAGTTTCTCCAGCCTATTTGTTAGCAGCCATGTAGCTAGGTTTTGCCCCCTTTAAAGGATTTTAAGCTTGATATAGATATGAATGAAATAGTTTAGTTTTCAGTGGCTATGTCATTCCTAGGAACCTAAAGTCTTAGTTATTAGCAAAATCTAAGAGTTAATTATTTGAATGACCACTTAACTCCATGGGAGACACATTCAATAAAATCATCTATATAAATTGGATACAATGTGTAATTTTAAGGTGAAACTTAATGCAGGAATAAATTTTCTGTTTAATTTCTTTCTGTCAGTTGAGTTCAATTTTTAGTAGAACTTAAAATTTGTCCATCCATATTTATTACTACTTCTATTGTTACATATCAGTTATTTTAAACATAAATTTAAAATAATATATATGTAAATAATTTCTTATTTTTTTTTTTAACTTGAAGACTATTACAGAGTATTGGTTTCTCAAGGTATTTTGCTTTCCTATTTTTCAAAGCTTCCCCTTTGCTTTACATCTCATGCAAATGATCTGAATACTAGGTATGCAGTTTTGAGTTATTGTATTTATTGTGCAGAATCTTATGAGGGAAAAATATGAATTTTTTTTTCTGATATTCTGCACATTATGGTACAGTTAACAAATAAACTCAAATTCCAACCATCCAGTTTTTATAGCTTAATGTTATTTAAAATGTGATAAAAGTGCCACTAGGTACATTATGATATTCAAGGTGCCTCTTAGTTATATACATTTAAAGAATTCTGTATTTGGTAATTAATAATGAAAATAATTGTGTTTTTACTTTAAAGCAGTCATTTTTCTTTACTTTTTTTCTTCTTTACTTTTTTCTTTACTTTTTTTAAAGCACATTTAAAAAAAACCCTAATTTCTTTCAATGACTTTTGAATCTCGTGCCTTATACCAGTAGATTTAGAGTGTCCACACACGTAATAAACCAAAGTATTTAATGAATATTTCACATTTGTAAGATGCACAAATGAATGCATTCAGCACACGTGTGATTGCTATTTGTTGGAAATCAAAATGAATTTTGTACTGAAATTTTTAAGCTTACTATTTCAAAAATGTTTGAATTGTATGTTGTATGACCTTTTATATATAATAAATGGAATATTGGATATTTTTGTTGTGTTTTTTAATTTCCTTATTGAGCTCTATATCCTATTTTGTTTCCTTGAGTTAAGGAAATATTATGATCTTGATTTAATTAAGTTGCTGTGATAAATACCTTATACCTTTGATGATACATTGTTTTATGTCGAGTAAGGTGACCATATGTCTTTTCGAATTTTAGGGACTATTGTATGGTGCTACCATATTAAAAGTAGCCCACAATTTCTGTGATATACAATGCAAATGTCAGGACAGATGCCTCCGCATTAACCAAAAATTTGAAGAACTATCTATCCTCAACTTTTGACTCATGTTCTCATAAACACCACATATCCTCAGATTTATAGACTTATTCTCAAAGTAACGGACGTTGAGTTAAAATATCCTTTTTGATAAGAAAAAAAATAGTAGTTTTAACTAATAGCAGTTAATCATATGTAGTTTGGTTTTTAAAAAAAAAATTTACTTTTTTATCGACTTTTGGGTCGATATTTTTGTAAAGATTAATCTATATATATAAAACAGTTTAGTGACGAACTGACTGACTGACAGATAGCACACAGACCAAACCGCTGGACCTAAAAGGCTGAAATTTTGCATGGCAATTCTTAGTGCACCCCTACATTATAAGATTTTTGAAAAATTCTTTTTAGATATTTTAAAATTAAACTTTTAAGCTTGTTTTTGTAACATTTTTTAAAGTTTGCATTTAAAATAATAATCTGAGGGTTATAAAATTTATATCACGAGAAAGATCATAAAAATTCCTTTAAAATGAAATATTTTTTTATCTTTACCTCCATTTTCTGATTTTTGATGAATTTTTAAAGATTAATTTTTAGAATTTAATTTATTAAGCTCTGATTACGTGGTTTCTTTTCTTTTTGTGATACTTCAAATTAATTTTGTGTCACGTATATAATAACGAAATAAATTGACAAAAAAAATATTGAAATACGATAAAAGATAAAATTTAACCACTAGACTAATTGAGATGGAAGTTTTTTAAGAATTTAATTCAAAATAGTATGTTTTATGGATATTAAACATACAAATTAATTGCATACATTGACCGTTGTATTTAATTTGAATATTTTCTATATTATTTTGTCTATAAAAAAAATCCATTACGATTTTTTTATAAATATATATATAATATATATTTGGGCATTAATTGCATACATTGAACGTTGTATTTATTATAAATATATATCTTTATACCGTTGCATACATATTATAAATATATATCTTTATACCGTTGCATACATATTATAAATATATATCTTGTACCGTTGCATACATTGACCGTTATATTTAATTTGAATATACTCTGTAGTGATGCATGATTATTCAGCTAGTCATTCATGAATGAGTTCCATGAAAAATTTTAAATGAAATATAAATTATTTTCTGCATCCATCTGTAATATAAGCTATTGAATTACTTTTTGAATATTGAATGCTGCACTGCTTATTGTTGCCATTCAGCTACGGAGAAAAGTTTCTTTATAAATAGAACCAAATATGCGTCTATAGAAATAATAATTTATGATTGATGTGAATGAAACTGATTTTCAGTTTTTGTTCAGTATTTTTTTTTTTTTTTTATTATTACTAATCCCAGATTGTCTAGCCTTGCTAGACAATCTCCATGAAACCAAAAATATCTAAAGTCTAAAAACAGTAGAGGGTCCCGAAGAACCTCGTCCTTTGTAAAACCCAAACAAGTCAAAATGTGGGCAGGGGACGTCATGTCGGCAGAGCACCAATGGCACTCAGGGAAGATCTGACCCTGCTGAAAAGTGAGTGCTTTAGTATGACCACTCATGAAACGCGAGAAGGCTGTTTGATATTTTCTGGGCTTGAGCTGGAATGACCCATCCGGACAAAGGCACCAGCTGAAAAAAATCATGCATTATCAATGTGTTATATTAAGACTTTAAACACGTGAAAACTAGAATTATTTTCTTGATTAATATGAGTCAAAGAAATAATGAAATTATGGGATCAAATTTTATGGCTGCTTGCATTGTATCTTGATGAAATGCATCAGCAGGAAAACAAAATATTAAGCATTTGTCTAAAACATACTATATTGTAACTTTCGTTCTTTCTTAAGTAGACAGATATTTATATCTGATTGTTTAATATAATTAATTTTCCAGTTAAATTATGATAAATTAAACAAACAAAAAATATTCAGTTGGCTATATTTTGAAAATTATTGTGCGTAGTTTTGTATGCCCTCGAACATAAAAATTTTAGCTGGTGCCTTTGAAAATATAAATGTTTCATTTTCACTATACCAATTATTTAAATTGAGAGAATTTACTTAAACATTAGTTCAAACCTAATTCAGTCCTTAAAGTTGAATACTTTTGTAACCTAAAGTAGTAATTTATTATTGGTCGTCAATGGATCGTTAAATTCGAGGTCATGCACTTTTATTTCATTTAAATCAAACAAATAAAAAAAATTATTCTTGCACGGTTTTTGTTGTTGTTGTTGAAAACAATCCTTAAATCTGAATTCCTTTTTTAAATGTCCGTTAAAACTAATTTTTCCTTTCATTTCTTAAAAACTGTTTTTGAATTGATCGTATTCTGGAAAATTCCAGATTTCTAGTGATCATATACGGAAGTGATAAGAAAAAGACGACCCCACCTTCAAAGCTGCGTTCTAAGCAAATTTAAGTTTCTGCTGTTAAGTTATCTGAATTGCATAATTTTTGTATGTATTTCAAGAAATGGTAAATGAAGGTTTTGGAGAATTTTGCAGGTCTGGTAAATTGGCAAACAGTTTCGAAAATAAAGCTTATACTGCTGTAGTCCGTCATCAAACGAAAATCTACAATTTAGAGTCCATTTTCCGATCGACTCGTCTCCTTATTCTTCGGTCCTGATTTTTTGTCTTTGTTTTTGGGTTCCTTTATGAAAATTTTACTTGTTCACAAATAATAATATAGTTTCACGGTTTTAACTGCGTATTCAGATTTTGCGTGTTCTCAACGATTAATATAGTCACCAAATGGATTTTGTTTGTACGTGTTCTTTTGAGCGCTTGATATTGTGTGATGTTATCAAACAACAAAAATATATAATGTATATTGCATTATTCATCGCACACGCTTAGTTTGGAAATGGTATCTACAGTAAAAGACATATTAAACTGAATGTGCTAGAAACGTATTTCGTTGTCTACTTGGTCAACTTCTTTGTACCATTTTTCATGAAAAGGAAATTTCGAAATTTAAAAAATAATGTTTTGCGAAAGGGGAGGGGGGGGGAATAATCGCGCTATTGTCTTCGAACACTGTTGAAATAACAATTTTGATTCGTCTGCAATAAACACGAACTCAACGTTTCGTATTTATTGCAGATCGTCTGTTCGAAATTATTGGTATTTTTATTACGTTTTACTGTCATGGCTGATTCAAAAACAGGAAACTATGGTTGAAGTTCCAAGGTTAATTCTTAAGTTACGTTATGACATAGAAAAATGTATTAGAAATACCTAATTTCATTCGGTAGCAGCGTCCAGTCAAATAAAATATTTAAATCGTCATTAGTTCTAAACAAAAGGACACCAGTACATTCATCAAAGTTGTCGCGCGGAATAAGACTGTATTATTTGTATAAATACAAAAAAAAAAATGTCAGGTAGTCTCTTCTAACAAAACTACCGCGGGTTATTAACGTAGGATTACTTCTCGTTGCTCACCTTTTTTTTTTTTGATACTTTTCTGTTTAACTGTTGACTGCTACTGGGTTTGGCGCGCTGCCAAAATTATAACACGCGACGGACTCAGAATTTTTCCTTTCCGGAGGACCGTTATTGAGGAACGTAATCCTATGTTAAAAAAATTTCAGGTAGGGCCTGTTCACATAGGAGTTCGGTAGCGGAATAGTTAAAGTATTGAAATATATTTAACCAATGACGAACCTCCATACGATTAGCAACGAAATTTTTAACGCCTATGGTTGGTTTATTTCCGTCTCAGCACCATTTTTCCTTCTCCTATTATAGAACAGGTCCGTAGTCCCTTCTAACGAAACTACCGCGAGTAATTACATAGGATTACTTATCCTTGCGTACCTCTTTTGTATGTATGTGTTATGTACACTGAAGTGCCACTGAATTAGGGATAGCAAAGCCTATGCAAATTGTGTAGCGCTGCGCATCATGTATGCGTAAGGGAGGGCGCTGTGGTGAATGCATATATAGCGCGTACTGTGATTGTTCTGAATTAGTTGTTGGAATTGCCAGTATGGGTAAACTGCCTGATTTAGACGCCTTCGATAGCGGACAAATCGTAGGTGCTCGACGCATGGGCCATTCAATTTACGAAATCGTCTGACAGCTAGGATTTTCAAGGTCGACAGTGTCAAGAGTATACCAAGAATGCATGGATGGTGGAAAAAAAACTAGCGATCGGGCAAACTGCAAAGGACAATTAGCCTTGGCAGTGCGTGGCTCAGGCGTATTGTACGTAGCCAGCGAAGCCAAACATTAGCTCAAATTACCACCCTGTTTAATGACGGTGCCAGTCGTACAGTCAGTAAACGGACTGTGCAACGCTCGCTTCACCGTATGGGTTTCGGGAGCCGTCGACCTACGAGAGTACCATTGCTCTATACTCGCCATCGGGCTGCACGTCTTGCCTGGGCAAGAGAGCACAGAGACTGGAGTGTAGAGGACTGGAAACGAGTAGCATGGAGTGATGAGTGTCGATTCCGACTACTTAACGCCGACGGGAGGCTGAGAATATGGCGTCAGGCTCATGAAGTCATGGATCCTGCATGCCTGGCTGGAACTGTACAAGGGGCATGGTGGCTCAATCATGGTCTGGGGTGTTTTTTCGTGGCACAGTTTGGGATCTTTGGTGCGTGTACCAACCTCCCTCAATGCAGTTCGGTACGTAGAGTTGCTGGGTGATCACCTCCATCCGTTTATGCTGTTCTGTTATCCGCACGGTAATGGAGTTTTCCAGCAAGACAACTGTACCTCTCACAAGTCCCGGTTGGCTACTGGCTGGTTGGATGAGCATTCCTCTGACTTCTCTGTCATGAATTGGCCACCTAGAAGCCCAGACTTAAATCCTATTGAGCATCTTTGGGATGTTTTGGAACAAGGCGTGAAAGGCCATCACACAGCACCAAAGAACCTTACTGAATTATGGACAGCTTTAGCCAATATTTGGCAAGCCATTCCCGTGGAACGTTTCCAGTAACTTGTTGAATCTATGCCTCGTCGTGTGGCAGCCGTTATCAAGGCCAGAGGAGGCCCAACTCGTTACTAGGTAGGTATCCCTAATTCAGTGGCACTTCAGTGCCACTATATCAGTTTATATATGTATCTGTCTATCTATATACATATATGTATATCAAAATATGTATGCATTTTTGTACTTTTTTTTTTTGTTGTTTAACTGTTTACTGCTTGTCCAAGCGATACAGACTGGGTTTGGCGCGCTGCCAAAATTATAATTCGCGAGGTACGGACGGGCGGTTTTAGCGTCTGAAATTTTGCTTTCCGGAGGAACGTAATCCTACGTTAAAAAGAAAATTCAAGTCTGATCTTCCAGTTTTGCGGATAATTACCTGAATCATTTATAGAGTATCTGTAACTTCTAAGAAGACGTTAGATTTTCCAGATGTCATAAACGGGTGAGCAAAAAAAAAAAAGTTCCCCAAATCTGGAGACTTGCCATCTCAGGATTTTCGAAAAAAAAAAAAAATAATAATTAAAGAGTTCTAAGTATTTCAGTTGCCGACGATAGCAAATCTAATATATCTTATTACCAAGATAAAACAATGACATGTAGTTCTAAAGAAAAATATTGACAACAGAACTAAGTTTTGACAGTAATTCACGGCGGAGGACGAGTTATCGTCCATATGCTGTTCGATACAGCAGATAGATAACCTTGGAATTTATGATGAGTGATGTAGTGAATCAGTACGATGTCTTGACGTTTTAAACCGTATTTAAAACCTTCCAAATCATTTTCGATTTTGTTAAGACAATGACCTAATCCCTATAGCTTTGAACGGGCGGCCTCTGTATTTGTTCCTAAGCGATAAAAATACCTCCATCACTTAATATAAACATAGTAGAGCTAAATTTTACGAGAGCTGTAATGTCAATTGTATATAAAAAATTTCTTAAAAGCAAGAACTGAAGTCAGTTATACAAGCTATCATCAAATTAAAATAGAAATGTCTGAAAAACCTAACCTGACTGCATGCCGAAAATAACCAAGTTAAAGCCTAATTAATAGTAATCCGGCCTGTTAAGGGGAAAACTAGTAAGTTACTTGATTTTAATTTGATGGAACAGAACTTGTCTAAATTTATTGCTCTCTTGTCTATCGTAAGATTTATATAATTTTTTCTATGAATTATGTTAAATGTACACAAGTCTTGGTTACGTACGAGATAAATGCAACACGTTTTGTGTGTGGTTATCAATTCTGAATATCTGTCTGAAATGTCAAAGGTTTTTTCGATCAATTCTCCAAAGATCCATCACATTGGACACTAATAACTCTTTCGAAAGACATGTTCGATTTTTTTGTCTACTTCAAGAATAATTAGGAATATGTATGAAGTAACCTAAATTTTATCGACTGTGGTTGTATACTAACTAAACGTGTTCTACGACGTAAAATTGCTTACTAGTCTGCGGAAAGATTTAAGGTTTTAGAAGTAAGGTTGTTATTGTTCTCACTTAGCCATTTTTTAATCCATAACTGGCTGGATTAAGAAAATGGGATTTATATCGCTTAATATTGCTTTAACAACTGAAAAATATTTCTGATAATCTTAAATGGTCAGCCCATTTATATAGGAGCCAAATTTTAGTGCAGTGTTATATCTGTAATTTTTAAAACTACTTTTAGGGGCACTTAAAATGCTGAAATTTTGTTTTAAGAGCCTTTTTCCTTTTAACACATTGTTAAACGGAATAATGTTTTTTCGTCCTTTTCTTGTCTGACGTGAAAGTTTTATGTTGAAAACTATTGGACTTAAATATATGCATATGAAATTATTTATTGTTTATATATATATATATATATATATATATATATATATATATATATATATATATATATATATATAAATCTTGTTTTGGTTTTCTGTTTCATCTTTATTAAATATAGGGGAACTTGTACCTTGGACTGGATGTACATTGGTCCTAGGGCGTCACCAGCTCTATCTATTTAGTTTTTTGTAAGTGATAATCGTCATTCTGAATATAATTATAAAAAACCTTATTTCAGTCTAACTGTTAACCGCATCTATTAAGTCTCATGAGCTAAAAGTAAGTATTCTTTTGGTTTTCTCTCGAGATTTTAACAGTAGTTTAATACAAAACGAATGTCATTATTAAATGAGTCACTCTTTAGAAACATATCAATCACAAAATCATGACTTTAACGTAACATCCAGCTTGGAGAAAGAACCTGTTGTACCTAAATTATTGTGGATATTTGAAGAAAGTAAATTTAAAATTCAATAATATACTTATTTCAATTTATTCATTTATTTGTTTTGTTAAAATCTCTTTAAATCCTGTGTTATATATGTAATTCAGATTTTAAAACACACTAAATTGCGTAGAAGTAAAAAAAAAACTTATAATAAAAAGATTCCTATATATGTCAACAGATGGCGAAACTGATGCTTTCGTCAAACCGGCAATTAAGTGCCGAAATCGCTTTTTAAAATTTAGAATTGCGTTCTCGGGCATTGTCTGGGATATTTAGATAAGATTGTCTAAGAAAACCTAACCGCATCGAACGACGATAAGATTGTCTAAGAATACCTAACCGCATCGAACGACGATTGGAGATAGAACTGAAGCAACCCTTATACTTTTCGCCAAACCGCTAAGCGAGTGCCAAGCCGCCAAGTGAGTGCTCAAATCGCGAGTCTTTCAGAATATGCGACCGGGAATTGTTTTTTATCTTGGTCCTATGCTCCGGGTATTATTGGTTAAGACGATAATCATCTCTATTTCCTAACGCAGCTGTAGAATATATTTTTTAGATTTAACAGTTTACAATGTAGAGTAATATTGATGTTGTATTTCAATGTTTGGTTGTGATTTTTTTATCGTGTTTATACTTAAATTTAATTGATGAATTTCCTGATTTTTTCTTGGATTCTTTATTCAGGGCTGGGTTATGGGGAAATTTTTACTTTTGAAGTAAGAAATAAATATAAAAATCAGTAGGACCATGGCATAACGTTTGATCTACCAAGGTACAACGCCATGTTGTATCTTCGTCCTAAAGGCATTTTAAGGGGACAGTGGACTTTCAAAATTGTGAAATTTGTCCAAAAATTCGATTTTTTTATTTTATTGAATTGTGAAACTACGGACGAGTAAGATAGTGTTGCAAAAAGAATTTTTAATTTCCGTGATTACTTTCCTAGTTATAGGCATTTGTATTTAATTTAGATATTATGTGGTTACTAATAGCAATAACTTTAAATGTGTTTTTCTCAAAATAAAAATTTTCATGTCATACGAATATTCAAACTGCTCCAGGCGCATTTCTAATTATCGTATTGCTTTGAAATTTAAGTTTTATATACTAAACTGTATATCAAATAAATCTTATTGAAAAAAATTATGCTTCGTAGCTCAGAATTTCTAAATTTTGTACTCGAAAAGATGATTTATAGGTATTTTGAGTCATAAAAAGGGTGTTTTCACTATTATTATTTTTTTTTTCTCTTTGTATTTTTAATGAATGCTTAAAATAAGCAATAAGTTTCATTGTTAGTTCTATAAGGTATCCTGTAAATAAAAATTACCATATTTTATGCAAAGGAAATGCGCATGGAACATTTTTAATGAGGCCAATTTTTGATATAATCAATAATTCATAAATTATTAATATTTCATCTTTAAATTTTAACCACTTTTACATATATATGGTACTAATCACATATTCAAATTTCAAACAAATCCATTCAAAACAAAATAAGTTAGGTTTGAAGGTCCACTGTCCCCTTAAATTCAAAATTGTTAAAAAAATATGAAAATAATTCACATATAAGAATTACAGGTTAACACTTACATTCTGAAGAATCAAAAAGTAGCATTTATTTATTTTTTATACAGTGCATGGATGAAAAAAAATTAAAACATCAAAATAGGTCCTATTACAACAGGTTCCCATATATATATTATTGAAACACTAGCAAATAGACACACCACTGTAGATGCGTGACAATTAAAAACGAGTCTCATTTTCTCTTATATCTTCTTCAGTAACAGCAAAATAGGTCCGAGGTACAACCGGTTCCCCTATCTATATAAATAAAAAAAAAACTTGTAGGGAACAATTCCGTGTAGACCGTTTCCGGTATGGCATTCGTTATGAAATTCGGCCATGTTTGAAAATGTCGAAATCAATGTATTTTTTTTTCATGAAAGTACATAAATGTTACATACTTGGAAAGAGCCTCAAACACTGATAATTTTTTCTGCGTACACTTATTCTGTTACTTTAATAGTTTTAGAGATATTTCAATTCTAAATGCGCATTCCAACGATACAAAACGTAACCGCCATGTTTTAAAAATTAAAATCTATGTATTTTTTTAAAAAGAAAGTACATAAATTTTACATATTTAGAAAGATCTTTAAAAGCTGATAATTTTTCTGCGTACACTTGTTCTGTTACTTTAATAGTTTTAGAGATATTTCAATTCTAAATGCATACTCCATCGAACAAAACGCAACCGCCATGTTTTACAATGTAAACACAGCGTGATTCATTCAATTCATTCACAGCGTGATTCTCACTAAAAAATGAATCACCGAAAAGAAATGTTTCATCATGCGTCTAATTTTTAATTATTTTTCTATTTTTCATACCTTTAATTCAAACTTTTAAATCATAAATAGATCATTTGAAGATGTACTGATTTTTGGGGGATTTTTTGGCAATTAAAAGTGAAAAAAAAAATTTAATTCAAGTAACTGTTTCGAGTGTCAAGTGATTCAATAGCTGGGCGAAGCCCGGTTAGTTTATAATATTGAAACACTAGAAAATAGAACACTGTAGATGACTGACAAATAAAAACAAGTCTCCTGTACTTTTCTATTGTTTTCAGTAACCGCAAAAAATCTTTACATTATTCTCTACACTGCATTAATTTCTACACTTTCGGAAAGTTCCTTTCCGGGAGTGTAGAGATTCGTTCGCGCATATGGTAAAGACTATAGAAAAAAAATTAAGGTAGTCTGGTCTAACGAAACTATTATTAACGTAGGATTACTTATTGTTGCTTACCACTTTTGTATTTATATATGTATGTTCGTGTTATGTATATATGTCTCTCTCTCTCTCTCTCTCTCTCTCTCTCTCTCTCTCTCTCTCTCTCTCTCTCTCTCTCTCTCTCTCTATATATATATATATATATATATATATATATATATATATATATATATATATATATATATATATATATATATATATATATATATATATATATATAATATAATATGGGAAATTTATTTCCCCGGTTGAAATATCAAAATGCAATAACACGTATTCTTGACTAATGTTTAATCAAACACAAACCAATTACAACTTATGGTCACAACAGATTATCACAATAAGAAAACACAGAATGTCAGTGCCTGTCTGACGCTAACGCTCGTCTAGCGTGAGCAAGGTAATACAGCGTGCAGTATGCACTCAGTAAAAGTAAAAACACAGCGTGCCGTTTGCACTCCGCGAAAGTAAACATAGCGTGCGTTCCATTGTCTCCGCCCACTTCAGCACCAGTGGTTGAATTGCAACTCGTTTGCTCAAGTGGCGCCTCATCCGTGTTGCCACAAGAGTAGAATTCCCACCTATATATATATATATATATATATATATATATATATATATATATATATATATACTAGCTGAAAACCCGCACTTCGCTACAGAGTACATCCAAATTAAATACAATGGTCAATGTATGAAATTAATGCCAAAAAAATATATATATTTATATTAAATACGACAGTCAATGTATACAATTGATGTAATATATATATATATATATATATATATATATATATATATATAAATCGTAAGGGATGTTTATTTTTTTAAAGAAAATTTTTTTTTGTCTATTTAGTTGTTATGTACGTGACGATAAATTTATTTAAAGTACCAGAAAAAGAAATCACGTGATCGGCATTTAATAAATTAAATTCTAAAAATGAATCTTTAAAAATTCACCAAAAATCAGAAAATCGAGGTGAAGATTCGAAAAGATTTCATTTTAAAGGAATTCTTATGATCTTTCTCGTGATATAAATTTTATAACCCTCAAATTATTATTTTAAATGCAGACTTAAAGTTACAAAAACAGCTTAAAAATTTAATTTAAAACAATCTAAGAAGAATTTTTCAAAAATCTTTCTTAGTGCACCATAAGAAGAATCGCCATGCAAGATTTCAGCCCTTTAGGTCCAGCGGTTTGGTCTATGCGTTGTATGTCAGTGAGTCAGTTACGGAACTGTTTTATATATATAGATAATGTCAAAATTTTGACGCATTTTGGTACTTTTCTATTTAACTGTTTACTGCTTGCTCAAGCGATACAGACTGGGTTTGGCTCGCAGCCAAAATTATAACTCGCGATGCAAGACATCTGACATTTTGCTTTCCGGAGGACCGTTACGGAGGAACGTAATCCTACGCTAAAACAGTTAAATATGTTTTCTTTCTCTTTCAAACAAATCAAGTTTACAAATTTCGCATTTCAAATAATAGCTACTTCTCTCTCTCCGTCTTTACCAACTTATCTTTGATAACAGCTCGCATTCAACTGTCTGTAGAATTTTTCCCGAATAGACAGACTTTTCCGCATAGAACTGGAGTGAAAATCAATTAATTTCGTTTTCAAGGTCTGCGGAATTCAGAAACTCAGAAATCGTCTGAATGCCGACAAAATCGTTCTGCGTGTCATAGGTCCGCCAGCTGTAGATGTAAATCACCTGAGGTTTATCGGGATGAGCGATAAATTCAGAATAAGGGTTTGTAATTTATTTATGATTGTAGGTACATAATGTGTAGTAAATGTTTGATTCGCTCCAGATTTTTTCAAGTTAAACGGAATATTATTTTCGTCGAAGTTTATTCCTACTAAAGACGAAGAGATTGACAGAGATAGAGAAACTCTATTAAGAGACACTGTCATAGACGTATACTTGTAGAATCTTGGAAAGAGATTTATAAATATTAAGTAATCTACGTCTACAGTGGCTCCCAAAAGTGTTCGTACACTTACGAATTTCAATGAAATAGGGGTCTATCCATTAATTAAAATGAATATTTCAGAATGGGTATTTAATAAGATCTATAATCTATTCTTAACAAAACTACATGAAATATTTTGAAAACATAGTAAAACTTTATTTTTAAGAAACCAGTAATCAAAAAGTAACAAACTTTATCTCACAAAAGTCATCGTACACTGAAATATTTTCGGATAAATTCATAATTAAAATTATCGTCTGGCGCTTTATATTTATTTTTGAATTGTGGTGGCATTTAAAATATCGTTTGGCTTTAATTTTTGCTTGTCTACTCCGTAATATTCTATTTATTATTTAAAAATGGCTCGTAGTCGTAAAGAAACAACAAACAGCATTCGAAAATTGATTATTTTTCATCATAGTAGTGGTAAATCAGTTCGGAATATTGCTAAATTACTTAATTTACCCCATTCTACTGTGCAGTATGTGAAAAAACGCTTTAAAGAAGAAAATTGGATCGAAAACAGGGTAAGAAAAGGCCGTCCGGCAAAGTTAACAAAACATGATCAGAGATTTATAATTAGAAAATTTGTGAAAAATTCACGTTTGAGTGCTGTAAAAGTTTCTGCAGAATTCAATGAAGCATTTTCTACTTCAATTTCACCTGAAATTTTTTGACGAGTTCTCAGAACAGCTGGATTGCGTGGGCGTTCTGCCCGTAGAAAAATTTTTGTGAGTGAGAAAAACAGAAAGTTTAGGCTTCCCTTCGCACTATCAATGATAAATAAGCCCCAAACCTATTGGAATAATGTCTTATTTGCCGATGAACATTTTTGGTGCTGATAGGCGTATAATTGTATGGAGAAGAAAAAAATAAGGAACTTAATCCCAAGAACTTAGTAGGAACAGTTAAGCATGCCGGTGGAGGTATCCTTATGTGGGGGTGCGTGTCAGCATCAGGACCAGGAAATTTGGTATTTATTGATGGCATAATGAATCATGCTGTTTTTATAAATATTTTAAGAGACAATTTAAAATTATCAGCTCAAAATTTGGGTATTGGAAACAACTTTGTTTTTTATCCAGATAACGATCCTAAGCACACGGCTCTCAACGTTCGCATCTGGTGTCTCTATAATTGCCCACAAGTTTTGAAAACACCACCTCAATCGCCAGATTTAAACCCAATAGAACATATTTGGAGAAAATCGGAGGTTCGTGTACGAAAACACGACATTCACACGAAAAGCGAACTAAAAACAATTATGATGGAAGAATGGATGAACATTGACGCAAAAATTACAAAAGAACTACAGCAATCTATTCCCAGACGTTTAAAAGCTGTTGTGGATGCTAAAGGATATCCTATTAAATATTAATTTAACGAAAAATTAGAATATTTACTAATATGTAGAGATTTTTTACAACTGTACGATGACTTTTGTGAGTAAAGTTTTTGTTACTTTTGGATTATTGGTTTATTAAAATTAAAGTTTTACTATGTTTTCAAAATATTTCATGTAGTTTTGTTAAGAATAGATTATAGATCTTATTATTAAATACTCATTCTGAAATATTCATTTTAATCAATGGATAGACCCCTATTTCATTGAAAATCGTAAGTGTACGAACACTTTTGGGAACCACTGTATATATATATATATTTATAAAAAAATCGTAAGGGATGTTTATTTTTTTAAAGAAAAAAAATATTTTTTTTGTCTATTTAGTTGTTATGCACGTGACGATAAATTTTTTTAAAGTACCAGTGACGATAAATTTATTTAAAGTAAATAAATCACGTGATCGGCATTCAATAAATTAAATTCTAAAAATGAATCTTTAAAAATTCACCAAAAATCAGAAAATCGAGGTAAAGATTCGAAAAAGATATCATTTTAAAGGAAATTTTATGATCTTTCTCGTGATATAAATTTTATAACCCTCAAATTATTATTTTAAATGCAAACTTAAAAAAAGTTACAAAAACAGCTTAAAAATTTAATTTAAAACAATCGAAGAAGAATTTTTCAAAAATCTTTCTTAGTGCACCCCTACACCGTAATAAGAATCGCCATGCAAAATTTCAGCCCTTTAGGTCCAGCGGTTTGGTCTGTGCGTTGTATGTCAGTGAGTCAGTCACGGAACTGTTTTATATATATAGATAATGTCAAAATTTTGACGCATTTTGGTACTTTTCTATTTAACAGTTTACTGCTTGCTCAAGCGATACAGACTGGGTTTGGCTCGCAGCCAAAATTATAACTCGCGACGCAAGACATCTGACATTTTGCTTTCCGAAGGACCGTTACGGAGGAACGTAATCCTACGTTAAAACAGTTAAATATGTGTTCTTTCTCTTTCAAACAAATCAAGTTTACAAATTTCGCATTTCAAATAATAGCTACTTCTCTCTCTCCGTCTTTACAACTTATCTTTGATAACAGCTCGCATTCAACTGTCTGTAGAATTTTCCCCGAATAGACAGACGTTTCCGCATAGAACTGGAGGGAAAATCAATTCATTTCGTTTTCAAGGTCTCCGAAACTCAGAAATCGTCTGAATGCCGACAAAATCGTTCTGCGTGCCATAGGTCCGCCAGCTGTAGATGTAAATCACCTGAGGTTTAACGGGATGAGCGATAAATTCAGAATAAGGGTTTGTAATCTATTTATGATTGTAGGTACATAATGTGTAGTAAATGTTTGATTCGCTCCAGATTATTCAAGTTAAACGGAATATTATTTTCGTCGAAGTTTATTCCTACTAAAGACGAAGGGATTGACAGATAGAGAAACCCTATTAAGAGACACTGTCATAGACGTATACTTGTAGAATCTTGGAAAGAGATTTATAAATATTAAGTAATCTTCGTCTATATATAAAACAATTCCGTAACTGACTGACTGACAGACAACGCACAGACCAAACCGCTGGACCTAAAGGGCTGAAATTTTGCATGGCGATTCTTCTTATAGTGTAGGAGTGCACTAAGAGATATTTTTGAAAAATTCTCTTTAGACTTTTGAAAATTAAATTTTTAAGCTGTTTTTGTAACATTATTTAAAGTTTGCATTTAAAATAATAATCCGAGGGTTATAAAATTTATATCACGAGAAAGATCATAAAAATTCCTTTAAATGAAATCTTTTTCGAATCTTTACCTCCATTTTCTTTTTAGTGAATTTTTAAAGATTAATTTTTGGAATTTAATTTATTAAATACTGATCACGTGGTTTCTTTCCTTTTAATTTTGCGTCACGTGCATAACAACGAAAGAGACAAAAAAAAAATTTCTTGCTAATGCGGCAGACGATTGGACATTATCCAAAAAAATATTAACATACAGTAAAAAAAATGTTCCTCAAACTGTACTATATTATTTAGTATGTTCTATTAGATTTAATTTGAATATTTTCTTCTACATAATTTTGCCTATAAAAATATCCGTTACGATTTTTTTATAAATATATTTTTTCGTGCTTTTTACATCAATTACATACATTGATCGTTGTATTTATTATAAATATACTTATACATATTTTTGGCATTAATTGCATACATTGACCGCTGTATTTCATTTGAATGTACTCCGTCGCGAAGTACGGGTTTTCAGCTAGTAATATATAGATTTCTTCCCCCAACGCGGCAGGTATACTTGCTGCGTTGGGGGGAGAAATGTCCTTAGTACAATGTATACTTTGTACTAAGTATACGATAAATACTACCCGTACTAAGTATATGTAATATACCCGATAGTACAAAGTATACTTTGTCGTTAGTACAAAGTATATTATGTCATTAGTACGAAGTATACTTTGTCCTTAGTACGAAGTATACTTTGTCCTTAGTACGAAGTATACTTTGTCCTTAGTACAAAGTATACTTTGTCCTTAGTACAAAGTATACTTTGTCATTAGTACAAAGTATACTTTGTACTAAGGATATTTCCCCATCCACACTGTGAATTCGTTAACTACGTTATCAAGGGAACACCATATAGGAGACCTATATAGTCACTCGGGGACAGCACGAAACCGGCCATGCCTTACCCAGTATTCGAAAACGTAATCACACCGTGGAAACCCGATAGGCTAACCACTTAGCGATGTTGGTGTCATATATAGATAATATATAAATAAAATATATTGATGTTAAATGTTATATAAATATTAAATAAATAAATTATATATTCATAATTTATTTTTTATTTAATTTATTCAGAACTTCACCGAATCTCTTAATGGGTCTACGATACGATATGCATACAACAATGGCTGAACAGCGGTCCGTACTTTACTTTAATTATCTATATCTCGTAATACAGGGTGCATCAAAAAACCTTGACGCATTTTAAAAATTTATAAGGAACTGGAAATTTACAGATGTGTTACCGCATATATATATTAGAGTTTTTTCGGTGTCAAAAAAGTTCAACAGAGGTCGCTAGTTGTTCCGTGAAAGCGAAAAGTTGTAAAATGGCTAAAGTTGTAAATGGCTATTTTGCTGTCCCACAGATTTCTTAGTTACATCCCAAAATCATTTGGCAACAACAATGGCGTAGCGAGCATAACTGGCGCCCGGGGCACGATACCTTTGTGGCGCCCCCTCCCCCTGAAAAACATATAGTAATATAATATATAGACCTTATATTGGCGCCCCCCCCGAAAAACATATAATAATATAATATATAGACCTTATATTGGCGCCCCCCGTAAAACATATACAAATATAATATATAGACCTTATATTGGCGCCCCCCCCCAAAAAAAACATATAGTAATATAATATATAGACCTTATATTGGCGCCCCCCAAAAAACATATAGTAATATAATATATAGACCTTATATTGGCGCCCCCCCCGAAAAACATATAATAATATAATATATAGACCTTATATTTGCGCCCCCCGTTAAACATATACAAATATAATATATAGACCTTATATTGGCGCCTCCCCAAAAAAACATATAGTAATATAATATATAGACCTTATATTGGCGCCCCCCCAAAAAACATATAGTAATATAATATATAGACCTTATATTGGCGCCCCCCCGAAAAACATATAATAATATAATATATAGACCTTATATTTGCGCCCCCCGTTAAACATATACAAATATAATATATAGACCTTATATTGGCGCCCCCCCCAAAAAACATATAGTAATATAATATATAGACCTTATATTGGCGCCCCCCAAAAAAACATATAGTAATGTAATATATAGACCTTATATTGGCGCCCCTCTGCAAGTGGCGCCCGGGGCATGATAGACCCCCTTGCCCCCCCTTGCTACGCCACTGGGCAACAAGACGGCGCACCGCCCCATTGGGGTATGATTGAACGAGACTTTTTAAATGAGGAATTTTCAAACAGGTGGACTAGACGAGATGGTCCCATGCAATGGCCGCCTCGATCTCCAGATATTACACCGCTTGACCTTTTTCTTTGGGGATTTGTCAAAGACAAAGTTTATTCAACAAAAGTGGAGAGTCTTAAAGAACTAACAAAAAAAACGTATACTTGCTTCGATTTCATGTGTTACGGAAGTACATTTTGGCACGCACATGGGCTGAAATGGATTACCGAGTGGATATTCTCTGTGCTACAAAAGGACCACGTATTGAAATTCATTGACTATACAGTGGAACCTCGCATAACGAGCATAATTCGTTCTAAAGTCTTACTCGTAATGCGGAACACTCGTTAAGCGAAACAATTTTCCCATATAAATTAATCTAAAATACGATAATGCGTTCCATGCCAAAAAATGCTCAAAATTTTTTAGATGTAACGTTTATTATTTAAAGAAAATTACTTATACATGAATTCTTAAGGAGCAAAATCATCCATATGTAGTTTAATATTTACGAATTTATGACACATATCTAATTTTTTTACTAGAAAGCTATCTAGCGACATTTGTTTTTCTCGGCGCTTCAAAATTTGCTGAAAATGGGTCACCGCATTGTCATTGAATAAATTTATAGCGCGCATAGCCACCGTCTTATAAGGGTGATGCTTTGTAACTGACGATGCAACAGTTTTCCATGCTTTCATCATTTCTTTTATTGCGCCAGAAGATTGTTTCTTTGCTGTTCCTTCGTCCTTCTCCACTGACAATCTCTCCTCTACAACTGCTTGCTGTGAAAGACACTGCAATTGTATTAGCTGTTCGGTGGTCAGCTCTTGGTTGTGCTCTTCCACAAGCTCTTCAATATCATTGTTATCCTCCATTCCCATGATATTTGCTTCTCGAACCATCCATGACTACCCTTAAATACTTATTTTTCGGCCATTGATGATCCTGGTGACGTGAAGATCCGAATGACGTGAAGAGGGGACTTCCTTCCACGTCACTCGTTATGCGAAATGTTGCTCGTTAAGCGAGCCATTTTTTTTTACGATTTATTTTGCTCGTTATGCGAAATACTCGTTATGCAAGGTACTCGTTAAGCGAGGTTCCACTGTACTTAAAAAAACCCCTCTAATACACTGAAGTGCCACTGAATTAGGGATACCTACCTAGTAACGAGTTGGGCCTCCTCTGGCCTTGATAACGGCTGCCACGGGAGGAGGCATAGATTCAACAAGTTTCTGGAAACGTTCCACGGGAATGGCTTGCCAAATATTGGCTAAAGCTGTCCATAATTCAGTAAGGTTCTTTGGTGCTATGTGATGGCCTTTCATGCCTTGTTCCAAAACATCCCAAAGATGCTCAATAGGTTTAAGTCTGGATTTCTAGGTGGCCAATTCATGACAGAGAAGTCAGAGGAATGCTCATCCAACCGGCCAGTTGACAACCGGGACTTATGAGAGGTACAGTTGTCTTGCTGGAAAACTCCATTACCGTGCGAATAATAGAACAGCATAAACGGATGGAGGTGATCACCCAGCAACTCTACGTACCGAATTGCATTGAGGGAGGTTGGTACACGCACCAAAGATCCCAAACTGTGCCACGAAAAAACACTCCAGCTTCATGAGCCTGACGCCATATTCTCAGCCTCCCGTTGGCGTTAAGTAGTCGGAATCGAGACTCGTCACTCCATGCTACTCGTTTCCAGTCCTCTACACTCCAGTCTCTGTGCTCTCTTGCCCAGGCAAGACGTGCAGCCCGATGGCGAGTATAGACCAATGGTACTCTCGTAGGTCGACGGCTCCCGAAACCCATACGGTGAAGCGAGCGTTGCACAGTCCGTTTACTGACTGTACGACTGGCACCGTCATTAAACTGGGTGGTAATTTGAGCTAATGTTTGGCTTCGCTGGCTACGTACAATACGCCTGAGCCGTCTCTCACCACGCACTGTCAAGGCTAATTGTCCTTTGCAGTTTGCCCGATCGCTAGTTTTTTTCCACCATCCATGTATTTTTGGTATACTCTTGACACTGTCGACCTTGAAAATCCTAGCTGTCTGACGATTTCGGAAATTGAATGGCCCATGCGTCGCGCACCTACGATTTGTCCGCGATCGAAGGCGTCTAAATCATGCAGTTTACCCATACTGGCAATTCCCACAACTAATTCTGAACAACCACAGTACGCGCTATATATGCAGTTACCACAGCGCCCTCACTTGCGCATACATGATGCGCAGCGCTACACAATTTGCATAGGCTTTGCTATCCCTAATTTAGTGGCACTTCAGTGTATATAAGATAACACGAATGTGAATTTCTAGTTCCTACCATGAGTACTTTTTTTATATATATAAATTTTTAAATTGTGTCAATGTTTTTTGAGACACCCTGTATAATATTTATAATCAATACTGATAGCATTAATTATTTTACAATTCTATGAACTTATTGCACCTAATAGATATTTAATTACATTCGTGTTTTTATGATGATACTAACAAATGAAAATTTACTTAGATACAATAAATATCATATACAGTCGAACCCCGTTATAACGAACTTCAAGGGAGCAAAGGTTTTGTTCGCTTTATCCGGTGGTTCGCTATATCCGAACCGTTAAGAAAAATGCTGAAGTTCACAATATGCATAACTCATTGCTTGCAATGTGTATTCAATAATGATGTATTCAGAAAATGATAAAATCTATTAATAATTACAAGATAAAAAGAACTTTTTATATACCGTGTTTTTAAATTTTCTGTTGAATCATATAAACTTGGCAATTCTATGTATTAATAAATACTTTTTCAAAAAATTTTTTATGAATTATCCCATCAACTTGAAAGAAAAGGAAGTTAATTGGAAGTTAACTTGCGTTTAACTTTTCGCTCCCGTTCTGGCCGATAGATGGCTGCACCAGTCTACAAAACAAAATTAACTGAAAATGAATTCAATTTGCTTAAAGATAGCTAAAAGTATTAAAATAATGCATTGTCATCGTGTTCTGAGCTATTCTAAAAGTTTCAAATGTCTACTAGCTAGTCAGGAAGTTAAAAATCGATTGCAAGATTTGTACTGGACAAACACCCACACAAACAAGAAAAAGAGTTAATAAAAACATGGTAAAAAATGATCATTAATGATTAAATCGACTAAAATCCATTACATTAAACTGTCACATTACTAATGAAATTACGTACAACAGGAAAACGGCGGGACCAAAATTTTCGTTCGTTATATACCGGGTTCGCTATAACGCGGTTCGACTGTATAAGCCAAATATCACTCACTGACTGATCACTGTATCTCTCCACAGTACAATATATGGTGTAATGAGAAGTTCCTGAGCCTTAGGAAGCTGAAATTTTGTAGTCTAGTTCCCCTCCGTCAATAGGTGCTCACTAAGAAATCATTAAAAAAAATTTTCAAATTTGAAGGGTGTTAAAGGGGGCTTAACCCCCCAAAATGAAACACTAACGGACTGATCACTGAATCTCTGGAACCTATCCCTGAAACTTTATGCATATCGCACTTCTGCTAGAAGTGTGCTACATCTCAAAATAGCCATATTTTCAGGAAGAGCTAAAGAAGATATACGTCGAAATTTCATTTCTTGTTTTATGAATGCCTATGATAATTTGGGGAAACTTATTGTTCGAATCACTTCAAAAGGCAAAACTATATTCTATTAAAGTAGTTTTCAATTTTTAAAGCATGATTTTCAATTTTAATTGCAAGATATAACCCTCGTCTAGTAATCCCAGTTTGTCAACATGGACAGCTTAAGGGAATACTGTGATATCTCTATGCTAAGGCACAATGTATCTAAACTTTTCACATCACAAAGAAAAAACCTTGATAACATGAACAGCAGGTTAGAAAAAAAAATACAAATTTATATTCCAAATAAAAACATTTATTTTCCAATTAAAATTTAATGGACATTTTTATTACAGGAACATTTTAATACAACAACATTAGGCACTGACAAAAAAAATATTATTTTCATTCCTCGCGCATGCGCAAGTTCCCCCTCCTACTTGTGGAAGAGGGTAATAAGGGCCATCTAGGAGATTGTGTTGGTACTAGGCTTATAACATTATTCGAGAATGAGAAGCACTTCTAATAGAGCATTGGGGTGCAATTATCTCAAAATGGAAAATTTCGGAGATGTAAAACTTCTAGCAGAGGTGCGATATATCTATCTGGAACTTTATCCCTAGATATAGGAAGCTGATATTTTGCATGGTGCTCCTCTAAGCAGTGGCGTAGCAAAGGGGGGGGGGGGCAAGGGGGTCTATCATGCCCCGGGTGCCTCTCGCAGAGGGGCGCCAATGTAAGATCCATATATTATATTACTATATGTTTTCGAGGTGGATGCCAATATAAGGTCTATATATTATATAACTATATGTTTCTCAGGGGAGGGCCCCAATATAAGGTCTATATATTATATTACTATGCTTTTCGGGGAGGGCGCTAATATAAGGTCTATATATTATATTACTATATGTTTTTAGGGGAGGGCACCAACATAAGGTCTATATATTTATGTTACTATATGCTTTTCAGGGGGGGGGAGTGCCAATATAAAGTCTATATATTATGTTATTATATGTTTATCGAGGGCGCCAATATAGGGTCTATATATTATATGACTATGTTTTTCAGGGGGGGGGGGGGGCGCCACAAAGGTATCGTGCCCCGGGCACCAGTTATGCTCGCTACGCCACTGCCTCGAAGACCCCAGAGGCTCAGGCTGCTGTGTACTAACCTTATCGGATTCTCTCACCTTCATGTTAACCTATGGAGAAAATGTGTCCAAGGATTACCGACTTGGATTCAAAGATCTTTCCAAAAAATTGTACTCCGTAATAGAAAAATAAATTTTACACCTTTAGGCCATTTTTCTTTAAAAAAAATGTAAATAATATATAAAAATTTAAATTATTCGGGGGGGGGGGGGGAATTTGGTCCAGTGTGTTTTAAACGCTCATCAATTACTTTGGTGGACGCAATTTATAAAATGAATCCTGTCGCAAGGTGTGGAACAATTCAGGCTATCTGAAAATACCATTTGTATTGGATTATCGGCATTTATGTAGCCAATAATTAAAGACACGTTTTCTCCATAGGTTAACATGGAGGTGAGCGAATCTAAGAGGGTTAGTACATTGCAGCCTTAGGCCGTCTGCACACGGAGCAACTCAATAGAAACTGATAACTGACTCAAATCACAAACCAGTCCCTGATGAGTCGCAACCTATGTAATTGAATGGAGCCACGCACACGGCGCAACTGGTTACAAACCCGGTCGACCGGGTTTATTACCCGGATCCATTCACACATCGAGACTTGGGATGGCATGGTTTGACGAAATGGGTGTTCAAAAACTGGACTGGCCTTCTCAGAACCCCGATCTAAATCCCATGGAACACCTTTGGGACGAATTAGAACGCAGATTACGTAGCCAGCCCAATCGACCATCCTCACTGTCAGCACTCACAACGCTGTGATGGACGCCTAGAAGCCGATTCCTATGGATACCTATCAAAAACTGGTGGAAAGTCTCCCCAGACGTGTTCAGGCTGTCATCGATGCAAAAGGAGGACTCACATTATCTATATATATAAAACAGTTCCGTAACTGACTGACTGACGGACATACAACGCACAGACCAATCCGCTGGACCTAAAGGGCTGAAATTTTGCATGGCGATTCTTCTAATAGTGTAGGGGTGCACTAAGAGAGATTTTTCAAAAATTCTTCTTAGATTTTTTTTAATTAAATTTTTAAGCTGTTTTTTAAACTTTTTTTTACGTTTGCATTTAAAATAATACATTGAAGGTTATAAAATTTATATCACGAGAAAGATCATAAAAATTCCTTTAAAATGAAATTTTTTTCGAATTTTTACCTCCATTTCCTGATTTTTGGTGAATTTTTAAAGATTAATTTTTAAAATTTAATTTATTAAATGCTGATCACGTGATTTCTTTTTCTGGTACTTTCAATAAATTTATCGTCACGTGCATAACAACTAAATAAACAAAAAATATTTTTCTTTTCTTGATAATGCGGCAGACGATTGGACATTATCCAAAAAAAAATTAAAATACAGTAAAAGAAATGTTCTATTAACTGTACTATATTCTTTAGTATTCTTTATATTAGATTTAATTTGAATATTTTCTTCTACATTATTTTATCTATAAAATTATCCTTTATGATTTTCTTATAAATATATATATATATATATATATATATATATATATATATATATATATATATATATATATATATATATATATATATATATGGCATGAATTGCATACATTGACCGTTGTATTTAATTTGAATGTACTCCGTAGCGAAGTACGGGTTTTCAGCTAGTTACTAGATATAAAAAAGCATTGATCTGATTCCCCTCAAAGTCAAGGTAACTGGTTTTTACGAGGGACCTGGCTAGTAGCTTGAAGAAAGCCCTGCCTAAAATCTCGAACGGATGGAAAGTTAAGTTAGCATGAAGGGGAGTTACGAATTAAAAATACCACAAGCAGGGCCTGATTATGAACTGCTGGAGGCCCCTGGGCAGATGCTATTTGCCCCCCCCCCCCTTACGGGCATTTATAAAAAATACATACTATTAGAAGTACTATGTGTATACACCAAGGGGGTTTTGGGGCCCCCTAGCATCAGGGGGCCCTGGGCAAAGTCCCGATTTGCCCATGCGATAAAAAGGCCCTGACCACAAGGCGACAGAATTTGGAAAAAGCACGTACGGCTGCAGCCTAGGTATGTAAGCCGCCCGAGCGTTGGCCGCCGTAGAAAAGATCCGTTACTGCATGTCAGTTAAGATAAGAAAAACTTGAACCTCCCCCTTACTCTCTTGAATGCTTGTGTAATGCATGAACGGCCGCTGTGTAAGTAATTAGAGAATATAAAATTTTGTAACATAGACAAATAGGAGAAAAAAACAGAAATTTCCAGAAGAGTTGGAGGGGGGGGGGGGCAGACACGAATGCTTGTCAGAAGAACGGGGGAGAGGGATTTTTTATGTCCGCAAAGGGACTCACTCGAAAACGGCACAAACCAATAAAACCGAATTGGGTAAAAGAAAAACAAAACAAAACAGAAGTATATTTTTTTCCATTTCGTCTCTCCGTCCTTACAGGAAAAGCAGAAAATATGAAAAGAAGGTATGCTTTGTTTTATTGGTTTCCGTTTTCTTCATAAGTAGAACTGTATTCCTTTGGATGATTATATATATATATATATATATATATATATATATATATATATATATATATATATATATATACTGCTCAAAAAAATTAGGGGAGCAAGCAAAGAAGTTAAGAAAACCGTGCGAGACAGCCACGTATTGGCATAAAATGGATAGTACACGCGTATCAATGCGCAATACAGAAAAAAAGACGTAGAAAAAATTTGTAATTAAGCTTTAATTCTTTGAAAATGTGGAACAAAACATGAAAAGAAAATTTAGGGCAACAATTTGGTTACATGTAAACGATAAAAAAAAGTATTGTTTAGAAATGATGCAAGATTTTTAATATGGCGTGTGGTCTCCTCGAACAGCTAAGACTGCTGCACACCTGTTTTCCATGGATGCGATGATGTTATCGATAAGACTTTGGGGAATACTGTTCCACTCCTCAAGAAGTGCAATCTCCAAGTCTCGGAGAGTAAAAGGAGGCCTTGGCCTCGCAGCAATGCGTCGTCCGAGCATGTCCCAAACATGCTCGATTGGATTCAGGTCAGGAGAGCACGCTGGCCATTCCATACGCTGTATTGTTTCAGCTTCAAGCATGTTCTCCACAAGACGAGCTGTATGTGGTCTGGCATTATCAGACTGGAAAACAAATGAATCTGGAATGGCTGCATCGTAAGGTATGACATGAGGTGTCAGTATCTCGTCAGCATACCTTCGGGACGTCAAAGTACCATTCCGAATGATATGCAGGTCCGTACGTCCACCTATGCTGATTCCACCCCATACCATAAAACCAGCTCATCTGTATTGTGACCTTTCACGAACGGATGTGGGGTAATTTCGAGTGCCCCTTTCCCTCCATACAAAAACACGTCGGGTGTCATACTCCAGACTGAATCGGGACTCGTCTGTAAACAGCACTTGGCTCCAATCATGTTGCTCCCAATCTCGATGTTCAGCAGCCCATCTTCTTCGGGCCGCACGGTGGCGTGAGGTCAACGGAATGCAGACCATTGGCCTACGTGCATAGCGACCTCCCTGACGAAGCTTATTACGTACTGTTTGACTGGACACCCTTCGTCCTGTTGCCAAGAGCAACTGTCTTTGCAGCTGAGTAGCATTGTCTGTTCTGTTTCGACGAGCTGTTAACAGTATATACCGGTCATCAGTTGTTGTAGTGGTGCGTGGCCGACCTTGCCCTGGTCGACGTCTAACATTCACTGTTTCTTGGAATCGATTCCACAGCCTTACAACGACACTTCTGGCGACTCCAACAGCGTCCGGGACACTACGTTGTGTTTGCCCGGATTCAAGTCTGCCTATAATACGCCATGCCATGGATTCCGGTAAATCACGTTGTTGAGACATTCTCAAGTCACCTTTTCTAAAAAAGAATAACTGAGCAATCGAATTTCACAGTTAAGGCAGTGAAACAGACGTTTCTGCATCATCCTGATTTCCACCCTTATGTTCTTTTTCTGGATTTTGACGTCATGCACTTTGATTTGCATATGAAGTTTTCTTCTTCTGTTTCCTGCTAGGCTTCAAATTATGGATGATTTATTTTATGTTACTTATCGGTGTAAGTATTTGCGTAATTTCTTTAAAACCATGAGTTTTGAGCAGTGTATATATATATATATATATGTGAGAGTGAGTTTGGCAACACAACTGAACTATTACTACAACTTCCACTCCTACTACTGCGGCACGAAGGACTTTAAGCGGATGTGTTGTTCTGCAAGCTCCCGATGTTTAGCTCTTTTGATGCTTCTGTGTTTATTTTTTTAATTTCATACTAAGTGTTAGTCCTGTCTTGTAAACATCGTCTAGTTTAATTAAATGTTCAAAATAATTAAGTCTAATGATTCACTTCTAAAGGAAGGAGTACTAACTCCTTCCTACATGGGTGCTCGGCCCTCGGACTCGAAAAATACCCCTAGCTTGGACTGAAAAACTATTTTCTTTTGATGATTCCTGGATTACTGTTGTCTGTCATTTTGGATTTGGATATCGAAAGCGAAAGCCAAAGTGATGTGCCACGGACTCTGATGATACTCTGATGGGATGATGAGAACCAAAACCAGAATTGTAAGTAACTTGGATCATATTAAAATTATTTGATGCATACGTTGACGCTTGTTCAAGAAAATTTTGATGATTAAGGGAATTCTCAACTTATTGATGATTTAAGAAAACTGAAAGATATTTCAACGTTCTTTTGATGCAAGAATTTAATTGATGCTAAATTCATTTTTGATGGTCTTTGACGTTGACTTTATCACTTCTGTTTTCTTGAAGAGAATTCTATTTCGATGAAATTATTTGATGATTTGATGAAAATTTCGACATTTAACTTGAAGAATCTTGTTTCCTTGAACAAACCACAACATAACATATATTTTGAAAGATCGCGAATTGAATACTTTTGAAGATTATTATATTATTATTTTGATGCATAATTTTGACGAAGCGAATGTTTATTTGATGACAACTTTGCTTATTTGATGCGCTTTGATGTTGAACTTAATTCTGCTGTTTTCTTGCGAGAATATTTTTTATTTTGCAGAATGCTTTGATGCTTTCGATTTCACAATTTTGATACTTTCGATTTCCCAATTTTGATGCTTTTAACATTAGAACTTTAACTATTATTTTGATGCTGCATTTACATCCTCTATTTTCTTCAACAGTGATTTATTTTGAAGATTAATTTGATGAATATTTTGCTGAAGTAATATCTAACTTGATACATATCTAAATTTACGTCATCTGTTTTCTTCAACCAGAGAAATTATTTTGAAGAACTTATTATTTGATATTTGATGCTTATTTTAGTTCATAATTTTGTTTTCTTGAACAAAACCTGTTTTAAAGATTACTTATTTTGATGCATATTTTGAGAATCAATATTTTATTATTGAATTGGTATTTGAAAAAATTTCGATTTGAAATATTATTTTCTACTTTTGAATTTGAGTAACTACGTATTATAATTAGTGATTTTGGTTTTGAATATTTGTATATTTGTGTACTATAATTGTTTCAACCTAGTATATAGTTATGGCTACTCTCAACGATTACCCCAATATTGCAAAATCATTAAAAATTGGTGGTACGAATCAAATAAAGGTTCTACATCGTTTAATTTTTGGTACAGACGGCGACAGACAAAATCGTACCAGATTACGTAAATTTACAGGTTTTAAACAGCCATTCGTGTTAGAAGCAACGAAACAGAAAGTACTTAAAGAGTTTTCACTTAAAGACTTGATTTCTATTTGTAATCTACTTCATTTAGAATTTTCAACTGACCCAGACAAATGTGCCAATACCATTCTTATGAGTCTTACTGATTTATCGTTATTAAAAGCAGAATTTTCTGATCTTTCGGAATGCGAAGTGAATGATGACTCACTTCCGGGTGCACGTTCATCCCAAACTAACAGCGTTATAGAGGAAAATAGATCTCCCTTTTCCCCCACCATTGACGCAAAAGAATCTTCGAATAAGCAAAATACACACATTTCCGTTGGTGAATCAGATCAAAATTCATTGCCTTCAGTTGAAACTGCGAATCTCTCTTTCCAGTTGTTTAGTCTGAAAGACGTTGTTGATTTAATAAAACCTTTCTCGTCTCGTGATAATTACAGTGTTGAGAATTTTATATCTGACGTTGAAGAACTTTTTTGTTTATATCAGATAAACAATCCAATTCACCAAATTACTTTTGTTAGAAAATGTTTAACTGGTCCCGCTCAAACTTTAATTAGGTCTATTCGTGGAATTACAAATTGGGAACAATTGAAGCACCATTTATTAGACGAATTTTCGGACAAAATTAACGGTATTCAGTTACATAAATTAATGGAATCTCGACGTATGAAACCGTTTGAAACCCTACAAGAATATTTCTTAGCTATGAGAGATTTGGCACACAAAGGTTCTCTCGATGACTCCTCTCTGTTTGAGTATGTCAAAAACGGAATTCTTTATAAACTTCATCAGGATGCCGAACTTTTAGTAGTACCACAAATGATGCAGAAAGAAATAGTGCTAAACGCCCATTCACAAGGTCATTTTGCTTCACAAAAAACCGAATTAATTGTTTCTCGTGAATTTTTCATTCCTCAACTTAAGAAATTAGTTCAAGAAATTATTTCGAACTGTATTCCTTGCATTTTGTCCTCGCGAAAATCTGGAAAACAAGAAGGATACCTTCACCCCATTCCAAAAGGTGATGCACCCCTTGAATGTTACCATTGCGACTTTTTAGGACCTTTACCATCGACAAAAAAATGTTATAAGTATCTTTTTACAGTAGTTGATGCCTTTTCCAAATTTGTATGGATCTATCCCGTGAAGTCCACCTCTACGAAAGATGCCTTAGACAAATTATCCTTGCAACAAACTACATTTGGCAACCCTTCAAAAATCATTACTGACAAAGGTAGCGCATTCACATCTTCAGAATTTCAAAGTTACTGCCAGGAACAGTCAATTGAACACATTTCAATAGCAACAGGTGTGCCACGTGGCAACGGTCAGGTTGAGCGTGTTCATGGCACAATTATTCCCGTTTTAACTAAGTTAGCTCTAGATGAACCTGACAAATGGTTTAAATATGTCCCAAGATTGCAACGTATCTTAAATAGTACCACCACACGCAGTACAAAATTCACACCTTTTCAACTTTTAATTGGTGTTAAAATGAAACAACAAGAGGATCTACAGATTAAAAATCTTCTTGACGAGGAACACCACCAAAGAATTCTTGATGACAAAGAAGCGTTACGTATCGAAGCTAAACGAAATATCCTCCGTCTACAGGAAGAAAACATACGACAATATAACAAACGGCGTAAACCGGCTTGTAAATACAAGATCGGTGACAAAGTGGCAATACAACGAACTCAATTTGGAACCGGATTAAAGCTCCGACCAAAGTTCTTCGGACCATATGAGATCACGAACATCAACCCCAACGATCGTTACGAAGTTCGAAAGTTAGGACATCACGATGGTCCAACCATAACATCAACTGCAGCGGACAAAATGAAACAGTGGTGCAGAAACTGAACACCAATACCACTGTGTTGAACACTGCTTGATTTTTTGAAATATTTTTCCTTTTTCTGCTCTTTTTTTTTTTATCTTTTCAGAATTATTGTTGACAACCCAGCCGCGGACGTCTGGAAAGTCAGAACGGCCGTGTGAGAGTGAGTTTGGCAACACAACTGAACTATTACTACAACTTCCACTCCTACTACTGCGGCACGAAGGACTTTAAGCGGATGTGTTGTTCTGCAAGCTCCCGATGTTTAGCTCTTTTGATGCTTCTGTGTTTATTTTTTTAATTTCATACTAAGTGTTAGTCCTGTCTTGTAAACATCGTCTAGTTTAATTAAATGTTCAAAATAATTAAGTCTAATGATTCACTTCTAAAGGAAGGAGTACTAACTCCTTCCTACATATATATATATATATATATATATATATATATATATATATGGGGTTGGGGCCTTAGATGTGGCCGATCACTGACACCATAAAGGCCTGTTCACACAGGAGTCCGGTAGCGGAAGCTTAAAAGGAAAGATGGCGCCGAGACGGAAATAAACCAATCATAGGCTTTAAAAATTTCGTTGCTAATCGTTTGGAGGTTTGTCATTGGTTAAATATATTTCAATACTTTAACGCTTCCGCTACCGGACTCCTATGTGAACAGACCCGTACTCAAACTCCGCTCACACCTAAACCAGTCGTTTAGTGCAGCATCCGAAACCATTAAACATGGAGTTTTCCTACCACTGGACTGTTTGCTTCTTGTAGGCCTAATCGTCTCCCAGCGCTCCAGCATTCTGCTACGGGCCAATGTCGGGATTATCTTTCCCGTCCGATTCTAGGAAATTTATTCATATATATATATATATATATATATATATGTCAAGGAATTAGTGGGAAAGGAATGATTAATTTAAAATTAAAGGGGGCTTGGGAATTAATTTATATTCGTGGCGTAATTCGCCTCTAATTTTTCATATTTGAAGACGCGCGAATTGGGAAAGGGAAATTCCCTTTTTCAATATATAATCTTGGCGCGTCTGTGGTTTAAGCGTTCGAAGAGGAAATATTATATAATTCTCCTTGGAAAGATGTCTAGTTTGGGCTCTGCGCATGTGCAGATGGAGTTGGCGCGCGGAATTGGCCGTGAGCCCTAGCAGAGCGCGGCAGAAATTTTAGAGGCTTCGCTATCTTCTCGTTATGTAGTTGTACGACCCTGAAGAGGGCCTTTTTATTTTCGTTTCCTCATGACTTCTAAAAAACAAATTATCAAATTCCGAAACTTTAATTAACTACTCTAAATTAAATTAACTTAACTATCTTGCTACTTCTCTGAGCCATCTTAAAATACTAGTTAACTATTTGACCTACTCTCTCTCCCCTTAAGTTAACCTTAAAGTAATGAATTATTAACTTAATACCTCTCTCTTCCTTATTACTTAATTTACTGAGCACAAATATCTTGACACCATTAACTTGCTTACTGGAGGTAAAGTCCAATCGGACCTGGGAACTCCATTTTATACCCCAATTAGCCGGATCGAGGACGGACCTGTGTGTTCGCCGCGTCTCTAATTCCGAAATGGCGAGCGCTCGGAGATACGATATTTTGGAGCAATGGTTGCTGGAAGAAGAAATAAACCTGATTAAACTGGATTAATGTGATTTTTTTTTAGTTGAACTGCCTTCTTTTTTGCCACCGGACCACCACGGACTGCAACATCATTTAATATAGCGGGCGTAGTCTTACGCTCGATATATATATATATATATATATATATATATATATATATATATATATATATATATATATATATATATATATATATATATATATAGTTTACAAATGTAAATTACTTAATATGAAACAAAAAAGAGTAAATAAATTTTAGGCGCTAAGCTGCTCTCAAAAAAATATTTACGATATATAGATATTTAAAATTAAGATAATTAAAAGGGCAGATGTGACCATATAATACTCCTCTAACCTGAAATAAGATTGACATATATAAATAGGCAAAAAACGGAATTGGAGGTGGTATAGTTGATGACTGGGGGGGGGTTGTGACCCCCCAACCCCGGTTAAACATGTTTTAAGCCAGGCAGCACTCCCGGAGGTCGGCTATAACACCAAGACAGTAATAAAAAATTATGAAGAGGAAAAATATTTTAGGTGAAATAGATATGTTAAACCAGATAGTTTACTAATGTAGTCAACTAAAACATAATTACAAGATGAATAGAATGAAAAAAATCTTAATACTAAGTTACAGAAATAGAATAATACTAATTAACTAAATAATTATTCACTAACATATACACTATATATATACAAAATACTTAGCTCCCACCAAGCAAAGAGACACGAAACCCTTGCACACTCACATTTTATAGACATAGTAGGGATAAATATCGCCGTATTAGGGACATTTTTTTAGTGTTGCCAACTTATTTTAAAACGATTCATACAATCTTTATTGTCTAGATTAAAAAACTGGGTTAGAATAGATACGAGGAAATTGACGGGAAAACCCTGGTCAATAGCTATAGTTAAGAATTTAATTATACTGACGTCCATAGTTTTTTTGTTTGAATGTAAACGTTGACAACGTATTAACTGGTTAGTAACTATATTGCGTTTAATATTTAAATGTAGAGCATTATTCCAGTTCATAATCCTAACAGTTTTAAAGTTGTAAAACTCGCGTTTATCATATAGACAGTATGATATTAGATTTTGATTAACATTTAAACTCAAGTCTAAAAATACCAAATTTCCATAGTTATCTTTATCAGTCTCCACTAGTTTAAGATTTTTAGGGTAAAAATTAATATCTATTTCATTTAAGTTTTCATTAAAACATATGAGTATATCATCTACATAACGGAAAAACATAAGTTCATTTAGAATCATTACACCTCTTTCATAAAAGTGAAGGTATATATCTGCTAAAGCAGATGAGCATCCTCCACCCATTGGTATTCCTTGTATTTGTTTAAAGAAGTTACTACCATTATATAAAACTGTTTCATAAAGTACAAAATCTAATAACGCACGATATTTATTTTCAGTTATATACGTCTTTAAATCATATTGATCGTATAATCCATGAATAATACTATAGAGATCTTTTAGGTCGATAGAGTTGAAAAGATCCGTAAAATCGTAGCTTTTAACGTTTGTTATATCACCTTTACCTTTTATCTGTTTAACTATTTCTAAGCTATTATTGATGAAATAGCCACCCTCTTTACTTATTTTTTTATAAACTATTTTAAGTATGTTTAAAAGTTTATTATTAGCAAGCGTTAAGTAAGTATTGCAGCCCACAGTAACAGTTCTAAATTTAACAGGCGATTTATGAAATTTAGGGATTAAGACTAAATAAGGAAACCTAAGATTTTTAATATCATAACCTGCACGACGATATAACGCTTTGATACGATTTTGTATAGTACAAGACGTAGAATCTAGTTTTTTATAAACAGTATTATCATTATAGCACTGTAATAGTTTTTCACAATAAAAGTTTTTGCATATAAATGCATAGTTAGCAGAAACTTTATCAACATAAGTTATAGCAAAATGATCTTGTAAAGCAGTTATAGCCGGTTTTAAGGTATTCAAATTTACATGAAGATTTTTTGGTTTAGTTCTCAGATAAGCAATTTTAAAATCACTTAAATAAGGAAATTTCCACTGTTCGAAAGTACTTACAGGTATACTATGCTTTATAGCTGTTTTATAAATAAATTCATCAATATTACGTTTGAAAATTTGGAATACATTCTTTTCATAACCTATGCGAAAACCAGTACCATAATTCATTAAATTAGACAAAGCCGTATTGTCAGTAATTTGAGTATTTCCTGTTATAATGTGGTTGTAGTGTTCATTGTAACCGGTCATATTATGTTTACAATTACAATTTTCAGGAGAAGCAGCAACAACATTTTTAGATATATTATTATAGTTGAAAACATAGCGACCAAACGGTCTACTATATTTGAAGCTATTAAATATTTTTATATTGTTCAAAGGAAAATATTGCAAATTTTGATTTAAAATTTTTTTAAAAGGTATTTTATCGAAACCATTGTTTGCATACTCAGTTATACAATAAATATTGCTACAGCTTTTAGTCTCGTATTCATGTAAATTTATGCCACAATCAGAGCTTTTATTTTTGACTAGATCTATAATAATAGGAATGAAATGTGTATTATTAGGAATAAGATGTTTTAAAGACTTCCCAATAACCAACTTCCACAGATTATTTAGCCAAACTTTTTTACAACCATAAATGATGTTTTTAATCCATTTTATTGGATAATCCGGTTTTAAATTTATAGTTTTACATAGCCTGTTGAAAGAGTCGATATAATCTTTATATTTATTACGACGGCCACCTCTTTGCTTACGCTTTAGATAGATATTATTACTGGAATAGTTAGAATTCTGTTTCAATACACTTTGTGTATTGGATTTAACAATATAATTCCAATTGTAATTTTTATCGTAAACGTTGGTGTTAAGACCGTAAGGGTAAGCAGTTGAATGTAATCTAATATGATTACCTTCCCACCAAAGTCTAGTTTTAGTGTCAGGAATCACATCAATAATAGACACAATAATACTGTCTACACCATGATTTTTAAAATGTATGATTTCAAAAGAACAATCTTCAGTATTAGTATCACAGCGATAAATACTGCTACGGTGTTGATTTAATCTGATGTTTAAAGTGTTCTTAGTTTGTCCTATATAAGATAAATTACATACTTTGCAAGTCAATTTGTAAACACAATTATCAGTTTACAAACGAAGTGGGATATTTCAATTCGCATTTCGATGGCGTCTGAAGCGGTCGTCTGCGTCAGGTGAGGAAAGTGCGTATTTAGACTCTCGGACTGGGTCTTTTTATTTATTTTATTTTTTAAGATGTATAACTAGAAATAAATGAACAGTTTTTTAATTAAAAAAAATATTACTAGCTGAGTCATCTTTTCTTGTCAACTGTTACGTTTTAATACTTTTACAACTGGGAGAATAAAATTAAAATAAAACATTAAGATTGATAAAACTTTCATACTCTGGTAGAAGTACAGTGATTACCGCTTATAAGAATCACGTTTGTTATTACTGTTTTTGATTCTTATAAGCGGTTGATTCTTATAACCGAAATTTAGGTTTTTGGACAGGAAAACACACCTATATATACATATATTAGATAATTTACCATAAAATACTCTTTAATTTACATTAACTATCTTTTATTAAAATTATTTTTTATAGTTTTAAAAATAAATTTTAATTTTTAGACCTATAAGTGGATACACATGATTATAGTAAAGGAAGAAAAAATACAATATTTGTTACAAGTTACAACATACCTGCTTAACAGTTTTAACATTTCAACTATAGGAAGGGGGCAAGAAAAAGTTTTCTACGGTAGTTTGACGTAATGAAGTTTTCAGAAGGCTGTTTATATCTCTTTTAATACTTATAGTCTCAGACGAAGATTTACTCGGACGGGTAAAGTTGCCCCCGGGTCGCATATTACCATTCCTTACATGAATTCACGCCATTACATCGTTTGGCGGCAGCTGATTGGTCAATTGACTTTTCATCGGTAATTGCCATAATATTTGATCCTGAGCGCATTTTAAATGAGATAAATGCTAAAATATATGTCTTAGTTACTTTCATTTCGATAATTGCATAATATTTGATCCTAAGAGTATTTTAAATGAGATAAAATCTATTTCTTAGTTGCTTTCATTTTTATATATTTTTTTACGCGATATTTTACAAGGAACGTGGATTTTTTATGTGGCGCCACCTATTAATGTAAAAGTAATTTAAAGTGACAAAATATTTGTAAAAGAAATTTTCGCCATAAATGCCTTCATATTTCTTTTTTGTGCATGAAAAATTTTAAGAAATTACCAATTTCCGTAGTAATTTCACTGTAAAATTTTAGGAGTAGAATAAAATAGAGTAAATATTACTCAAAATTGAATTTTTTCTTAAATTTAAATGTTGAATTATAAAAAAGGAAAGATATTTTCTTTTTTTAAAATTTAAATGTTGAATTTAAAAAAATGAAAGCTTTATTTATGCATTTTTAAATTTAAATATTGAATTTTTAAAAAAATTGTTTATTTTTTAAATTAAAATCTTAATTGCAAGATGCAAATTATATATTTTTTGCTGTTTTGCACACTTTAGTTTTTTAACCTTACTCTTAAAAAATAAAAATTATAAATACTCTACTAAAACTTACCAAAAATAGACTGAAAATAAAGTGACTTTATTGTACAAATGCATAAATTTTATGATGCACAAATATGTAATTTTGTACGTTACTGCGTACTACGATACTATTATTTGAAATAGATTCTATTTCGTTCAAAAATAATAATGGAAGTTTTGATTCTTGAAAAACAGACATGCTTTCATAAGAATCAGCGCACCAAATACACAAATACCGATGTAAACTCATTGACCAATCAGCAGCCGCCAAACGATGTAATGGCGTGAATTCATGTAAGGAATGGTAATATGCCCCCGGGTCAAGCTAATAGGACAGTGTTGTGGTAAAGCGTTTAAGGGGAAACTATTATGTTATGTCTAATAAAGAAAGGGGTGAATTTTACGACTATATTCCATCCCATCTTGTCAATCTTTCTTTAAAAAAAAGAAAGAACTTCGTGCCTTTTGAGGGTTTAAGTGGCTATTTTGGAAAAATGAAAAGAAAGCGAAGAGTGTAAATTGATTCTTAAAACCGGTGGATTGATTCTTTAAAGCGAAAATTTTAGCATTATAATTTAATTATAATTCATTTGTTTTTGTTTTCGCGATATTGATTCTTATAAACGGTTGATTCTTATAACCAGTGATCACTATAAGCGGTGGTTACTGTATTTAAAAATGAATAATTTAATGAATTATATTACTTAATTGCGTTGTGAATGGGAGCAATAACCCTTTAAATAAAATATCTGTTTCGACTTACCCTGCTGTAGAGGGTTGAATCATGAAAATTATTTTAAGTTAACTTGATAAAAATTCACTGAAAAGAAAGCTGAAATAAAATTACCTAAAAGGAAACGAAGAAAAACTACGAGGCAACTGAATGACATGACAAAATTTGTACCAGAAATTAATATAATTTATTTGAGCGTTGCTCGACCATTAAGTTTACACTGCCTATAGGCAAATTACACACTGAGGATACACTCTCCTCTAATTTTCATCATATAATTTATTTTAAACAAGTTCGCGTAAGTGGCTGGTAACCAAAACTTTTAATTCATTGATAATTAGGTTAAATAAAATAAAAAGGTTTAAGAAAAAACATCGTTATAGCTGCAGCGAATAAATTAAAAAAAGGGGGACGGTACCGTCTTCATTAGCTGAATTAAATAATGGGATGGGCCAGTAGGTCTTATCATGGCTCGGGAGTCTTTCTATGCTTCCTTAGACATCAGCGGTCCGCTGAGGCAACATCATCTTCATCTCTCGAACTCGCATCTCTGGGCTAGTACAGTTGAGGGCTGTCCCACTTTGTATATGCACCATGATGGTGCATATACATTGGTGCAGAGTTCTCTGCATGCAGACCACCGACTCCTGTCATCACATTAGTCACGGTAACATTAGTCACATTAGTTACGGTAAGCCCCCAAGGTCCCCCGTGTTTCTTGATCTAGTATTCCCCGCCCCCATTGTCACCATTTGACCGCCGAACCCCGGGTTCTTTGATGCTCTGCATCCGAACCGCGAGGGGAGGCGATCCACGCAAATACAGAGTACGGAGTGAACATCAATCACTGGATTCCCCAAGGCACAGCAGAGCAGAGTGCATGAATGCAAACGAAGCATCAAAGTCGCCGCTCGAGAGAGAGAGAGAGAGCTGAAAACTCCCTCCCCTCTCCCAAAATTCTCCATTCGATGACCTTCTCACCCCTTTCTACGCGTGGGTGAAAAGAGGGCGTCTTAGCTCCTTGATTTTAAAAAGGAAAACCGGACCACCAGAATTTGAGGGACTTGGATTATAAAATGATAGGCTGTATAGTATTTTTTTTTCAAACTTTGATCTTGCATCAAATCGGGATTTTCTTTTTTAAAACTCTGGGATTAAACTCGGCGCTTGGCTATGTCTGACGTATCCATGCGCCTACCCCTCATCAAAACGGTTGTTTCGCTTATCTCGTGGACAGCTGCAAAAAGGGGTTGTTTCTTGAAATGGATACTTTTGTTAATCCCTTTATCCTGTGTAATTCTGGGAATGTGCTGCGAAACACTGCAAAAATGGCGAAGAGTTCGTGGATCGATTACATTGCCCTACCAGCCCAGTTTAAACAAGGGTATGGATACATTATAGAAAATTCACTATTAATTAAAAAAACAAAAATAAAACACTCTAAAATTAATAATTAATTATGTTGAATATTTACCAGCTACAAAAAAACAATATACCAGCCACTTTAACAAGTAAAAGAAAGAATAAAATGCAAAATAAATGTCACAGTCATATCTAGTTATTTAAAGTTAAGGAATCAAATATTAGTGCTTGCCGTGATCCAATATTTTAATATACTCAAAGGGCCTGTTCACATAGGAGTCCGTTGCGTTGCGTTAAGGAAAAGATGACGTTGAGACGAAAATAAACCAATCATAGGCGTTAAAAATGTCATTGCTAATCGTTTGGAGGCATATGATTGGTTTATTTTACTCTCAACGTCATCTTTTCCTTAACGCAACGCAACGGACTCCTATGTGAACAGGCCCTTATGCTACCTCCCATCATCAGAAAAATTGCGCACCTTTTTCTAATAATCTTCAGTAATAATCAAGCAATTAAAAAATTGGATCGCCGCTAGTTGGAACCAGTTGAGTAGAGACTTACAGAGTTTTAACAATGCAAATATATTTAAAGACAGACATTACAACGCGCGTTATTTATTAATTATATCCTATAATCTTAATTATTAAGTGTGTTTTACCTACATCACACCAACCCAGGGCTAAAGGATCGGATACGCGGGGTTTTTAGGGAAATAATTTTGCCCACATTCAGCAAAGAAGCGAAACGAATTTGAAATACACACTCTCACGTGGTTTACGAGACCGGGACGTCACGCCCACAGTATGTTTCTAAACTAAGCACCCAATTCCATTTTAAGGCTCGTCTGTGCAATCGATCTACGCGGGATCGAAATATGCGTCTGATGGTAGAGAATAAAAAGTAAGTCCATCTTTATCGTTCTATTGATAAGAAAGAGTTTTCTTTCTTCGTAAACACAATTTTTTCCCGCCAAGTACTGCTCCAGTTCTGCAGGATTGAACCTATAAGCAAAACATTATGTTCCTCAGTAAACTTAATTTTTTTCACGTGATCGTGATGACAGCAAGAGTTTTTACTCGAGCCGTCGAGGAAGTTAACAACAAAAACCAATCCAGGATATCGTATGCCACCGACAAATCATCTCTAACTAGGCGCGTGACGTCACGTGCCGGAATTCTAAGATACCAACCAAAACAAAAACTTCCCCTCATTTTTGCGAGAACGCCAGAGCACGGTGGTTCCTGACCTCTGCCGGCTCTCTGTCACACCCATACACCCTTCTCTTCGCAGCTAGCCGAACAAATTGGACACTGTTCTAACGATTAATGCGAGAGCCATTTCCTATGACCAGTTTGTTACCTCCACATGTGTGCGGCAGACGATTTCTTGTTAGCGTCACGCCGGGATTATTTCTGAGCGCTCTAGCGTGGATAATGGTAAGTACAGGCCCTTTCGGTGTAATTATAAAAGCAAAGTTAATTAAAACTATCCTCAAACCGCTGTTCGGATTCGAGTAATTATCACCGAAACTAGTGTAGGGCTCTATTTCGCCTACTTAATAATTAATCTACGCAGGATGTGAGTTTGGATAATCGTTCTAAAGTTTTTTTTGTACGTCTACCAGGTTAATATATTTTAGTTTTGCACGCCCATGTTTTTAATTGCAGTATGCAAAGTGGTTGAATTTAGAAGATGTTACAGATTTGGAACGAGTAAAGAACGTACTACTTAAAAATTCAAAAATGTGACGTAAAATTGTTCTTGGCAAAAATACTTCAACTTAATTTTCGATTATTAATTTTTTTTTCTCTTTCAAGATTGTACTAGGCTAATTAGAAGTTTTGATTAGTTTTTTTTCGGAATTATATTGTAATTTTTTTAGATTACTTTGATTTACCAGACCATTCATTGCTCTGAAAATGGATAGAAATGGTGTGAAAATTTCTTTTCAGTCAGAAATATTGATTTTTTAAGTTATTAATATTTTTTTCTTTTCAATTTTTCAACAGTATTTATTTAAAACTTGCATATTAAACTCGCAGGTTTTAGGACTGATTATCGATTTAAAATGAAATAATCATTACTAGTAGTAAACGCAGGTTTTTTTTTTCAAAGTTTTGGGAAAACCTCTTTCTGTTTTCCAACGGTTGGAATTTTTTTCTGTTTATCTTTTCCTCTATGCTCTCATTCTTTAGAAAACCTCTATTACCGTAATAGCAAGTACAGATGAATGATTTCGCTTCTCCTTAAATTTTTATATCTACTTTTCACTTATTACAAGGTCAAAGTAGTCATCTAGGAAAAAATCATTATATATTGATATGGAATTACAAATAAATAACTCATATGCCTTATATAATCGTAAAATTACACATTTATTGTGCAATACCCTAAAGATACATCTTTTGATTTTTAAACATATATATATAATGGGTATACAGGCAACCCTCCTATAACACGGTTGATAGGATCCTAGAAAAGGCCGTGTTGTGTGAAATCGTGTTATATGAGACCCTGAGCCAGTACTAAAAGGGGGGTTACGTTCTGAAAACTTATAAAAAAACAAACTTTTCAAAAAAAATTCCATATAAGAAACTTAATTTTTATTAAAAATATAAATGTGTGTATAAAACAAAACGAAAAGAAATAAAAAAATATTTTCATTTAATGCGACCTTAATTTAATAAATTTCTTCCTCACCACTGCTCAGTACAATCAAACGACAACGTTTTTTCGATTGAACGATATCACCCCCACTTTCAGAACCTTTTTCTTCATTTTTTTGCACCTTCTATCCTCTTTAAAAAATCTGTAATTTTGGTTCATTTGCTGGTTCTTACAAGGTCATTGTAGATTCACAGTAGGGAGATAGACAATTTTTCAGCTCCCTTTTGAATTTTCGACTACTTTCAGCGGAAGGGTTTGCATTCAGGGAAAATGATTCAAGATTTTCAGCTAATTTTAGTCCTTCTTGTAAATTTATAGAGTTATAAATGAATAAATTTTAATTCGTTTATACATTTTCATGTAAAGCCACTATAGTTCATTATTCCTTCCCGTCATAATTTGAAGGTAATTTAGTTTTTAAATATGTTAATAAAAAATCATGTTATCTAGTTCTATAGAAGTAAAGTGTTGTACAAAGGTTTTCGCAATTTTTTTATCGTGTTAGAGCTAAACCGTGTTACAGGTTGCAGTGTTATACGAGGGTTCCCGCAATTTATCTTATCGTGTTAGAGCGAAACCGTGTTGTAAGATGCTGTGCTGTAGGAGGGCTACCTGTATATATGTATATATATATATATATATATATATATATATATATATAACTCGTTTCAATAGGCTCCTAGATTTAGTAACTAAACATAATTACATAGTTCATAATAATAGTATATACTTACAGTCCAGAGGTGTACCACAAGGTGGTAATGCTTCAAGTATGCTAGCTAATTTATACTTATATTATTTTGAAATTAATAATATAGAAAATTGCAATTACAATATATTTAGGTATATAGATGAAATAATTGTAATTAATAAAAGTAATAACCATATAGACTTAAATTTTTACCCTCCTAATCTGGAACTAATTAAAAGTAGCCATGATAATATTAATGTAAACTTTTTAGATATTAACATTAAATTAAATTCTCACAGCAAATTTAATTTTGACTTATACGACAAAAGATCTGACTATAATTTTAATATTGTTAAATTTCAAAATTACCTAACCTGTTTACATAAATCTGTTTTTAATAACATTATAGCAAATTAGTTTGTATAAATAGGCTATGTTCTAAAGACAATAGGAATAAGCATATTTTAGACTTGAAAGCTGTGCTAACACGTAATAATTACCCCGAAAGTCTATTCAAAAACATAATTGGTTCTTTTAGTTTTAATGAATAGTTTGTTCTGTTGCATTTAATAAGTTAAACATAATAATAAGAATAATTAGAAAAAATAACTACTAAAAATAAAAAATAAAATAAAAATCATAATTAAAAATAAAAATAAGAATAAAAATAACTCTTAGTAATAATAATAAAAAACTAAATTAATAATGGTTTAATAGTCCTAAAATACAGTAACCATAGTAAGTCAGTAACTGAGTATCCATAATCTCCTTGGTTGCAAGTTTTGTGACGTCAGTCATCTTGCGGTTACATGTTCTTAACTTCCACACTGTCTAGCGCCAGGCTTGGTGTTCTTTGGTTAAGTAACTCTTAATTCAATATTTAATCAATTCTACTGTTTTTCGTGGATTGTACGGTGTCTGAGTGTGTTTATTGTATAGATAATACTCATCGGAAACAATCCATTGGTTTTTAGACAGTATTGGCACCGCTGATGATGAGATACTGTCTAAAAACTTTTTCATACTTTTCTTTTCATGTTATTTGTTCCTGTCTGCAAGTAGCTTTAGTGCTATTACTGGTATTCTCTTTCATCTTTTTCTTATATATATATATATATATATATATATATATATATATATATATATACCGTAAAATCTCGACTATAATACGCAACCATAACTTTTCAATATTTTATTTAAAAATTGCAGAAATATTTGTTAACATAAATAAAATTTGTAATAAAAGAAACGAAAACGTGAAATTCGATAGAAAAAACTTAAATTGTTAATTCAAAACAAACAATACTGTCAAATTATCAGTCTGAATCACTTTCACTAGAATACAGCAGATCTATTGTTGTTGCGTCCATGTCATAGTTATTCTTGCCGTCGTAATATATATCGCCAGCATCATCCTCACTTAACGATATGAATTGTGAGTTCCGTTTGTTTAAAAGGAATACCTGCTTAGTAATCGGGTGGATGAATCACGGAATGTAGATGCGCACGCACCCCTGTAGCGACAATGTCTTACAGCTGCTGTACGTTCGTTTATCGAATGTTTAAAACTACTTTTTTGTGTACGTGATTATAATACGCACCCACATTTTTGCGGACTAAAATGTCAAAAAAAAGTGATTATTATACTCGAGATTTTACGATATATATATATATCGTATTTTTCATCTGTATTATCTGTAAAAATGTTTTAGTTAGCTTAAATATAGTTAAAATATAATTTTTAATAAAATATAATTTTTTTATTGTTATAGCTATCTAATTCTATTCAATACCCGCGCAAAACTGATTTATATTCGGTTTAATTTAGTGTTACGTTAAATAATATTTATTTTACATCATAATACTTCCCTTATCCTAAATACTGAAAACATACACAAATAATCTTCTAAGACATTATTCTATTCATAATAGTCGCAGAATTTCTTTTTTACTTTTTTTTTTACACTATACTAAATTTGAGATTTCTTTTTTTTACTCAATCATGTATGTAAAACTTGTTTTAACACTTTCTGACATATTTTGCAATAAAGAAAAGTTATCGCATTCCCCTGACTCTAGTCACTGAAACGTACGAAAACTGATTTAATGTCCATTGTTTCGTTTTACTCTATTTCCCAATAATTTAATCCATGTTGCTATGTTAACAAAAAGCTATAAGAAAACTTCGACAAGCTATTTTTAAAACTCAACGAACTGTAGATTTTCATACTGAGCAAAATAACAATTAACAAGTAATATATAAAAAAAATTTTTTAAAGTCAATTCCTACTTAGGTCAACAAAGAAAAATTTGAGTGTGAACTAATAGTAGGAATTGAAAAAAAGGATTGCCTGCCAGAACCTTGTCTACTGTGCGAGATTAGAAGGTCGGGGGGAAAGAAAGAGAAAAAGTTTGTCAGGTTAGGGATTCGATCTCGCAACCTACAGGACGGGAGAAGCCCGCGATACCGCAGTGCTACCGTTTACACAGTAACAAGAGGGAAATTACTATTCAAGAACAAGAGACGCTCTAGGTCTAAAACTAAAATTTATTAATTAAATTTAATTAATGAATTAATATTTGAAAAAACTGTATTAACATCAAGTGTCATCCACTACAAGTTTAAAAAAATGTATTTGAACTTGAGTGGATGAATAAAAAGTATTTTATTAACGATTGAAAATTTGAACAAGATATATATAGGGAGAGGGTGAACTAATAGTAGGAATTGAAAAAAAGTTCAGGTAGTCTCTTCTAACGAAACTACCGTGGGTTATTAACGTAGGATTACTTATCGTTGCTTACCTCTTTTTTTTTTTTGCAATGAAATTCCTACATACGAAGAGAAAGATGAGTGATAACCCTATGCATAATAGGTCGATGGTAAGAAAAATAAGTTACACATGGCAAAAAAAACGGGGGTAATGTGTCGTGTAAATGTCAAGTCAATAAATAAGTTTCCCAGTGTATTCGGATAGTTTGTCGGACCCATATCTAAATTAAAGTGATGCTTTAGGAAATCGAATGTCTTTTCGTTGTGTTTTGCGTCTGCATTAAAATCACCCATCATGATGATCGGCACATTGCATCAATATCAAACTCTTCATCTATAAGTAAACTTCATTTGGAATATTTCATGAGCGCGCTAAATAGGAATAATTTTAGATCGGCTGAATTGACTGTTGGGTGTGCATGTGAAAAGTGTGATGTCCTTTATATTATATACACTCTATAACAGTGGTTCCCAACCCGTAGAAGTCTGCGGACCACTAAGCCAACATCTGAACCATGTGCGCCCTCCCCCACCAACTTGAGGTGGGGGGGAGCATATAAAATCATATAAATATAATTATCTATATACACTGCTGGCCACTGTAAATGCAACACCCTGAAGGAAACATGCAAATAACATGAAATTTACAACATGCATTAGCGGAGGTGAGATATGCAAATGATTAGAATTTCAGCGCAGACGCACATCACGCGAGCCTGTGGCGCCACTTCAAAGCGCTATTTAAGGCTTGGAGATTTCGACGATTTCAAGTTCGGCAATTGTGTTTTTCTTGTGGTTTTTTCAAAAAAAAAAAACGATCAATTATGCCTCGTCGAAAACAGCGATCATCTTTTGATCAAGTATCCCAGTTCGACAGAGGAAGGATAGTGGCCTACCGAGATTGTGGATTATCTTTCAGAGAAATCGGTAGTCGTGTTGGACGAAACCAAACAACTCTAATGCGGATATGTGATCGTTGGATGCAGGAGGGTACGACGGACCGGCGTGTTCGATCGCATCCACCTCAGCGCACCACTTCACGTGATGACAGGCAAATTGTGCGCGTGGCAGTGACGGATCGCTCAGTCACATCACGAACCATAACACAGCACATGCAGTATGTAACGCATCATCCAGTGTCTGCGCGTACCATTCGACGCCGTTTACAGCAGAGTGGTCTGTGTGCAAGACGTCCATTGCTTTGTCTACCCTTGACGCAGAACCACAGACGTCTCCGCCGCCAATGGTGCGAGGACAGAAGGATGTGGACGGCAGAATGGAATGAAATTGTCTTTACAGACGAGTCACGCTTCTGTCTGCAACACCACGATGGTCGCATTCGAGTCTGGAGACAAATTCAAGTGAGGATGCTGAACAGCTGCTTTATGCACCGCCACACTGGTCCTGCACCGGGTATTATGGTATGGGGCGGTATTGGATATCACTCTCGCACACCTCTAGTACGCATTGCCGGTACTTTAAACAGCCAGAGATACATCTCCGAGGTGTTGTAGCCAGTTGTCCTTCCTTACCTTCAGGGCTTTCCCACAGCCATATTTCAACAGGATAATGCGCGACCACACGTGGCACGCATTGTCCAACGGTTCTTCGTCAATCGCCAGATTGAATTGCTTCCCTGGCCGCCTCGCTCTCCGGATCTTTCACCAATAGAAAACATGTGGTCCATGGTTGCTCTACGATTGACCCAGATTCCATCCCCAGCTGGCACAGCAGATCAACTTTGGCAACGTGTGGAAGCTGCTTGGTCTGCTGTACCCCAAGAACTCATCCAAAGTCTCTTTGAATCAATGCCGAGGCGTGTGGCAGCGGTGATCTCCAACAATGGCGGCTACTCTGGCTACTGATTTTGGCAGGAACCACACTTCACAGAAGTCTATAAATTTAATCATTTGATACTTGGTCAACATGTTATCTACAAAATAAATTTTGTTGTGATATCTCTTGTCTTTCTTGGTGTTGCAATTTGGGTGGCCAGCAGTGTATATAAAACAGTTCCGTAACTGACTCACTGACATACAACGCACAGACCAAACCGCTGGACCTAAAGGGCTGAAATTTTGCATGGCGATTCTTCTTATGGTGTAGGGGTGCACTAAGAAAGATTTTTGAAAAATTCTTAGATTTTATTGAATTAAATTTTTAAGCTGTTTGTGTAACATTTTTTACGTTTGCATTTAAAATAATAATTTGAGGGTTATAAAATTCATATCACGAGAAAGATCATAAAAATTCCTTTAAAATAAAATCTTTTTCGAATCTTTACATCGATTTTCCGAATTTTGGTGAATTTTTAAATATTAATTTTTAGAATCTAATTTATTAAATGCCGATCACGTGATTTCTTTTTCTGGTACTTTAAATAAATTTATCGTCACGTGCATAACAACTAAATAGACAAAAAAAATATTTTTTTCTTTCTAATGCAGCAGACGATTGGATATTATCCAAAAAAAATAAATATCCCTTACGATTTATATATATATATATATATATATATATATATATATATATATATATATATATATATATATATATATATATATATATATATATATATACAGTAACCACCGCTTATAGTGATCAGTGGTTATAAGAATCAACCGTTTATAAGAATTAATATCGCAAAAACAAAAACAAATGTATTATTTCCATGTTAAAATTTCCGCTTTAAAGAATCAATCCACCGGTTATAAGAATCAGTTTGCAATCTTCGCCTTCCTTTCATTTTTCCAAAAAATGCCACTTGAACTCTCAAAAGGTACGAAATTCTTTCTTAAGTTTTTGAAAAGAAAGATTGATAAAACTTTGGGGTGGAAAACAGTCGTAAAATACATTCCTTTAGACATAACATAAGAGTTTCTCCTTATACGTTTTTGCTAAACACTGTCTTATTAGCTTTCCCGAGGGGCATCTAACCCGCCCGGGTCCGATTTCACTTTTCTCCGGACAGGCACTCCTTTTTTCCCACCACTTACTTCCTGGTTGCGGATTTCTGGACCCTGAAACACATAAATCTTCCGCGAAGTGTCCACCATCACTTACACAAACGGGACAGTGGATTCAGCACTTCAAACCGTGAAACGTAAACGGATCCATTTTGCTGAATCAGATGAACCAGATGCTGAATCAAACGTTTCACGGCTTGATTCAGAATCAAACCGTGAAACGTAAACTATAAAGTGAATCTTCGTCTGAGACTGTAATAAGCATACGTCGCTAGTATTCACTTTAGTTTTCTAACAAAATTGCCAGTTAGTGTTAGAACTTTTTGATAGTCAAATCCAAATATGATAAAAACAAGGAAAACTCTTAGTTTTTCTGAAAAACAGAACTTGTTAATTAGATATGATGCTCTTCCAAAGTGTAGTCAAAGAGAAGCTGCCTCTTGTTGATTTTATAATCATGTGTTGCTACTCATAGGTCTAGAAATTGAGTATTTTTAAAATTATAAAAAATAATTTTAATAAATGATAAATAACGTAAATTAAAGAGTATTTAATGGTAAATTATATATATATGTGCCTGTGTGTTTATATATATGTACAAGTATATATTTGTGTATGTGTGCCTGTCCAAAGGGAAGTTTGGGTTATAAGAATCAACCGCTTATAAGAATCAAAAACAGTAATAACAAACGTGATTCTTATAAGCGGAAATCACTGTATATATATGTGTATATATTACATCAATTGTATACATTGATCGTCGTATTTATTATAAATATATATATTTATTTTTTTGGCATTAATTGCATACATTGACCGTTGTATTTAATTTGAATGTACTCCGTAGCTTAGTGCGGATTTTCAGCTAGTTTATAGCATATAAAAGAAAACAAAAGGTTTCCATTATTACAGGTATATTAATTGAAATGCACCATTTGAGTGAGACTGTGTTTGGAAAAGAAGAATGATATTCTGAACTGTGGTGAAAGGGGGTCAATGCAACAAGAAAGGTTGAGAACATCTGGTCTGGAGGTTTAGTCATATTTTTATTTTTAAAATAATAAATTTTATGCGTAGGAAATCGATTGAATTGTTCTTGGGCAGTTGTGCCAGAGGTTACTTCTTAAGCGTCTTTTTGTGGCAGGGTGGTGGTGATCGAACACATTACACTCTTCATAGAATGCGCGCCATTTTTTTTATTACGAAAGACACACATAATTGTTCTCTTACTGACGGCCAGTTTAAGCCTAACACTTTCGTCTCTTTTAAAAAGGGCAACTGTTCTAAAATGTAGTTATCATGAAAAATGTATTGTATGCATTAATAAAATAAAGAAAAAATACAATAAGTCATTGCTGCGTATGAATACATATCACGTTGTATACTGCCTCATACAATGAATTCTTCCGCGACAGTGACTGGCTGTTGTTTTTTTTTTTTGGTGTCGTTGTTTGAATTTAAAAAGAAAAAGTCAGCATTGCTTTGATAAGTATATGTTGACTCTAGAAAATATGCTATTTTCTAGACTCATTATTAATAATGAGTGAGAGTTTTTAAAATTTATGCCTAACGGCTTATCAGTGACCATTTAAAATGTATGACTTTTGAATATGGCAACAGGGTCTTCCAAACTTGTATAAGTGTAAGGAGGATCCGGTGTCTCCTGAACATATCCTTGATTGTTTGGGCTTTGTAGTTGACGATCTCTTGTAGTGTCCACTTTTGGTGCTTGATTTTCCTAGGGTGTAGGGACTCATGGATTTTATCTAGCTGGCGCTAGATCGCGAAGAATTGGCAACAACAACAACAAAATTTATGTATAAAGGAAAGCCCCTGCCTTTATTTTTCTTTCACTTTGTTTTAATTCGGTCCAGGAACAATTCCTTATACCACGGGTGGGCAAGGTAAAACAACGTTACGAAACATTTGGGAATGTCTACATACTCAGAAGAACCAGAAACAGAAAATGGTTATATTTAGCAGGTATGAAATTTTAAGCGTTATTTTTTTCTGATGTTTTTTTTATCAAATACATCATCCTCCAACTGTTAGAATAACTGAAATTTTTGAATTCTTGAATAGTTTTAATAGCGTTAATAATTATTTTCCCTTTGAATGTTCTGCCAAAATGATTCGAATTCGGCGTATATCGAGTTGTTACAGTTCGCAGCAACTCGGTTAAATATTGATTTGCCAACATTTAGCGTTACTTTTCATCAACCAAACTGCAGAAAACAAAGGATTGACAGATATAAGATCCTGTTCACATAGAATCCGTCAGCGTTAGGGCCTGTTCACATAGGAGTCCGGTAGCGAAGGCGTAAAAGGAAAGATGGCGATGAGACGGAAATAAACCAATCATAGGCGTTAAAAATTTCGTTGCTAATCGTTTGGATGTTTGTCATTGGTTAAATATATTTCAATACTTTAACGCTTCCGCTACTGGACTCCTATGTGAACAGGCCTTTACTCGTATTAACATATTTTAAACCAATCACATATCTTAACAATTTCGTGGCTAATCGTTTGGAGGTTTGTAATTGGTTAAATATATTTCAATACGAGTAACGCTGACGCTGATAATATGTGAACAGGCCCGAAGTTGTACCAAAAATGGAAGTTATTTGACATGCCTTACATTTTAATGAGCCCGCTGTGTTGCAAATTAAAAGAAAACACCACTAATTTCACAGGTGTTTTGTTCTAGCAAGAGAAAAAAAAATTTTAGGTAGTCTCTTCTAACGAAACTTCCCCGGGTTATTAACGTAGGATTACTTATCGTTGCTTACCTCTTTTATTTTAAAAATGCATTTTGATGCTTTTCTGTTTAACTGTTTTCTGCTACTGGGTTTGGCGTGCTGCTAAAATTATAACTCGCGACGCTGGACAATTTTTTTCCTCTCCGCAGGACCGTTATTGAGGAACGTAAGCCTACATTAAAAGTGCGAAGTAAGAAAGTCTATATTAAAAAAAAAATCTGTGTACAGTTAAAGACATTCTCGTATAAAATAGTTGAAAAATTGATCATTGAACCATGAGCCACAAAAAAAGTGACTAAGAGCCACAGTTTAGCCACCCTTGACTTAATACCAACGATGTGTTTCGTCCAAGAGATAATATAATTATCGTCATGGATATTTATCGTCCAACCTTTCGTTTCCCCCCTTAGAACATTTTTATTATGCGATGCCTAATGAGATTTTCCTAGTATTTCACGCTATTAGTGCATGCTTCCTCGTTTCCCTGATATACAGGTGGTTTGAACTGCAACCCCCCCTCTCCCCGCGTGCTTTCACTCAAGCGGAATTTCCTATGTTATGGCCCGACTTAAGTTAACTCTATTTCCAAGCTGTAGCATTTTACTTAAACACTGATAATCTATATATTTAAGTTGCTAAGCCGACTTTTTGGGCAGTCCGTGAGAAAAAACTACTGCATCAATTCACTCCATTTTGGTCTTAAACGAAATATTGTACTCTGTAGATTTGTCAAATTTGGTTTTTGTAAACGCAATTTCTATTAATTAGCTGTACTTTAGGAGTAAAAATTTATTTCTGCGCATGCTCAGTGGCATGTTTAAATCTGGCTTTAGAAACTCACTGTTTCTGCGCATGCTCAGTGAGATGTTTTAATGATAAACACGTTTATTCCGAGGAGTGTTTCTAGATCTCTCTCTGCCATTTTCATTTTTATGATAATTATGTTTGTGAAATATAAGATTAAACCTGTTGGAAATTGTTTAGATCCCGCTGTTTAGTTAGCGATAATTTACAGTTTAAAAAATTTGCTTTCTGCGCATGCTCATTGACATTTTTAAAGCACGAGACCGCTTAAACACATTAATTTGTTTCTGCGCATTATTATGATTTTCAATATTTGGCAATGATGTGTTGAGTATAACTTGTGTATTAGTGCATTTATTTACTATCTAGCCGTCATCTTTTGACGGGTAACAACTAGTAGTAAGTTACTAATTTTGCTAATCGGAATGTAGCGCCATCTCATCACAATTATCAGAATTAGGTATGCAATTACTGTGATAAGCTAACTAAATGAAATTTAAAAACTTTTAATTCATATATACCGATCCCTCGATTTACATAGTTTCGGTTTAACACCGTTAATTTATTTATTTTTATTTTCCATACGGAAATTTCCTGTTAACACTACTTTACAATAATGCATGCATAAATTTATCGGTAGGATGTGGGATAATTTCATCTCCATCAGCCTTCTATTTCCCCCATGGTTTGTTTAAATAAATTGTAGTTATTATGTTTTTATTTGCGCGAATGGCAACAGTGATCCTGACTGTGCCGCGGTGATTTTATCGATAATAAAAAAAATTTTAACCACCATATTAGTTAGAAATTTCTCTAAGTCAAATATTCCTCTAACTTTTTGCCAATATGTAATTTCTCTGGATCGAAATTATACACAAAACAAAAACATGTATGTCGGCACCATTGTGTAGGATCTTCTGAATTTTGGAAACGAGGATTTCAGATTCCCTGACTGCACATGCGCGTCAACTTGGACTTTCTCGCGTTCAGTTTGCTTGTGGACAAGGTTTGGAATAGCTGGCAACTAACTTACCGCTATTTTTGGTTTCACCAATAAATTTTTCTTTAAACCAAAGGAAAGCCATATTTGGCGACTTATTTTCTTTCCTACATAAATTTTACTGATTTTTTACATGTTTTTATTAACTCGCTTTCTTGTTTGTGTGTTTGTCCAGTCCAAATCTTGCAATCTATTTTTAACTAACTTTCCGACTTGCTAGACATTTGAAACTTTACGAATAGCTCAGAATAAGATGACAATGCATTATTTTAATACTTTTAGCCATCTTTAATCAGAATTAAATTAATTTTCAGTTAATTTTATTTTGTAGACTGGTGCAGCCCTCTATCGGCCGGGACAGGAACGAAAAGCTAAACGCAAGTTAACTTCCAATTAACTTCATTTTCTTTCAACTTGATGGGATAATTCATCAAAACAATTTTTAAAAAAGTATTTATTAATACATAGAATTGTCAAGTTTATATGATTCAACAGAAAATTTAAAAACATGGTATATAAAAGTTCTTTTTATCTTGTAATTATTTTATTATTATTTTGCGTTGAGAAACTCATTCATCTTTGCACATACATAAAGAGTTTTATGAAATACTTCGAAGGTTAAAATGATATTTTAAAGTCAAGTAAACAATTTTAGTTGTTCTATAAAATATTTTTATTTATACTTTTTAATTTGAATTTAAGTTCTAATTATTGAAATACTCGATTGTAAACAATCCTGCAAACATAAGACAAACACCTGACAAATTTACTATTTGTTCACTAAACGTTTAAAAATAAATATTAATTACATGAATTATAAAGTACATTAACTGCAAATAAAAATTCATGCTGATAATCATTTCCACATGAAATCATAAGTTGCAGGCGTACAAAGCATACTAATCTATATACCTCCAACATAACAGATACAACAAAGTATACTTACGCGTCGTGTTCAAATATGGTGTTGTAAAAAAACAGAACATTTATGAAAGAAAGTATAACGAAGATTACATTCGATATGGATTTTCGTGTTGTGATAAAGGAACGCCACCTAAATTCAAACCACTGCAGCTACGCTAAGAAGGATAAATAATTTTTCTTAGGCTGTTAGATCAAAGGCGAAAACAAAGGCTATCACCGTTATCATCAGTCACAGTTTCTGATAAAGTCTTATAAGCTAGTTACCATGTTGCAAGATTAATTGCACGTCTGAAAAAACACATATTGGTGAAACTCTCGTTAAACCAGTATGCATAGAAATTGTTAAATCCATGTTTGGGCCTAGAGAAGTTAATGAAGTGAAAAAAGTACCGTTGTCGGCTGATACTGTTAAAACACGTATCAACGATATATCGAACAATATTTCTGATTTTTGTTGTCTACCTTTTTAATAATTCTTTAAGGTCTGAAATGTTCATTTCCGTATGAACCATGACCTTTCTTGTCGCGTAAACGTGCGACCTTTTAAAAAGAGAGACTCATCTAATAATAAAATAACACTTTATTAGGATAACGTTAGAACATGACCGCTATGCTTCGCGATCTGACTACATCTCTGTCTTTTACATTTACCGTGCTCACAGCGCCATCTCTTGGCGAGCAAAATAGCTTTAACAGAATACTAATTGGAAAACTGAAAGCGGCTCAGAAGTTTGCACTTCAGATTGATGAGTCAACAGACATTAAAAACCGAGCTCAACTGATAGCAGCCACTGTACGCTTCGTTGATGAGGGCACCAGAAAAGAGCACTATTTATTTTGCAACGAGCTTCCAGAGCGAACTATCGGCGAAGAAATTTTCAGAGTACCCGATGATTTTTTTCAAAACCTATGATATTTCATATAGTAATTGTACCAGTATTTGCATGGATGGTGCTGCAGCAATGATGGGCAGTAAAAAAATGTTTTATTTCGTGCGTAAAACGACAAAATCCTAATATAGAAATTACACACTGTTACATACATCACGAAGCATTTATGATCAAATAGTTGCCCACGGAGCTATTGCAATCGATGAATCGATGTATTACTATAATAAGCATTATTAAATCAAGAGCCCTAAATTCGCGATTTTTTAAACTAATCTGTGAAGAAATGGGAACGGATTATGAATCCTGTATTGTTATACACTGAGGTACGTTGGCTATCCCGGGGAAAAGTTTTGGCTAGATTGTTTGAGCTTCGCAACGAGGTTCATGGGTTTCTGGTTAACACAAAATATGACCGAACTACACCAACTTTTTGGAGATAAATACTGGATGGCCAAACTTGAGTATATGGTTGACGAATCTTTGAGCATCTGAATGAACTGAATAAAAAATTGCAAGGTTGAAGCGAAAATTATGTGACGTGTTCCGACAAGTTAATGGGGTTTAAAAATAACCTCGAACTTTATTAGAAAGAGTTACAAAAAGGATCTCTAGAAATGTTCCAAAGGACTTACAAGTCCATGATTAAAAACAAACAGTTAATTCTGGATCTGACTCAATAACATTTAGGTTTATTGCTAAAGAAATTTAATCCCTATTTTTTCACAATTAATATGGAGCAACACAATTGGATAAGAAATCCTTTCCTGGCTGATGCCGAAAATTCAGCAGAAGCACTTTCCTTTCGAATTCGAGAGAAATTGATAGAATTGAGGAACGACGGGACGTTGAAAACAAACTTCAGTGAAATGTCATTGGCTGATTTCTGGATTTCAGTTAAGAAAGAATATCCTCAAATTTCTGACAAGGCCATTGCAATTTTGCTCCCTTTTTCTACGACATACTTATGAGAACAAAACTTTTCGACACTGGTTCTAATTAAAAATGACAAATTATCGTGTTTAAAGGGCCTTGACCATGAACGTCGGGTAGCACTTTCTAATATAGAGCCAAATATAAAACGTATAAGTTTATCAAAATAAGCTGAAATATCTCATTAATAAATTACTTATTATGTTTAAATTAACTTTGATTAATAAGACTTAAGTAAAGACCAAAAAACAAATTTTAATATTAAAATTTAAAAAGAAATTTTTTTACTTCTAATCTATAACTTATATTTTTGTTCTTGTGTTGGTGTACAATTCAAAATGATTTACATAAAGCTTAAATAATTGTAATTATCTAGATACATAGAGCTATTTTATTGTGTTTTTTATCTAATAAAAACATATACGTATTGTTGTAATTTATGTATTTGTAAGCTTTTACTTATGGTTTGATACGGAATTATCGAAAAAACGTTACTGTGCCGTAGAAGATAAAAGGTTGCGGAGCTCTAATCTATGTATATAAAAAACAGTTCCGTAACTGACTCTTTGACTGATTGACTTGACTGATTGACTGACTGACAGATAACACACAGACCAAACCACTGGACCAAAAGGACTGAAATTTTGCATGGCGATTCTTCTTATAGTGTAGGGGTGCACTAAGAAAGATTTTTGAAAAATTCTTCTTAAATTTTTTCAAATTAAAATTTTAAGCTGTTTTTGTAACATTTTTTAAGTTTGCATTTAAAATAATAGTTTGAGGGTTATAAAATTTATATCACGAGAAAGATCATAAAAATTCCTTTAAAATGAAATCTTTTTAGAATCTTTACCTCCATTTTCTGAGTTTTGGTAAATTTTTAAAGATTAAATTTTAAAATTTAATTTATTAAATGCTGATCACGTGGTTTCTTTTCTTTTTGTGATACTTTAAATTAACTAGTTGGTACCCGTCAAAACTTGACGGCTAGGTAGTAAATAAATGACTAATACGCAAATTATACTCAACGCATCATCCCCAAATGTTGAAAATCATAACATAATTATCATAAAATTAAAAATGGCACAGAGAGAACTAGAGACACACTTCGGAATAAACGTGTTTATCATTAAAACGTGTCACTGAGCATGCGCAGAAACTGAGTATCTAAAGCCAGATTAAAACATGCCACTGAGCATGCGCAGAAATAAATTTTTAATTGTAAATTATCACTAATGAATAGAAATTGCGGTTAGAAAAACAAAATTTGACAAATCTACAGATTACAGTCTTTCGTTTAAGACCAAAATGAAGTAAATCGATGCAGTAGTTTTCTCTCACGGACTGCCCAAAAAGTCGGGTTAGCAACTTAAATGTATAGATATTGCGTCACTCGCAAAACAAGGAAATAAATTGACAAAAGAAATATTAAAATACGGTAAAAGATAAAATTTAAGCACCAGACTAATTGAGATGGAAGTTTTTTAAGAATTTAATTCAAATTGTTATGTTTTATGGATATTAAACATACAAACTAATTGCATACATTAGCCGTTGTATTTAATTTGAATATTTTCTTCTACATTATTTTGTCTATAACAATATCCATTACGATTTTTTTTATAAATATATTTTTTCTTTTTTTTTTTGGCATTAGTATCATACATTGGCCGTGGCATTTATTATATATATATATATATATATATATATATATATATATATATATATATATATATATATATATATATATATATATATATATTTAAAAAAAAAAGAATTTTTTTTGGGATTAATTGCATACATTGACCGTTGTCTTTAATTTGAATGTACTCCGTAGCGAAGCACGGGTATTCAGCTATAGTATAGAATAAAATGATAAAAAAAATAGTGTGAAATTTGTTTTGATTTTAATTGTGAAATTTTTGGGGGTTCGTTACCTATCTCCTTGTTTTATGTTATTTCTTTAGTTTCAATTTACGCGGTTTTGCTTTAAAGCGTAAAGTATCCGTCCAGTAAATCGAGGGATGGGTGTACTTAATATGTATGTTTTTAATCGTTTGAGAAGAAATGAAATATTTTGTTATATTATTCTGTTACTGAGGAAGTATTCATTTTAAATGTGAAAATGGCAAGAAGTCTAAGAAAGCAGCGCCATCTTAAGAGAGAAATGTGTATTATAAATGCAAATACATTGGAATAAAATTTATATAGATATTAGAAGAAATAATGTAAACAAAATGTTGGGAAATAACACTGTTCTGTCATGTTGGATTGTACTGAAAATTAATATATAGAATATTTACGAATTCGGAAAGTATACTTTCCATATCTTAAATTTTAAGATATGGACTTTTGTATTAAAATATATTATTTATTTAAATATATTATTTATAAATATATATTTTGTATTAAGCATACTTTTGTATTAAAATATAATAAAATTTCAGTGGAACCTCGCATAACGAGCGTAATTCGTTCTAGAGTCTTACTCGTAAGGCGAAACACTCGTTAAGCGAAACAATTTTTCCCATATAAACTAATGTAAAATACGATAATGAGTTCCATGCCAAGAAATACTCTAAATTTTTTATATGTAACGTTTATATTTAAAGAAAATTACTTATACATAAATTAAGGAGCAAAATCATCCATATGTAGTTTATTATTTACCAATTTATGACACATATCTAATTTTTTTTACTAGGAAGCTATCTAGCGACATTTTTTTTCCTCGGCGCTTCAAAATTTGCTGAAAATGGGTCACCGCATTGTCATTGAATAAATTTATAGCGCGCTGCAACAGTTTCCCATGCTTTCATCATTTCTTTTATTGCGCCAGAAGATTGTTTCTTTGCTGTTTCTTCGTCCTTCTCCACTGACAAAGTCTCCTCTACAACTGCTTGCTGTGAAAGACACTGCAATTCTATTGGCTGTTCGGTGGTCAGGTCTTGGTTGTTCTCTTCCACAAGCTCCTCAATATCATTGTTATCCTCCAGTCCCATGATATTTGCTTCTCGAACCATCCATGACTACCCTTAAATACTTATTTTTCGGCCGTTGATGATCCTGGTGACGTGAAGATCCGAGTGACTTGAAGAGGGGACTTCCTTCCACGTCACTCGTTATGCGAAATGTTGCTCGTTAAGCGAGCCATTTTTTTTACGATTTATTTTGCTCATGCGAAATACTCATTATGCAAGGTATTCGTTAAGCGAGGTCCCACTGTATGTTAAATTTTATTATTCAGAATTTATCTCTTTCTCCCTTAAAGCTCAAATTATTTTTGTTACCAGGAATTTTGGTAACAGCATTTTTATTAATGAATTACTTTTTTCATTTTCGGTATTAGTTCTACCTAGTTTTTGAAATTCCTTTTTTTCTTAATTACAAATAAAGATAATCAAATATTTAGTATTTTTCTCGGTTATTAATATAAGCATATACACAAAACTGAAAAAAAAAATCTTGGAAGAGAAAAGGATTTTACATTAGCACTGAATATATGCCTGCTGGCCTTTAAAATTGCAACACCAGGAAGGAAAGCAAATAACAAAACGTTACTATACAGCAGTGATTCTCAACCACTGTGCCGCGGCATTTTTGTGTGCCGCCAAATTCTTAAAGTGTGCCGCCAAATTTTAAAAGTGTATATAGTAAAAATTATAATGCGCTTTTTTTTATTACGAGTAAAGTTTGTTTAAATTAAAGAAAAGTACACTGTAAAAGAAAACTGTTGTTTTTACAGTTAAATGCCATATTTTTAACTGTTTTTATCCGTTTTAAGTAAGCAACTTTTAAACTTATCTTTTTCTTTGTGTGCCGCCAAATTTAGAAATCGTTAAAAGTGTGCCGCGACAAAAAAAAAAAAAAAGAGAATCACTGCTATACAGCATAGTAGGAAGAAAACATAATTAAATTTGTAGGCAATTTGGAGGTATACAGGTTCCGAAATTAGTACTCACAGCTGCCGCCTCTGGAAGCTAAAACGGCTCTAATTCGGTTAGGCATCGAATCGAACTCGGCTTGGATGACAAATACGGGCAGGTCATTCCATGCTGCTTCAAGTCCATGCCACACTTCATCAATCGTAGTGGCAGGAGAACAGTGGCGACTCAGTCTCTCAGCAACCCATGACCAGATGTTTTGAATGGGTGTAAGATCTGGAGAACGTGGTGGCCAAGGCAAGAGTCGAACACCCTCTGTGTCGAAGTAGGTCAGGACACGACGGCCAACATGCGGTCTTGCGTTACCTTGTTGAAAGATGACGTCACCGAGGCCTCGAAGATAGGGCACAGCCACCTGCCTTAAGATATGAGAAATGTAACGCTGGCTGTTCAGATTACTCACGACGCGAACATGTTGTGCACCCAGTGGCTGCCCATACCATCACACCAGGTGCAGGGCGCGTATGACGATATCGAATGCAAGCAGGCCACGTGCGTTCTCCTCGGTGCCTCCAGACAATGATACGTCCATCATGATGCTACACCCAGAACCGGGACTCGCCTGGAAAGGCGTCGTGGTGCCACTCCTGTGTCCAGTTTTGTCGTTGAGCGCTTCACTGTGGCCACGCGTCTCTATTCTGCAGTGTCAAAGGAAGCCACAATAATGGTCTCCGTGCAGACAGTTCGTGCTTCTACAGACGTCGTCGCATTGTCCGTGCGGATACTTGTGCTGCAAACAAGTCCAAGATGGTTTTCCTGACTCAAGGTCCGTGATGTGGCTGTACGATCCTGTACTTGTCGTCCTGACAGCATGTCTGTCCTCGCGGACGTTAGTGGCGTGAGGCCGTTGAGATCCTGCATGGCGTTTAGTATGACCCTCCTGAACCCATCGATTCCATAATCGCATGAGAAGTCGTTGGATTCCGAACAATGCGAGTAGCAATATCGCAGAACGATAAACCGCACTCTCTATAGGCCACGATCCTGCCTCTATTGAATTACGACACGTGCTGGCAGCCGTTTCTCCTTCGTATACGAGGCATGACACGATCTTCTCACAAACAACCAACATTCAAATGCGATTTCCGAATGAGAAACCCGCTGCGTAACTTTCCTTTTATACAGTTTTCGACATGCCTTTCTCCCTCCTGCGTCGTTCGATTGCGCTTAGTTGCTAATCATTTGCATATCTCAGCATCTTCTTCCTGTCATGTGAATTTGACGTTTGTATCATCCCTCCTTCATGGTGTTGCAATTTTAATGGCCGGTAATGTATATCCATGCATATGCGCATATAATTCACATATCTGTCACAAGATGGCTCTGCATTATGAGTATAAATAATAGTACACGTTTGCAAAACATCTTCAAAATCTAGCCATTAACTTTCACTACAATATCGATAATGATTTACTTAAAGATTTAGCAAATTATGATCATGCTGACCCCTCTAACAGGAAACGGCCTAGAGCCATCCTGTCATTTTCTTAAATGTTTTGTCCTTCGTCCTTATATAAAAAAAATAAAAAATAATACTTGGCTTGCCAAGGTAAAAAACAACAAAAATTTTTATAAAAACAAATAAAAATGTATTTCTATCCTTAAACTTTCTCTTTTAATCTTATTCATCTTTGCATCGTATGCAGACCCTCTTTTCTACTGCCCTGCAAGATGCTTACTCACTTTTCTTATACTATGAACTCACGGATTAGCTGCGGCCCAATCATTTCACTCCTTTCCTATACTCTGTTTCATTGGTTCCCCTCTGCTTATTACCTGAAAGTCTGCAATTGAGGGCGTGGCCCAGGAATTGCAGTTGCGACCCATTTCCTATGGTCCTATGGTCCTTCACTATTTTTACCCAGGAACTTCTACCCAATCTTGTTGCTGATTGCTGATTGCTTCACTATTTGAATGGAATGTTTACAGCCTTGGATTCCAGCAAGGGTTAACTCGGTCCTGTTAAGCCTTTCCTTGAAGTTAAACTGATTGATTTCTGTCCTAACACATGGATGCAGTTCATGATTAAAAACATATACATTTTATTTCCCCCTTGAATTAAAAAAAAATTGCTTATTAAATGTTAAATAATAATAATAATTAAGCTGCTTGTAATATTCCTGCTACAGTACTGTTCCACATTTTATACATGGGCAGCAGAAAATTTTGATATTTCTTAACTCTAGGGAAATTTACTGAACGCCATTGCTGTGTAGGTGGTGGATTGAGAGTTAATAAAGTTAGTTATAAAATAATAATTAACTTTTTGAACTGCATTTTTGGAATGCAAATTACATTGTTGAAATTAGGGTCGTCCTTGCTGTGTAGCTGGTAGAATGAGAGTTGTTCAGGTTCGTTATCAAAGAATAAATAACTTTTTAAACTGAATTTCAGAAGTACAAATCACATTGTTAAAATTTGGGTTGTCTTACTCTGAGCTTAAACGTAAGTGGTAGAAGTTTTTAAAAGACCCCAATATACAGGTAGTACGGGCTAAAGGTATCCAAAAGTCATGACTAATTTTTACGGAACTACCTGTTAGAATTTAAAAATATTTATTTAAATAGAAAGAACATCTCGCCAAGTTTTAATATAAATCTTAGATTTCGATCATAGTATCATAGATTTCGATTTGTGCACCTCTTGTAGCACGACTAACGTCTAAATGGTAATCCAGTTCTCTCCATATGTTTCGTAGCATATCAAGCATTATTAGACGTTTTTGCTTGGGGATTCATTAAATCCGTTGTGTATAAACAAAATATTGAAACTGTGGATGAGTTGAAGAAGCGTATCATTCAAGCACTTCGTGTAATAACCCCGATAAGCTACGAAACACTTGGAGAGAACTGGATTACCATTTAGACGTTTGTCGTGCTATGAAAGATGCACACTTCAAAATCTATGATACTATGGTAGAAATCTATGATTAATATTAAAACTTGGTGAGAAGTTCTTTATATTTAAATATTTTTTTAAAAATTCTAATGGGTAGTTCCCTAAAAATAAGTCATGACTTTTGGATACCTTTACCTCGGACACCCTGTATAATGTCACTCTACTTTTGGAAGCAATCATGTTTCAGACATAACGTGCGCAGATGTTTCCAGAACCCCCATATTTTTTTTGCGCGTAATGGCTTTTTAAATGCCTTACAAGCACCTTGCGGTGAGAAAAAACCCATTGTTTAGAGGCGTGTTATGAAGCTTAAATTAGATGCAAACACCCTCATCCGTTTTGTCGTCTGGCTCTGGTATTAATTCAGCCTCTACTCGTCTCATTTCGTTCCTACTAGTCATGTTATGCAATGAGAGGGGAGGGCATATGAGCAGGTGTTCGTTCGGTATAATGTGTAATGGAGTGTCAAATGTAAGGCAGTAGAACTGACAGTTGTGCAAAGCCATATTTAGACCTTTTTTTAAAAAAAAAAACACAAGTGTACCTTCAAATAATGTAATACAGTAGAGTCTCAATAATCCGAACTCCGATATAACGAGTTCCGTTCAATCGGAGGACATTCACCGAATATCCATGATTTTTTTTTCTTTATTTCGTCTCCTTGGTGACATTTGACTGGCCACCAGAGAGGCTGAAATTACTTGTCGACTGGCGACTGACCGCTTGTGTACACCACCTCGTTATTTGTCAGTCTGGGGTTGACTGTTCCCATGGTTACTAATGAATAGACGTTAATATCGCTTGAGAAAAGAGCTGCCTGTGCACAAAAAACTCCGAGTAATTATTTGTACGGCAGTATATTAGTATCGCCGATAAAAGGGACGGTGGTTCTAGAGACTGCCTTTTTTATATACCTTGAGCAGCAATGAAGTTTATTAAATTAGTAAAAATGGCGTCCACGTCATATCGAGGTTAGAGGTTCACGAGCTTCCAAGTAGTGGGTTCGGGTTTGAAATCCGACCAAGGCATGGACTTTTTGTGCTGTCCCTCACAGGGGTGATCTTGGGTCTCTAATATCAGTGTTTCTCAGCCTTTATCAAACCTCAAACCAGTGAATTATTTTTTATTAGACAAGGGCAATTTTTTTATAAGACATATACTTGTAAATACCTAAATACCTTTCCAATTTAACCCAGTGAATTATTTTCTTATTAGACAGGGGAAAATTTTTTTATAAGACATATACTTGTAAATACCTAAATACCTTTCCAATTTAACCCAGTGAATTATTTTCTTATTAGACAAGGGCAAATTTTTTTATAAGACATATACTTGTAAATACCTAAATACCTTGCCAGTTTAACCCAGTGAATTATTTTTTTATTAGACAAGGGCAATTTTTTATAAAGACATATACTTTTAAATACCTAAATACCTTTCCAATTTAACCCAGTAAATTTTTTTTTATTAGACAAGAGCATTTTTTTTTCTATAAGACATATACTTGTAAATACCTAAATACGTTTCTAATTTAACCCAGTGAATTATTTTTTTATTAGAGAAGGGCAATTTTTTTTATAAGACATATACTTGTAAATACCTAAATACCTTTCCAACTTAACACATTCAATTATATTTTTATTAGACAAGGGTAAATTTTTCTATAAGACATACAGTTGTAAATATCTAAATACCTTTCCAATTTAACCCAGTGAATTATTTTTTTATTAGACAAGGGCAAATTTTTCTATAAGACATAAACTTGTAAGTACCTTTCCAATTTTTTAAAGGTCAAATATTGTAGTATAATAAATATTATTAATTAATTATAGTGTAGTCATAAAGAGTGTTAGTACACTTATCAGGTGGGGCATGTTGATAACGGTAAAATTACTTTTAAATTGTAGTTCCAGGTCTAATTAGCCCTTGTGTTAGCAGGAGTTGACCGTGGCGCTCTCAACCAACCCAACTTAATTCAATTACATATTGTAACTTTCCCAGGTAAACATTACTAAATTAATACGTGCAGGTTTTTTATAGACATATCCCATTCTGATTGCTAAAAAAAATTATAATATTCAATGTAAAATTGTAGTACAGTCGAAACTCGTTATAGCTAGCCCGGTATATAACGAACGAAAATTTTGGTCCCGCCGTTTTTCTATAGTGCGTAATTTAATTAGCATTTTGTCAAGTTTAATGTAATCGATTTTAGTCGATTTAATTCATTAATGATCATTTTTAATAGATTTTATCATTTTTAAGTACATCATTATTGAATACACATTGCAACTAATGAGTTATACATTTTGTGAACTCTAGCATTTTTCTTAACGGTTCGGATATAGCGAACCACCGGATAAAGCGAACAAAACCTTTGGTCCCTTGAAGTTCGTTATAACGGGATTCGACAGTATTACACAGATTTTAATGATGTTAATTTGAAGAAAGAAAAAAAAGGTAGAAAGGAAAATATAAAATATTTTTCATTGTTATTGAACAATAGAAGTCAACTGAACAGCGGAAGTTGCAGGTGGGTTGTCAACTTGTTAGCGAAACATTTATCGCAAACACCCGCCAAATATTTTGATATTCAAAGTACGTAGTTTAAGGCCGCTGTGTATTAACCCTATTGGATTCGCTCGCCTCCATGTTAACCTATGGGGAAAACGTGTCTACAATTTTTGTCGTTTGAACAAAGCGAAAAAGTTTATCATTTCAACTGTATCCTAAGCACATTCTTAAAGAAGTTCTTCGATTAAACGATTGTCAGAATTCTGAGTACAGTATTATACTAAAACGCGTGTTCAACACAAAATACTGTAACGACTATTAAACACACTATCTGAACATCGACCTTACTAAAACAATATGTTGAAAATCAGTGGCGCACCCAGGGGGGGGGGGGGAGGGGCCCTGGGGACCCCCAAAGAAATAGAAATTGCATTATGAATATTTTTATCTGTTCATCTCGCCCCCCCCCCCCAAGAAAAAATCCCCTGGGTGCGCCACTGTTGAGAATGTGGTGAACGCTGAAACATACATCACCTTGCCTAGGACAAACCCAGATTGGGTTAAAGCTGCTGTGTGTACTAACCTTATTGGATTCACCTCAGTGCTAACCTATGAAGAAAATGTATCTACTATTGACAGCTGCATCGATGCTGTTAATCCAATAAAAATGGTAGTTTCAGATAGAATGAACTTTTCTGCACCTTTCAACAGGATTCATTTTTAAAATTGTGTCCACCAAAGGGATTGACGAGCGTTTCAACCACACTCTACCAGATTTTCCCCTCGAATAATTTAAAATTTAAAATATTTGCATTTTTTTTTAAAACGAAAAATGCCCCAAGGTGTAAAATGTCTTTCTCTTTTACGCAGTACAATTTTATTTTTAGAAAAATCTTTCAATCCAAAGTCAGCAATCCTTGGACACATTTTATCCAAAAGTTAACATTGAGTTGAGCGACTCCAGTAGGGTTAGTACACAGCAGCCTTAATAGCTAACAATTAATATATAAAAAAAAAATTTAAAGTCAATTCCTACTTAGGTCAACAAAGAAAAATTTGAGTGTGAACTAATAGTAGGAATTGAAAAAAAGGATTGCCTGCCAGAACCTTGCCTACTGTGCGAGATTAGGAGGGGGAGGAAGAGAGAGAAAAAGTTTGTCAGGTTGGGGATTCGATCCCGCAACCTACAGGACGGGAGAAGCCCGCGATACCGCAGTGCTACCGTTTACACAGTAACAAGAGGGAAATTACTATTCAAGATCAAGAGACGCTCTAGGTCTAAAACTAAAATTGATTAATTGAATTTAATTAATGAATTAATATTTGAAAAAAGTGTATTAACATCAAGTGTCATCCACTACAAGTTTAAAAAAATGTATTTGAACTTGATTGGATGAATAAAAAGTACTTTTATTAACGATTGAAAATTTGAACAAGATATATATAGAGAGAGTGTGAACTAATAGTAGGAATTGAAAAATGCATCAATCTCTCAATTCGAAATGCTAGTTCCGACACTAATTAATATTTTGAATTTGTACGCAGTATTTTAACGCAGCTGTTATAAGTTATTTAAAAATTTCGACGTAGTTTCTTTTATTATATTTTAGTTTTTGAAGGTTTTAGTTTCGCTAGCAAGACTTTTGTCGCCTTTTCCTGTGCGTTAGCTTATTAATTTTGGGATGAATTGAAGTGATGGTCGAACTGAGACAACCAGGAAGTGCAAGAGGTTCCTGTTTTCGTTTTAAGCACAGTCATGGCAGAAAATGCAGTTTCATGAAGACGTGGGGTGGAAGTAGAAATATCATTTCTGTTTCATATAGATTTGCATACTCATTTTCCATTGTTATCTTCAGTTTCCCCTTACTAACACAATAGGAAAGTATTATGCAACACGGTACCCAGACACATTACACTGAGACTGAGAAAATTAGGTTCTAATAAAGTGTTATACAGTCGAACCCCGTTATAACGAACTTCAAGGGAGAAAAGGTTTTGTTCGCTATATCCGAACCGTTAAGAAAAATGTCAGAGTTCACAAAATGTATAACTCATTAGTTGCAATGTGTATTCAATAATGATGTATTAAAAATGATAAAATCTATTAAAAATGATCATTGATGAATTAAATTGACTAAAATCGATTACATTAAACTGACACAATACTAATTAAATTAACTAAAAATGAAGACAATTGGAAATAAATTCATTTTACATTCAATTGTTGCTCACTGTTTTGATACAGAAATAATCGGTAATCTACTGCTGACGTGATACTGATTTCAAAAACATTTTATGAATTTCTTTCTCCAATGCATCAAATGGCTCCAACACTCTTTCCTCCGCTGCTTGTGTAGACAAAAACTTATTAATTTCACGCATCACTGCTGTAGCATCTGAGAATTTGGTCATTTATCTGCCCCTCTTCATCAGCATCAGATGCAGAATCTTCGATTTCAGAATTATTCATTTTAGTTTCTTCCACAATATCTTCATCAGTCGAATTTTCATATGTAATGACTCCATCATCACATGTTTCGAACAATTGCATGTCCGAGAATGATGGAATTTGTGCTTTCCTATCCAGATCGCGATAGGTAAATCTTCATAATCATCTTCTTCAACATTCTTTGCTTCTTCAACATTCGTTGTATCTTCAACATTCTTAAAATGTTTTTTAAAAAAATCAGTAGTCGACTGAAAAAAAAGTTCGTTATAGCCGATTCTTAAGATTTCGGAGGTTCGCTATAAAAGGATAAATTAGTATTAAATACAATAGGAAAACGGCGAGACCAAAATTTTCGTTCGTTATATCCAGGAGTTCGTTTTATACCGGGTTCGCTGTAACGGAGTTCGACTGTATTAAACTTCTTTGTTGTCTCGAGTTAGTAAAAATTATATGATTTGGCCTAAAATTATAATAATTTTTTTTTTGCCTGATAACTAAACGCTGGGCCCAGCCCTAAGGCCGTCCGCACACGGAGCGACTCAAAGGAAACTCAACTGGTTAGCGACTGAAATTGCTTATCGGTTGCAAACTCGTTAGTGATGCGGCTCCGCACACGGGCCGACTCAAAAGTGATTCAAATCAATAGTTTGCGACCTGTCATGGAAGGAAGAACATCATTATTCCGGGCATTATTTTTTGTTAAATTATTATCAGAAATTAATTTATTTTAAAAAATCGTCACAATAGATTGTCTTTGATCAATCGTTTAAAAATGGACTGTATATATGGACGCACATATTCCATACAACAAAAAACGTTAGAATTTCATTTCATCGCTAGGAAGATGTGACGTGACTCGTGTACGTCATTTGGCAGCTTGCCAAAAGATCGGCTGTAGCATAGATTGTGTAATAACACGCACAACGCAAGAGTAACTAGCGACTGAAGTTGCTAGAGTCTCGACACGTTGAGTTGCCTGCGACTGATTAAAAACGCATAGCTGACGGGTTTGTAACCAGTTGCGCCGTGTTGCTGGTTCCATTCAATTACATAGGTTACGACTCATCACGGACTGGTTTGTGATTGGAGTCGGTTATCAGTTTCTTTTGAGTTGCTCCGTGTGCGGACGGCCTAATGTTTCTTGACTCTATTGTTTATCACTTTTCTATTAGATGTACTTTTCAGTCCTTTGTCCGTTGATTGTGCAGTAGGTTGAAAGGTTACCTCATGGGAGAGCGTTGAGTTCTGTAAAAGGGTTCACAGTCGACATATTTTGCCATCGGGGAACCTTATGTTCGCGTTAACGCTTTTCAAACGATAACAGAATCTTCAAGTAGTAGCTTCAGTAGCATTTGAAACTGAATTCTGTTACCGGAAATCATCTGCCTAAGCGATAGCCTTTAACATTATGCTGAAGTGAACATTCGGCGTGCTATTTGAATAGCTGCCCGAGCATGCGCAGATCTATTCACAGAATGAAGGCGAAATTTACATGTTGCAGATGAAAAGCCGATGCCACCAAGAGGAAATGTTGACCTATGTGTAAAAACCTGTTTGAATAAATGGCCTATGTATACCTATGTATAAGTATAACTATGATAAATGGTAGTATACCTGTGATGTATATCTATACTAATATATAAAGAGAGAGGGGATTTTGTACGTGGAGGGTAATCTTCAGAACCACTGTACCTATTTGAAAAATTCTTTCACTGTTTGAAAGATACATTATTCCAGATGGACATAGGCTATATATTATGTATATCTAATCAATAGAAATAAAGTTAGGGGCTTAATCCTAACAATCTCCATTGTTACCGCTATTTTCCTCTACCGCTTTTTGTGCCGAAGTCTTCAACGATCCTTAGCGTGGTGCTATCTATATCTATCTATACTAATATATAAAGAGAGACGGGATTTTGTACGTGGAGGGTAATCTTCAGAACCACTGTACCTATTTGAAAAATTCTTTCACTGTTTGAAAGGTACATTTTTCCAGATGGACATAGGCTATATATTATGTATATCTGATCAATAGAAATAAAGTTAGGGGCTTAATCCTAACAATCTCCATTGTTACCGCTACTTTCCTCTACCGCTTTTTGTGCCGAAGTCTTCAACGATCCTTAGCGTGGCGCTATCTATATCTATCTATACTAATATATAAAGAGAGAGGGGATTTTGTACGTGGAGGGTAATCTTCAGAACCACTGTACCTATTTGAAAAATTCTTTCACTGTTTGAAAGGTACATTATTCCAGATGGACATAGGCTATATATTATGTATATCTAATCAATAGAAATAAAGTTAGGGGCTTAATCCTAACAATCTCCATTGTTACCGCTACTTTCCTCTACCGCTTTTTGTGCCGAAGTCTTCAACGATCCTTAGCGTGGCGCTATCTATATCTATCTATACTAATATATAAAGAGAGAGGGGATTTTGTACGTGGAGGGTAATCTTCAGAACCACTGTACCTATTTGAAAAATTCTTTCACTGTTTGAAAGATACATTATTCCAGATGGACATAGGCTATATATTATGTATATCTAATCAATAGAAATAAAGTTAGGGGCTTAATCCTAACAATCTCCATTGTTACCGCTATTTTCCTCTACCGCTTTTTGTGCCGAAGTCTTCAACGATCCTTAGCGTGGTGCTATCTATATCTATCTATACTAATATATAAAGAGAGACGGGATTTTGTACGTGGAGGGTAATCTTCAGAACCACTGTACCTATTTGAAAAATTCTTTCACTGTTTGAAAGGTACATTTTTCCAGATGGACATAGGCTATATATTATGTATATCTGATCAATAGAAATAAAGTTAGGGGCTTAATCCTAACAATCTCCATTGTTACCGCTACTTTCCTCTACCGCTTTTTGTGCCGAAGTCTTCAACGATCCTTAGCGTGGCGCTATCTATATCTATCTATACTAATATATAAAGAGAGAGGGGATTTTGTACGTGGAGGGTAATCTTCAGAACCACTGTACCTGTTTGAAAGATACATTATTCGAGATGGACATAGGCTATATATTATGTATATCTAATCAATAGAAATAAAGTTAGGGGCTTAATCCTAACAATCTCCATTGTTACCGCTACTTTCCTCTACCGCTTTTTGTGCCGAAGTCTTTAGCGTTCCTTAGCGTGGTGCTATCTATATCTATCTATACTAATATATAAAGAGAGACGGGATTTTGTACGTGGAGGGTAATCTTTAGAACCACTGTACCTATTTGAAAAATTCTTTCACTGTTTGAAAGGTAGATTATTCCAGATGGACATAGGCTATATATTATGTATATCTGATCAGTAGAAATAAAGTTAGGGGCTTAATCCTAACAATCTCCATTGTTACCGCCACTGTCCTCTACCGCTTTTTGTGGCGAAGTCTTCAACGATCCTTAGCGTGGTGCTATCTATACTAATATATAAAGAGAGAGGGGATTTTGTACGTGGAGGGTAATCTTTAGAACCACTGTACTTATTTGAAAAATTCTTTCACTGTTTGAAAGGTACATTATTCCAGATGGACATAGGCTATATATTATGTATATCTGATCAGTAGAAATAAAGTTAGCAGCTTAATCCTAACAGTCTCCATTGTTTCCGCTACTGTCTTCTACCGCTTTTTGTTCTGAAGTTTTCAACGATCCTTATCGTGGTGCTATCGCGGTGGGCTTCTGTTCTGACGCTAGCGGTTCGAACCTAGCCGTTTTCCGGCAAGCCTTTTACTTTTAAAACATTTATTTTAATTATTAACTGACATAAAATTAATTTAATGTATTATTTAGGTTATTATTAAGGTAAAAAAAGATTTATAATTTGTTGGCTATCAACTGGAAAGTTATTGGTATAATATTTTGTTCAACCCGGACAAAGTCGGGATGGGCCGCTAGTATATATATATACATATATAATATACCTATGTATAACCTATGTATGTGTGGATGTAATATTTACCTGTGGAGAAAATGTTCTCAAGGATTGTCAAATGGGATTGAAAGTTTATTATTTTTATTATTATTATTATTACAGTCGAACCCCGTTATAACGAACTTCAAGGGACCAAAGGTTTTGTTCGTTTTATCCTGGGGTTCGCTATATCCGAACCGCTAAGAAGAAGGCGAGTTCACAAAATGTATATCCCATTAGTTGCTATGTGTATTTAATAATGATGTATTAAAAAATGGTAAAATCTATTAAAAATGATCATTAATGAATTAAATGGACTGAAATTGATTAAACTTACAGAATACTAATAAAATTACGTACAATAGAAAAACGGCGGGACCAAAATTTTCGTTTGTTATATCTGTCAGTTCGTTATATACCGGGTTCGCTATAACAGAGTTCGACTGTATTATGTACCGTAATAGAGAAAGGCATTTATGACTCTGCTGTCTTACTCATTTTAGACATTTCGTCCACGAAAGGAAATTAAGTGCGTTTAAAACACAGTATACCACATCCCCCTCCCCCTCCTGAACAATTCAAATTAAAAACTATTATTGGCGTTTTTTTTCAAAGAATGAAAAAGATAAGATGAAAGAATTTCTTTCTGTATTACGAAGTAAAATTTAAAAAAGAAATCTTTTAAGTCGACAGTCATTAGAAAAAATTTTCTTCATAGGTTAACATCGAGCTGCGCGAATCCAATAGGGCTACAACCGATCAGTCTTAAGCCTTTTTGAATGATTCGATCTTGTTCGAAGCATTGAATACTTGTTGTAGCTGAGCCATGAAGTTCTCAATTCAACTTATTTATGTAAGAATAAAATATGTCTTTGAGATACGACAGCCTGGCTACCTCTTTCGTATCCTGGATGTAAGATATGTATCAGCTAGCAACAGCTCAGCTTCCTTCCGCAGTTTATATAACTGCTTGAGAATTTTACAAAGATACAGGCAACGAACTTCCGAATGGGAAAGGAGATTTTGATGATCAGGAGTCATTTTGTCGCTGAATACTTTAGACGGTCTTCTAATTTAAAGCCCCGTTTTTGGTGTATAATTAATAATTCTAACGAATTTCAGACTGGACTTCGTTAATCTCAAGTGCCTATTTTTTTACACGTTTTTATTAACTCGCTTTCTTGTTTGTGTGTTTGTGTGTTTGTCTAGTACAAATCTTGCAATCGATTTTTAATTAACTTCCCGACGAGCTAGACATTTGAAACTTTTAGAATAGCTCAGAACACGATTACAATGCATTATTTTTATACTTCTAGCCATCTTTCAGCAGGATTGAATTCTTTTTCAGTTAATTTTGTTTTGTAGACTGGTGCAGCCATCTAACTGCCGGGACGGGAACGAAAAGTTAAACGCAAGTTAACTTCTAATTATTTTCATTTTCTTTCAAGTTGATGGGATAATTCATCAAAAAAATTTTTAAAAAGTATATATTAATACATAGAATTGTCAAGTTTATATGATTCAACAGAAAATTTAAAAACATGGTATATAAAAAGTTCTTTTTATCTTGTAATTATTAGCCATTAAGGGCCTGTTCACATAGGAGTGCGTTGCGTTGCGTTAACGGAAAGATGACGTTGAGACGAAAATAAACCAATCATAGGCGTTAAAAAGTTTAGCAATGAAATTTTTAACGCCTATGATTGGTTTATTTTCGTCTCAACGTCATCTTTTCCTTAACGCTACGCAACGGACTCCTATGTGAACAGGCCCTAATGGTCTGTTCACATAGAATCCGTCAGTGTTAAAATTTTTAACCAATAATTGTACCAATATTGTAACCAATAATCATACACCAATAATTGATCCATTTAACCAATCAGCGCCAACGGAATCTTATAGACGCCGATGGATTCTATGTGAACACGCCATTACTGGAGTATCTTTTTCATTCTTTAAAAGGAACGCAAATAATATAAAAATATTTGAATGATTCGACGGGGTAAAAAAGGCTGTATACTGTGTTTTAAACACAAGAACAGGGTCATCGTTAAAGGTTGAACACATTTCGAAAGCTCATAATTCTAAAATAAATTCAGCAAACGCAATAATATTCTTTTCAAACAACTTGGCAAGTGTCCAATATTTCTAAATGTAGCTGGTACGCAACCGTGACGTTGAACGTTGCGCAGAAGCGATGCGAGGTGGAAGTGGTCTTCGTTCGGCTTTCCGTCAGTGCAATGGCGACCGTTCGGGAGAAAGCTCAAGCGGTGGTTGTTTTCGTTAAAAACGACGGTAATTTCGCTGAACCTTTTTAATAGATTTGTACTCCGCTAACCACAACACACATTGAGCTTTCTTCTGAACGGTCGCCATTGCACTGACGGAAAACCGAACGAAGACCTCTTCCACCTCGCATCGCTTCTGCGCAACGTTCAACGTCACGGTTGCGTACCAGCTACATTTAAAAATCTTGGACACTTGCCAAGTTGTTTGAAAAGAATATTATTGCGTTTGCTGAATTTATTTTAGAATTATGAGCTTTCGAAATGTGTTCAACCTTTAACGATGACCCTGTACTTGTGTTTAAAACACAGTATACCGCCTTTTTTACACCGTCGAATCATTCAAATATTTTTATATTATTTGCGTTTCTCCTGAAGAATGAAATAGATACTCTAGTAATGGCGTGTTCACATAGAATCCATCGGCGTCAGCGTTAAAGATTCCGTTGGCGCTGATTGGTTAAATGGATCAATTATTCGTGTATGATTGGTTAAAAATTTTAACACTGACGGATTCTATGTGAACAGACCATTAGTCTTGGGGCATGTGAAAATTTCGCCGTGCTAAAATGACGTCATCGTATCGTACATTCTTAAAGCCTATTCACATAACAGTCCGTTAGCGTAAGCGTAAAAGGTCAACAGAGTGTTCACGGATGATGATACGCGAGTCAACGGATGATGTCATAGCGCTCTGCTATATGATTTCGACAATAATGCTCATTGGTATATTTTACAGACAGACGTCACGATGACGTCATTTTTTTCATGGCGAAATTTTCTTATGCCCCGACCGAGACTTAAAAATGGTTTCCATAGCAGACGATTCTTGAAATCACTTGTGTTTGGTTCGACGTATCACGAGTTCTTTCGTCAGCGTTGAAATTGACTCGACGGATGATGTCATAGCGCTCAGCTATATGATTGCTTATTAATTTTTACTCTAACGCTTCGGATTCAGTGATCAATGTGAACAGCTAGCTCTTCAGATAGGTACCGCCGTGAGCACATACACTTCCATGCCAAATGTCGGTGAGATTCGTCACCGACATTTGCAACGCAGATGTCGTTTCGATCAGTTTTGAGTACAGATGATACGCCTCCCATTGTTGTAAAGATTTCGGCGTCTGAATATTCTCGATCGTTCACGAATACTCCCACGTTTGAAAAGACGCGGTTAGGTCACTGACATTTCGCCACACAGGTGCTATTTGGGCGTTCTGGGTCTAAACTTTTTGGCACGTTCTCGGATATTATTCTCCTCAGATTATTTTCCACTATAAAAGATTTATCAGTGAAAAAAAAAAACACTTGACCCCTCAACGAAAAATATATAGGCAAATTTTGACAAACTATTTGAAAAATCTAGATTTGAAAACCCAATCTCACACAGATAGCTGGAAGCAAATGGAGGCAATGTACGCACTGTATAATAAACTAGCCGCTGCGCGACCAGCATGGTCGCTTTTAGTTTTATATTTTCTTTTGCAAAACAACTCAACTGAAAGTAACATATGTAAAGAATGTTACCATTACCTGTCATCATAAATATTCGTTGTTAAGGGGTATTCTCTATGAGGCTGATTCTAAAACACGGTGATTAAACAATGCGAAATTTCATTACTTCAGAACAGAGTTAAAGATAAGACTGGGAAACCCAACACCAATTTTTTTAAAAATGACATCCCTCTCTGTATGTACTATTTTTCAAAATTAAGATATCTACACTTTATCATTACATGAATTAAGAAATTGTTGGGGGAAAATTTTTTCACGTAAAAAATTGGAGTAAAAATTCAGCAAGTACTAAAATGTAGTGTGGATTACATCACTATCTGTATGTACTATTGATCACAATTCAGATATCTACACTTAATCATATCAAATAATAAATTGTTGGGAAAAATTTCTTCACTTATAAAATGGAGTAAAATTTCAGCAAGTACTGAAAAAAGTCTAGAAAATTAACTATTACTGGCTGTCGGTTGCTATGCCAAAGACGGTTAAGCCTAACCTTGCGATTATTTATGCTCTCTCTTTTACGCCTCTCTTCATGAATTACTTATTCGCTTTTTTTCTTGATACTGTTCCTAATTTTCACTTGATCGGGCAGATCGCTTTCGATCATTCCTGATTTCAATGCGTAGATCCATGCTTACATGCGGTTGCATATCGCAGACGACTGCTAATGTTTACATCTGGTAGTTGCAGCCGTTGCCATTAGGAGTATAGAAATATCGTCGATTTTTTGTGCCGCATACCTACGCGTTTTATATATATAGATAGTCTTTTGCTGAGGGAGTTTTTAACATAGGATTACGTTACTCAATAACGGTCCTCGGGAGAGAAAAAATTGTCCTGCGTCGCGAGTTATAATTTTGGCAGCGCGCCAAACCGAGTACCAATAAACAGTTAAACAGGAAAGTACCAAAAATGCGCCCCCCCCCCCAAAAAAAAAGAGGTAAGCAAACGATAAATAATCCTACGTTAATAACCCGCTTTAGAGGAAACTACCTGAAATATTTTTTATTGTAAGAGTGTTTGACACCTAATTTAACAATATCATTGCGCACATTTTTTAACATAAAAAATAATATAATTAAAAGTATTAAAAATTTGTGAAACTAAAAAATTTAAAGCATATTTTTTTATCATATAATTTAATATGATTAAAATTTACTTCAGACAATCCGCGACCCATTCAATTTTTTTTTTCAGCTACCGCACCACTGATGTATGGTTTCGTCGTGATAAAGATGCGAACAAATTTCCGGTGGGTGGAATGGGCAAACGTCCAAAAGACAAGTGCCTGCCGCGTTCGGGGAAAAATAAGCGTAAATAAATAAATAAAAATAATTTTAAAATTAATTTGCCGCTAACAGGATGAAAGTTTTATATAAAAAATATACATCTTCAGTGTACAGGTAGCCATGGACCCAGGTTTCGCCGTTGCTATGGTATAACAAATGAGCAAGCTTCAGGTAAAGGAATTTCTAATGCGGAATTTCTGTAAATTTTCAACAGACAAAGTGCAGTAATGCAGCCAACTTCAGAAAGAACCATCGTCTGTCACGAACCATGGTGGTATACAAATTTATGAATTATAATACAAGACAAAAATAAAGACATTAAAAAGTGAAACTAAAATCAGACGATTTATTTTATTTATCAGATAGTTTTAATATTTTAATGCTGAATTTCTGTAGATTTTTAAAAAAGTGCAGTAATGCAGCCAATTTTGGAAAGAATGATCGTTTGTCACGAACTGTGGTATCCAAATTTATGAATTACTAGCCGAATCCGACTTCGCTACGGAGTACATTCAAATTAAATACAACGGTCAATGTATGCAATTAATGCCAAAAAAATAAATATATATATTTATAATAAATGCGACGATCAATGTATGCAATTGATGTAATATATATATATTTATAAAAAAATCGTAAGGGATACTTTTTTTTTTATAATATCCAATCGTCTGCTTCATTAGAAAGAAAAAGAATATTTTTTTGTCTATTTAGTTGTTATGCACGTGACGATAAATTTATTTAAAGTACCAGAAAAAGAAATCACGTGATAAGCATTTAATAAATTAAATTCTAAAAATGAATCTTTAAAAATTCACCAAAAATCAGAAAATGGAGGTAAAGTGTCGAAAAAGATTTCATTTTAAAGGAATTTTAATGATCTTTCTCGTGATATATATTTTATAACACTCAAATTATTATTTTAAATGCAAACTTAAAAAAGTTACAAAACAGCTTAAAAATTTAATTTTAAAAAATCTAAGAAGAATTTTTCAAAAATCATTCTTAGTGCACTCCTACATCATAAGAAGAATCGCCATGCAAAATTTCAGCCCTCTAGGTCCAGCGGTTTGGTCTGTGCGTTGTATGTCAGTGAGTCAGTTACGGAACTGTTTTATTGTATATAGATAATACAAGACAAAAAATACGTGAACAAATTAAGTTAAAATCAGACGATTTCTTTTATTTTCCTGAAAATTTTAGTATTTGAAATATTATTAGGCAATTCATGAAATGTGAGTTTACTATTATAAGAGAAAACTTTAAATGTTTTTGGCCTTCTCTACACCACTGGAGACAAAATTATTGATATAAACATTTTAATAAAATGCAGCTTAAGGGACGTGCATGTTTGAAATGCGTTTGTTGGTTTCATAGCTGGCTTTTAAATATTAAAAGAAATTTTTTTTTTCTCCGACACATTGTAGATATCAACATTAAAAAAATGTCCTTAGAACAGCAATGAAATGCTTTTAATTTCTTCACTAAATTAAATGTTGAAATGCAGATTAGGCCAGTAACTGATTACCTCCTCTTTTTTGTGTGTGTAGTGACCTCATCTGTCTATTTCTATGTTTTTGAAAGATTTGTAGCCCTTATTAGAGTTTGTTTATCGTCATCAAAAATATAACAGCTGGAAAACTGGCAGCGAGTGACACGTTCTAGGGTTACTCCGCACGAAATTAGCATTTTGGCTGCACCGGCCGAAGCAGGGGAAATAAAAAAAGAAAGAAAATCATAACTCGGTATCCGATTCCGTAAACTTGATGCAAAGTCCATTAATCTTCTTGCTCGTTAACGTTTTTACTTGTATCGCTGAATGAGAGACAGTTCCACGTATCTTTTTTCTTTCTTTCCCCGTCGTAGATATTTGCGTGTGTGTTGGCAATAGCCCGCGCATTCGTTTAAAATTTAATCAGCTCTGTAGAGACCGATACGTACTTTCGAATTCTTAAACCAGGGTGGCGAAAGAAAGCGAAGCCGCTTTGTAAATACGGTGAGTCATGGTTCCGAAAAAAGTGGCCGTTTTGAGGGGTGGCCGTGGAAAGGGGTCTCTTCTATAAGATTGGCTCTATGGAGTCTTTAATGGGTTTTGGACAAAATAGGGCCATTTAGAAGCGTGGCCGGCTACAGAAGCTTCACAGTACAGTCGAAAACCGTTATAGCGAACCCGGTATATAACAAGCTCACGGATATAACGAACGAAAATTTTGGTCTCGTCGTTTTCCTATTGTATTTAATACAGCAGCGATGCGTGAAATTAATAAGTTTTTGTCTACACATGCAGTGGAAAAAGAGTGTTGGAGTCATTTGATGTATTGGACAAAGAAATTCATAAAATGTTTTTGAAATCGGCATCACGTCAGCAGAAGATTACAGATTATTTCTGTATCAAAACAGTGAGGAACTATTGAAGGTAAAATGATTTTATTTCCATTTGTCGTCATTTTTTGTTAATTTAATTAGTATTGCGTCAGTTTAATGTAATAGATTTTAGTCAATTTAATTCATTAAGGATCATTTTAAATAGATTTTATTATTTTTTTCAATACATCATTATTGAATACACATAGCAACTAATTAGTTATACATTTTGTGAACTATAACATTTTTCTTAATGCTTCGGATATAGAGAACGAAACCTTTGGTCCCTTGAAGTTCGTTATAACGGGGTTCGACTGTACTTCGTTCGCTCAGAAATTCAAAGAGTGTGAGATTAGTTTTTCATGAAGCACAAATAAATTTTATTTATCCCGTTCATGTATCAAAAAGTTACAGTCAAGGAACAGAACGAGGTTCAAACATCTAGCCAAAACAATATTATCTTGGCTCATGACGGGGAGTCCTCAAGACTCCTGGGTAAGTAGTCCTATTGGATCCAGCCAGCTCAGTGTTAACTTACGGAGGAAATGCTTGCAATCATTGTTAATTTGGATTGAAAGTTTTTATTTTAAACTAGCTGAATACCCGTGCTCCGCTACGGGGTACATTGAAATAAAATACAACAGTCAATGTACGCAATTAATGCCAAAAAAATATATATTTATAATAAATACACCGATGAATGTATAGAATTAATGCCAAAAAAAAATATATTTGTAAAAAAATCGTGACGGATATTTTTACATACAAGATAATGTAGAAGAAAATATTCAAATTAAAAACAACGGTCAATGTATACAATTAATTTGTATGTTTTATATCCATAAAACATACTAATTTGAATTAAATTCTTAAAAAAACATCCATCTCAATTAGTCTAGTGCAGTCATTCCCAAAGTGGTCTATATCGACCCCCAGGGGTCGATATAGACCTGCAAGTGGTCCATGCCAGTGAAAAAGAAGATTGGGGGTGCATGAGATGTAAATGGGGGTCCACGAGTTAGACAGGCCGTCACCAAAATTTTGGCTTCACATAAATGTAATAATCTGCCTAACACAGATAGTACCAAATGGAAGTATTTACGTAATACAAGTACTTTCTTATAATAGATAGATACATTTCCTAATTGTATGCATAGTTCATAAAATTGTGTAAGAAATCTACAGTGGCGTAGCAAAGGGGGGCAAGGGGGTCTATCATGCCCCGGGCGCCACTCGCAGAGGGGCGCCAATGTAAGATCCATATATTATATTACTATATATTTTCGAGGTGGATGCCAATATAAGGTCTATATATTATATTACTATATGTTTTTCAGGGGAGGGCCCCAATATAAGGTCTATATATTATATTACTATATGTTTTTCGGGGAGGGCGCCAATATAAGGTATATATATTATATTACTATATTATTTTGTGGGGGGCGCCAATATAAGGTCTATATATTATATTACTATATGTTTTTAGGGGGGGCGCCAATATAATGTCTATATATTATATTACTATATGTTTTTAGGGGAGGGCACCAACATAAGGTCTATATATTATGTTACTATATGCTTTTCGGGGGGGGGGAGTGCCAATATAAGATCTATATATTATGTTATTATATGTTTATCGAGGGCGCCAATATAGGGTCTATATATTATATTACTATATGTTTTTCAGGGGGGGGGGGGCCACAAAGGTATCGTGCCCTGGGCGCCAGTTATGCTCGCTACGCCACTGGAAATCTATTCACTTTTCGGTCTCAGTACGTGTAACTTGTGTTGCGACATCATGGACTGGAACGGTTGCAGCGAGTGGCAGCAGGTGGCCGTTATATTGAACTTGCCAGTTTCTCAATTTGGCACAGGCAAACTGCCAAGATGACCTTTCAGCCTACGTTCAACATTTAAATGTCCTTCACACAGACATTAAAATTAGGTTTGAAGATGTGATGATGAAGATATGGAAATACCGCATTGGATTATCAATCCATACGGTGACATTGAAGAAACGGATGTCATATTACAAGAACTGATCGGTATAATCAGCAACGAAGAACTTAAGGTGCAGTTTATAAAGGGATATCAACAATTCTGGCTTCAGAGACATACTTGTTACATATCCTGCATTATGGACTATCGCGAGAAAGTTTCTGATAGCTTTTCCATCTTCATACCTCGTGGAAAGGGGTTTCAGTGCGGTTGTCAATCTCTTTATTACAGTGGCGTAGCGAGCATAACTGGCGCCCGGGGCACGATACCTTTTTGGCGCCCCTCATGGTCTTGGGGACCAAAGGGTCCAATGGTCTTGGGTACCATTTGGCGCCCCTCTGCAAGTGGCGCCCGGGGCATGATAGACCCCCTTGCCACGCTCTCGCTACGCCACTGCCTTATTAAAAAAAAGAAACAGATTAGAAATCACTCGCCAAGGAGATTTAATGTTAGACCTGACTAAATTGAAGCCAGATATTGAAATTTTGCTATCAATGCATCAGGCTAATCCCTCCCATTAAAAGCATTGATTTTGCTGTGTATTTATTCTATGTAAAAATGTTACTAGATTTGCATTTTGTGTCGTTTTAATTAATAAATGTATAACTATAAAACTTAAGATTTTTTTTTAAAATTTTCACTCTACAGTAAACCCTCTCAAAGTGAGTAGCTGTGTGTCAGCTTTAAAAACACTTTTAAAGTTGATAAATTTATAAAAAATCAGTATTGGGATATCCGGGGGTCTACCTAAAACAGAAAAAATCGGCAGGGGGGTCTACGGGACAAACAAGTTTGGGGACCTCTGGTCTAGTGGTTAAATTTTATCTTTTACCGTATTTCAATATTTTTTTTATCAATTTGTTTCGTTGTTATGCACATGACGCCAAATTAATTTAAAGTATCACAAAAGAAAAATAAACCACAGGATCAGCATTTAATAAATTAAATTCTAAAAATTAATGTTTAAAAATTCACCAAAAATCAGAGAATAGAGGCAAAGATTCGAAAAAGATTTCATTTTAAAGGGATTTTTAGGATCTTTGTCGTGATATATATTTTATAACCCTCAGATTATTATTTTAAATGCAAACTTTAAAGAATGTAACAAAAACAGCTTAAAAATTTAATTTTAAAAAATCTAAGAAGACTTTTTCAAAAATCTTTCTTTGTGCACCTCTACACTATAAGAAGAATCGCCATGCAAAATTTCATCCCTTTAGGTCCAGCGGTTTGTCTGGGCATTATACGAGGGTAGGCTGAAAAGTAATGCACACTTGCTTGTAGAGCGGGAACAAAAAGAAATAGCAAGATCGGGCAAAAAGAACATTAAAGAACAATTCTTAAGCTTCAAAATCATATATTTATTTTTCAACATAGTCACCGTTAAGGCTAACACATTTCTCTCAACATCTAACAAGTTTTCTCATTCCGTCACTGAACAATTCTTCCGACTTTTCTCGAGTCCACGACTTGACAGCTGCCTTCACCTCATCGTCCGAGGTGTAATGATTACCCTTTAGGTCTCTCTTGAGTAGAGGAAAAAACTAAAAATTGCAAGGCGCAAGATCGGGGGAATAAGGAGGGTGTGGAATCGGTTCAAACTTCAGGTTTCGCAGAGCCTCCCAAGTCCGACGCTGTTCTCGCCTGTGAGACGGCGTGGTACCCATCGAGCACAGATTTTACGGTATCCCAATCGTTCTATAATGAAGCGGAAACATTCCTTGGATACTCCAATATTTTTTTTCGATACGCTTTTGAGTGATTCGCCGGTCATTTTGAATCAAATCGTCGACGAGTTTGCGATGTTCATCGTCTGTGGCAGTGATCGGACGTCCGCTGCGCGTTTCATCAACAATTATGGCTTTTCCAGGCTCGCAACCACGAAATTTTACTACCCATCGATTTACAGTACCCCTATCAACAGCATCGTCACCATAAACAGCCTTTAAACGACGATGAATCTCAGTAGGAGTCACTTTTTCAGCTGTTAAAAATTCGATAACAGCGCGCTGTATAATTCGCCGTTGACATAGCACTAGAACACGTCTCCATACTACCACTTTTCAAAAAACACTGGATGAACGCAACGACTTCAAACCTGCGCATGAGTATTGAGGGGGAATGTAACTTCCATATGCCACTTGGCGCGGTTTTGAAGGTCATTTCGTTCGCGCTACAAGCATGTGTGCATTACTTTTCAGCCTACCCTTGTATGTCAGCCAGTCAGTTACGGAACTGTTTTATATATATAGACTGTACTCCGTAATACAGAAAGAAATTATTGATTCCACTATCATTTTCATTCTTTTCTAAAAAAAACCGCCAATAATATTTTTAAAATTGAATGATTCGGGGGAAAAGTTGGGTATGCTGTGTTTTAAACACGTATAATTTCCTTTAGTGGACGCCGTTTCTAAAACGAATAACATAGAAGAGTAAGAAACTTTTTTCTCTGCTGCAGAGTACAGTTAAAGAAAAAATCTTTGAATCCAAGTCGGCAATCATTGGAAACATTTACTCAATAGGTTAACAGTGAGCTGAGCGAAACCAAAAGGATTACAACCCAGCAGCATGAACCGTTGAAAATGGATCACAGCAATGCAACTCGAAAAAAGAGAGTTGAGTTGTTAGTATTGGATAGGAAACTGGAAAGCTGATTGGTCAGATTTTAAATTCTGGATCCTAACGGTTTTAAGGCTGCTGTGTGCTAACTCTGTTGGATTCTCTCACCTCAATGTTAAGCCATGGGGAAAATGTGTCTACTGTTGACAGCTACATAAATGCTGATAATACAATAATAATTACAAGATAAAAGAACTTTTTATATACCATGTTTTTGAATTTTCTCTTGAATCATATAAACTTGACAATTCTATGTATTAATAAGAATTTTTTTCCAAATGCGGAGGCATTTGTCGCGAAGACATTCGCCTATAATTCACCGCAGTTTTGCTGGCCATTTTATTATGGGGGCGCCATATAGGCGGACCACCATTGCCCCCTATGAAGGGACGACACAAGCGGAGACATTTTAGTGGCGCTTTGCCAGGATTCGATCCTAGCACCCTCAGCACCGAAAACCAGCGCGCTGTACCACAAGGCTGCCACGGCCTGTGTGTATTAATAAATACTTTTTAAAATTTTTTTTTGATGAATTATCCCATCAACTTGAAAGAAAATGAAGTTAATTGGAAGTTAACTTGTGTTTAATTTTTCGTTTCCGTTCCGGCCGATAGATGGCTTCACCAGTCTTAAAAACAAAATTAACTGAAAATGATTTCAATTCTGCTTAAAGACGGCTAAAAGTATTAAAATAATGCATTGTCATCGTGTTCTGAGCTATTCCAAAAGTTTCAAATGTCTAGCTAGTCGGGAAGTTAGTTAAAAATCGATTGCAAGATTTGTACGGGACAAACACACGCACAAATAAGCAAACAAGAAAGCGAGTTAATAAAAACATGGTAATAAAAATGGTATTTTCAGATAGCCTGAACTTTTATGCACCTTGCAACATGATTCATTTTATAAATTGCGTCCACCGAAGGAATTTAGGAGCGTTTAAAACATACTATACCAAAATTTTTTCACACTATACCATTTAAATTAAAAAATATTATTTGCATTTAAAAAAAAAGCCCTAAAGTGTCAAATTTTTTCCTCTATTACGAAATACATTTTTTTTTAAAGAATCTTTCAATCGAAGTCGGCCATCCTTGGACACATTTCCTCCATAGGTTAACATTGAAGTGAGTGAATCCAATAGGGTTAGTACACTGCAACCTTAAAGATAATTGAGATCTTGAAAGGAAATTACAGAGAGGAGCTAAAAGGAAGTTTTATTATTCGTAAAATAATCCCCCACCCCACCCCCCGCGAAAAGTTAAGACGAGAGATAACGAAAGAAAAAATCTAAAGGATATTATAAAGAGGAGATGAGGAAAGGTTTAGCTGCTTGTAAAATTTTTTTTTTCGGAAGCAGGGTCTGCAGGTTCGAATCCCGTCGTAGGCAGGGATGTTTATAGCCATTTGGAATCGGCCTTAACTTATAGTTCTCGTGAATCTGGCCCTCAAATTGCAAAAGATCACTGTAACCAGGGAACTACAGTACTTTATCGTGATCTGATACGATAACATATCATACGGTGTTACGTCACAAATGTGGTCGGGTAGTACGCTAGTCTTTAAAACCCGAGTGTGTGGGTTCGAATCCAGCGTAGGCATGAATGTTTGTAACCATTCGGAATCGCCCTTAAGCTGGTCATATTAGTCCTGGGGATGTAAAAGGTGACCGTAGCGTTCATCCGTAGTTCTATATGATGATCTGATACGAGAACATATGATATGATGTGTTACACTAGAGAATGTGCGATGCCCACAAAATCTTTTTTTTCTTAATTTATTCAATTAATAAGATATCCGTGAAAAGATGGGTGGAAAATTTCAAGTCTTTTTTAATCTTTTAAAATGAATTATGCTAAATGTATCCATACATTAGCCTCTTCTTTAATCTTTTAAAATGAATTATGCTAAATGTATCGTATAATAGTACTGTATGATACATTTAGCATAATCAACGCTCTACTGAGCGTCGATTATCCGGACGTCTATCATCCGGAGAGTCAAAAATGCGGAATGCCTAGCCAGAGAGAGAGAGAAAGATGTTGGAAAGCTGATTTGACATGCTAGTCATTAACATTGACTTCCCTCCAATGACCTTGAGCAGTGTCTACGAGGAATTAAAGATTTGGCTGCTAAATAACGAGGCACGAATATCGTACAAATAAAATCAAAGACTTTTTACTTCAATATTTACAGGACTGTATGTGAATTACATCTAGATACTGTAATGAAAAATGCAGGTACAGCGTAACATCTTTCCATTTTTTTTTTTTTTACAATTTTTATAAATTAAATATTAATTCTTTCATTTAAAATGCAATACGGTAGACATATTTTGTAAGTTTGAGCTAGTTTAGTTCTTTTTATTGTTTTATTTTTCTATAAACTTGCTGACATTTTAATATTGAATTTACTTAACTGTAGATATCAGGTTCACTATGGCATTCGAAAATCCGGATAGATCGATAATCTGGACGTGGTCAAACCCCTTTTAATCCGGATTATCCACTCTCACCTGTACTTCAAAAATCGTGAAAGCTTGCTGTTCTTTCAACGTCCTAGTTTAGAAAAATTTAAGTCTCGTCGAATTGGATTAAAATATGTGCCGCATAAAATTTCCCCTCAAATGATAGCTGAAATTCATTTTCTTTCTTTAAAAATAAAGTAAACAGCCTCACATAATTTTATATTAAAAATTAAAGTTGACGTAAATCTCTGTTTTGTCGTCCACTCCATGAAATAATCGATTTTGCTGAATATCCTTTAAGAAGTTAATATCCTATTTGAAGTTAATTTTTTGAAGTCCTATTTGAAGTTAATTAAAAAATATTACTACTACCATGGCATTAAAACATTGATGATAACATAAAAACGGTTTTAAAAAATGGCGTAAATTACATTTTAAAATTAGATACTTTAAAAAAATAGTAAACAGTAAATTTCTAAAGTATAATACATAAATTGCAATATGGACTTGGGAAATTAAAGGACACTTTTTAATATTGCTAAAGGATAGAAACATATCAATGGAAAAAAAACACTTTAATCAAAGGCGGCCTCCAAAAAATGTTTCTTTTTATTAACTGTGACATTTCATTTTCGAATGTGACTCTGAAATGGTTTAGATGAAATACGACGTAATTCGGTCTAGCGTGACACAATAACGGCAAAAACTGGGAATTATTATTGACTCCTTATAAATTGCTCCGAGTGATCAAAGAAAAATGAAATATCAGCAATAAAATAAATTCGCACGGGATGGCTTCGTTAATTATTCGTTTGGGCGAAAAAGTCCGCCAAAAACCTAAGAAACAAAACTGTTGCCATGGTTACGATGGCGGTAAAACTTGACGCTTCAGTCGTCTGCTATCATTCCGTTTCGTTATTTTAATAATCTACAAGCTGTGTGTATCCGAATTCATCTGTGCCTCAAACTCAGATGAGAGAGATATTTAGTTGGCGTTTTGGAGATAAAGGCGATAAAGGTAATAGACGATAAAGGTCTATAGATGAAGGTAAATATTTTTGAGTAGTTTAAATTTCATAATGAAAATGCATGAAAAGTAGTTTCTTAGCAGAGAATATTCAACCCTTTCAGTGTGTTATTTAAAAATTTAGGTTGAAAATGGTTTGCTAAAAATTTCAATTCTTTTCTTAAAAACGCTTTAAAAACTGATATATTTATGGAATTACTGTGTTTTTTTTCTAATAAATTATGGCAATTAGAATAAACTGTTCATAACGTTTAATTGTAAGTTTCCTAAGCGATGAAATTAACAGGAATTTCTAACAGCAAATTTTCTGTTACTTACAAAAAAGTTGTCAAAATTCAAAATTAGATGAGTTTTTTTAGATGGGTAGAGTTAATTGTTTCTAATTTAAACGTATTTGTTACACAGTGTAGTAAAGTTCATAAAATTTTTCAGCGATATTTTTTTCTGTTATTTATATGAATTTGTTGAAATTCATCAGTTTGAATGATTCATAGAGGTTTTTCTACATAAAGAAGTTAAATCTTGGACTTCTTGGAATGGTAAATAAGCGACCAGATGTATGTGAGAGAACTAGCTGAATACCCGTACTTCGCTACGGAATACATTTAAATTAAATACAACGATCAATGTATGCAATTGGTGCAAAAAAATATTTATAAAAAAATCGTAACGGATATTTTTATAGACAAAATAATGTAGATGAAAATATTCAAATTAAATTTAATAGGACATAGTAAAGAATATAGTACAGTTAATATAATAGAGTTTGAGGATCATATCTTTTACTGTATTTTAATATTTTTTTGGATAATATCCAATCGTCTGCCGCATTAGAAAGAAAAAAAAAGTTTTTTTGTCTATTTAGTTGTTTGCACGTGACGATAAATTTATTTAAAGTACCAGAAAAAAATCACGTGATCAGCATTTAATAAATTAAATTCTAAAAATGAATCTTTAAAAATGCACCAAAAATCAGAAAATGGAGGTAAAGATTCGAAGAAGATTTCATTTTAAAGGAATTTAAAGAGCATACTAAAGAATATAGTACAGTTTGAGGAACATATCTTTTACTGTATTTTAATGTTTTTTTGGATAATGTCCAATCGTCTGCCACATTAGCAAGAAAAATATTTTTTTTGTCTTATTTGTTGTTATGCACGTGACGATAGATTAATTTAAAGTACCGGAAAAAGAAATCATGTGATCAGCATTTAATAAATTAAATTAGAAAAATTAATCTTTAAAAATTCACCAAAAATCAGAAAATGGAGGTACAGATATGAAAAAGACTTCATTTTAAAGGAATTTTTATGATCTTTCTCTTGATATAAATTTTATAACCCTCAGATTATTATTTAAATTCAAATTTGAAAAGAGTTGCAAAAACAGCCTAAAAATTTAATTTAAAAAAATCTAAGCAGAATTTCTCAAAATTCTTTCTTAGTGCTCCCCTATACTATAAGAAGAATCGTGATGCAAAATTTCAGCCCTTTAGGTCCAGCGGTTTGGTCTATGCGTTGTCTGTCAGTCAGTCAGTCAGTTACGGATGTGTTTTATGTATATAGACAGGATTATTTTAATTAAAGCACATATCTCTTAACTTCTGTTTAAAAAAATTAATCTCTTTAATTGGAAGTCGCATGCTTTGGTAACCATCATCCAAAGATACTTTTTACAGACATTCAGTGCCCGTTAATAAAGGAAACTGAACAGCTCGTTTACTTTAATACGAATTAAAAAATTCACGTGCGTGTTGCTGTTTCAAATTCGTAACTTTATTCACGTTCATTGATTCCCCCATCCATGATCAGACAATTTTCTCTGTGATATTTTAATTAAATGATAAGAATACAGAAGAATTAAGGTATTTTCAATCTCGTACTTAATTTATTGCGTTCTTTATGTATGCTTAACTCAAACTTCAGGGTATAAATTGAATATAAATTGTACAATTAGAGTTAAAATTTTAGGAGCATTCAGCCTTGAATTTTTTAAACAATTTTTGACAATAGCGTGTTTTTTAAATCTCGGGACAGCTATGATGACCTTCAGCTGTTTTGTTATTATTTCTGGGATGTCGTTTACTGTGCTCTGTTACACTAGACACAGTTAGGGCCTGTTCACATAGGAGTCCGGTAGCGAAGCTTTAAAGTATTGAAGTATATTTAACCAATAACAAACCTCCAAACGATTAGTAACGAAATTTTTAACGCCTATGATTGGTTTATTTCCGTCCCAGCGCCATTTTCCCTTTTACGCTTCCGCTACCGGACTCCTACGTGAACAGGCCCTTAAATGGAATAAATTAACTACTTTAGATGTTTTTTTTTACATATTTCTCTTTTTCTAAATGTAAATTTCGGATTAATCTTCTGATTTCTTACACCGTTTCCTATCCTAAAACAGCCATTACAACCAAAGATTCAAACAGAAAAATATGTAGGAAAAGCTTATAAAAGAATTGAGCAGATGATTTTAAAGTATTGATCATTATTTTAAATACAAATTAATGCCTTACGCTTTTCCTTTGTAGTAGGCGATAGTCTTGTAGTCGTAATAACGTCCACAGACTTTTCCAACGAAAGATAATAATTTTAAAAGATATTTCTACTGGTTCATTGTATCTAGAACAAACTCAAAATTAGCGACTCAAACGGACATTACACCCCTATCCACAATTCCTCCTCTACCGTGTTTTATTGTTGATTTCAAGATCTCATTTCGGAATTCTAGATTGGGTGGTATTCTTTATTAAATAATTTTACCGTTCGGACCATAAATACCAAATTTCCTTTCATCAGCAGTTATAACTTTCAATTTGACTGGTATTTTCTAGCCCTCTCTATGTCTTCGTGTTTTCATTGCTCCATGGGTTCTATTCTTTTTGGCTTCTCGTTTTTAGCAATGCTACTGCTTACAGTCTCTCTGTGTTGTGGAATGTCAAAGACTCTTCGGCGCCATTTTGTCTGTCTTGTCTTATGATGGCACAGGCGTTCTCTTACTCCGAATTAGCTTTTGAAATTCACGACATTTATTTTCAGTTATGTAGAGAGAATGTTTTACGGTTTTTCTGATTCCCAAACACAACCTCATTCCAGCATTCATTCATTCATTCATTATTTATTTATTTTTATTTTATGGAAGAAAATTGAAAGTTTCGGTTCAGAATTTTTATTTTGCAGCCTGGTTATGAAATCCTGAACTACGGATGTACAGGTAGGATTCTAGCAGTTCCGCTGTAAGTTTGGGAGCACTCAGCCTTGAATTTAATATTTCTGATGATACCTTTTAGGGCCTGTTCACATAGAATCCGTCAATGTCAGCGTTACTCGTATTGAAATATATTTAACCATTTACAAACCTCCAAACGATTAGCCACGAAATTGTGAAGGCCTGTGATTGGTTTAAAATATGTTAATACGATTAACGCTCACGCTGACGGATTCTATGTGAACAAACCCTTATTCCACATGCTTGCTTTGATAAACTCCTGGAATGAGAGAGGTAGAATGGGTATTTTTAAATGTATAATGAAACTGATTTTATTTAGCCTATGCTCTTATTATGTTTATTGTATGCTTAAAATATGACGCTGTTGTTTGACGGTTTCTGCTGCACTGAATGGGAAACAAAATGGCGATGTTTACTGTATAGAGAAACTCTAAGATAAATTTTCAGTTTGTTCGTTCCTCGCTAGAAAATTAAGATACCGTATTTTCTGGCGTATTACGCGCACTTTCAATACAAAAAATAAGATCGAAATTTACGGGTGCTTGTTATACGCCGGATATAAAAATGATAGAATTAAACTAAGGAAGAGATGAACATAAAAAAAAAATTAGATTTCTACATGCTGTTTATTTAAAAGAAATGACATACGTTATGAACTTAAAAATTTTAATTATCGGATAACATGAATAGTTCGCCATATTCATCTTCCGTTATATCTTCAGGCACATCATCGAATTCTGTTTTCTCTTCACCATCACTGTTACTCTGATCCATAAATAAATAACCATCTTCCGTTCCATCTAGATTGCTAGATATATTACATTGTTTATAATACTTTTGAATCATGTCAGGTTTAATTTCATTCCATGCTTTTATTATCTATTCATACACTATTTCTAGACTGGTACGACGCATTTGACCTCCTGTTGTAAATGTTTTTTCACCTTCAAACATCCACGTGTTCCACTGTCGTTTTAAATTTCCTTTGAATGGTTTATTGATACACATATCTAAAGGCTGAACTAATGGCGTTAATCAGCCTGGAATAACTGCCATGTCTGTGTTACACTCTTTTATCAATTTCTTCGTATTATCCGTTAGATATCATTTGAACATGTTCCAAACTAAAAGAATTCCTGGATTCTTTAAGGTACCAGGAATTATTGACTCCCTCAAGCATTTCCCACTCACACATATTGATCCTCTTATCGCTTGTCAATTCAGTATACCATTGTTCGAAAGCCTGTGAAAATCCTTCGAATGAATGACTTCAAAAGATAACAGCATGGAACATGTTCATTTCAGGTTTCTTTGTCAAGAAAAGGGTGCGCGTTATTTACAGAATATATCTAAAAATTTAAAAATGGTAGTTAAAAATTATAGGTGCTCGTTATACGCCGGAAAATAAGGTACTTCCTTTTTATAGCGGCCTTGGCGAGAAAGGGGAATTGGCGAGTTTCTGCCTTGGCAAGAAACAAACGGTTAATAATACTCACAAGGAATTCATCCAATATCTACACTACACAATCTATTTAATATATATATACAGAAGGGATTTGATATAAATTTGTATTTATTGTTTTATTTAATACAATTTTGTAAACAATTTGTTTAAAATAAACAACTTATGTAGCAAATGGTTACAGGTGTAATAGTTACGTATGTAATAAATAGTAACCGTTTGATTCTCGCCAAGGTAGAAATGCGCCAATTTCTCTTTCTCGCCAAGACCAGTATAAAAGGGAAGTACAAAAATAAATTTTAATTTATCAGTTTTATGTATAATATGGTAATTCTAAATAACAAATTTAATATGCTATGTCTAAATTTAATCTGATATGTGAATCTTCTACCAGGTCATCCTACTTTAACACTAAACAAAAGTTTTATTATGCACAGCACATTAATATTTAATAATATCCTTATATATTAAATCCGAAATGGTAGTTCGAAGTGAAAAATATGCATTTCAGAATAAAGCTTCGTGCATGAAATCCACGCGAGCAAATATATTACTGCATCATCTCCGATAATAAGGGACATAAAAATTAAAGACCATAATTCTGACGCAAGGCAGGTTCGCTATAAAAAATTGATAACGTTTCAGCTGTCCTGAAATACATGAAGTTAATCAACGCACCGGTGGGAAAAGCGGAGTAATTCGTTACATTTCCTAGTCTAATGGATTAAATGGAGTTCTCGAAGCATAATAATTAAGCTCGAAAATTACAATTCATTTTCGGAGAAACGCATTATTTTCTTTTTCAAATAAAGCTTACCGATTGCAATAACTGTCGCTGTCTTAATTAAGTTCGATAAATTCTTTTAATAAAGTATACGAATTCTTTGTGAAGTATAATCCCCTGTTTTTTAGATTCTATATGAGGTATTGGGCTCATATTTCGTTTTGTCTTTGTTTAATTGCTGTACACCGTCTTCGTGCTTTTAAATTCTAAAGCAGATCAGCAGTTCTATCCTTCAGACTTACGCACCTATCGTTTGTCATTCATAATGCAGACAACACTTTCCTGCTGTATTTTGACACTAATTTTATTTTCTTCCGGCATTTATCATCGTCAAGGTTCAATTTTCGTCCTCGTTCTGTCACAAGATTTTGTGGTAACGGTTTTCTCGCACTTGTATCTGCCTGGACAGTTTTTCTGATCTACGCAGATGCCGCGTGTTTTTCTACCCCCAAATTCTATCGCTTCTTGATATTCTTTATTTTCGAAACCCATCTATATGCTTTATTTATCCTTACCGTCCGAGGTTTAAGGCAGAGCTTTCTCAAAGTTTCTAGCCAGGTCCCTCGCGAAACGAACTACCTTGACCTTGACTTGACACGACCGTGTCGGTAGCGGGTTTACTGTACAGTGTTGGAAGTTGGTCACTGACTCCACTGTGGACTTTCTAATTTGTTGAGGAATCTCACTAACTGACGGCTGAACGAATTCGCAACTTTCTGAAAGAGATACGGCCCTTAAAAAAATGCCAGCACTTATAATGATCGGCATACTAGTTCAGACTGTTGAATTTTCACGTTTATTCAGAACTATGTATTTCAATTGTGTGAAAAAGTGGTTAGTGATTTTATTCAGAACGTAAACAAATCGGAGGAAGTAATCTTTAGGTCAGCGTCAACCACGGTGGTAACATATGCGATGGGATAAAAAAAAATGGCGGTATGCTGTGTCGCGAAGGCAGGCATTATGTTTGAGTGTAGAATATGTTTTGTGGTTGGAGGGGGGTTGAGAAATGAGACGGCAGTTACATTCATTGACTGCATTTAGTTAACGCAGTTTCTTCAGGGTTGTCGCTAGACGAGGGTGAAGCGGTTTCCTCAGTGTTGTCCCTAGATGCCGCTACTGATGTACTGACCGCTTACTCGTTAGCCACTTTTCCCTTTGAGGGGCGCCGTTTGCAAGTGCATACGCCTAAATATAATCTTTTTTTTTCACTTGCATTCAATGTATTCCAGTTAAATCAGCAAAAAAATGGCTAGTACTGCCATCTGTTATCAGTTTTAAGAAATAAAAACATTTTGCAACCTTTAAATGGAAAATTTTTTAAGATTCTTTAAGTTAAAAAAATCGGGAAAAAATCTGCACTGTGCAAACGCTTGAGTTTATTACCCCTGAAAGGGTTAAACACGTCCCTCATGGGTTCGGAAACCGTGAGTGATATCTAGGGGTACGTAAATTTCGCATTTATTCGCAGATATAACGATATTGGATATATATATATATATGGTTATATATATATATATATATATATATATATATATATATATATATATAACGATATATATATATATAACGATATTGGACCCTATTGGATTCGCTCACCTCAATGTTAACCTATGGAGAAAAATCTGATATAGTGTTTTAAACGCTCCTAAATTCCTTTGGTGGACGCAACTTATAAAATGAATCCAGTTGCAAGGTTCAGAAAAGTTCAGTCTATCTGAAACTACCATTTTTATTGGCTTATCAACATTTATGGAGCTGTCAATAGTAGACACATTTTCTCCATAGCTTAACATTGAGTTGAGTGAATCCAATAGGGTTAGTACAAAGCAGCTTTAAGAACTGATTGTCAAGTATGTAAGGAACTTACTTAACCCCCAAAGCCTATTAAAAAGAGTACGTAGAGGAAATATTTCTCGGAATCCGGTTTGCGAAAAAGGAGGTATGGACGGAGTCCGGTTCGAATGGACTATTATGATTGACCTTCGTTTTAAAATTGGGAGAATGGACAGACGCGTGGACAATAAACAGTTAATCAGTCTCCACTATTAGATACGTGGAATTGTTTGGTTTTCGGTCAAAATCAACTGCGCAGGTTTGTTGCATCTTTGCATATGGCCCCAGATGGCTGTCTCAAACAACCGTAACGCGAAATCATGGGATACAAAATTGAACGTTTTAACAAAGGTTGACAAAAAATTGATGTCCAAATTGAAAATTGCTAAAGCATTGGATATCCGAAAATGCACGTTATTTACGATAATTAAAAACTGGTATTCAATCGGGAAAGCTGGAGAATTAGGTATCCCTTCTTCACGTAGTCGACCTCGAGAAGGTAAGTTTCAGCTACTGGGAAAAAAAAAAACATTGAATGAATTCGGTGAAACTAATGCAATGAAGAAAACTCCACTACATAGAAATTTGTCATGACGCAAGAGCCCAAATTTCTGACAATCTCAAACAAACAACTCCACAGTGACTACTTTTCTTTCGGCTGTGTCAGCCTTTCTCAAGTACTGTTTGCCAGAAATGTGTGCTTCCCGAAAACCTCCAACAAAACAAAGCCTACCCTGAAAAGGTGGGCCAACACCCATACCCCTAGTGACTGGGACATAATGATCAGAAGTGCTGACCCAGCCAAGATAGTAGCCCTCTCCCCAAAACCTTCACCCACAGAGGTGGAATCTGAAAGATTAATGATACCCCAAGGCAGCAGAAGATGTTACCCAACCGACGGCTATTGCACTTCCGGCACCACAACCGTGACAAAGACATTCCCGAAACGTAAGAGAAGGGGCTGGGGGGGGGAAGAGGGACTGGAAAGGCCTATACACCCATTTCTACAGCAGAAACAAAGTCTTCACAACAAGAGCATGTTTTAAACGCTCCTAAATTCCTTTGGTGGATGAAATTCATAAAGTAAATCCTGTTGCAAGGTGCAGAATAGTTCAGGCTATCTGAAAATATCATTTGTATTGGATTTTTGAAATTTATGGAACTGTCAATAGAAGACACATTTTCTCCATAGGTTAACATTGATGTGAGCGAATCCAATAGAGTTAGCACACAGCAGCTTTAACCTATTTACTTTGTATATCTAAATATCAAGCTTCAAACGCAATTATAGGAAATTGCTTTTGAGAAGAATTATTTCTGCACTGGAAGAAGATAAAAATTATAAAGTATATATTCTTAAAGCATTGTACCCCTTTGAAGCAGCATGGAATACAGTTAAGGAAAAAAAAACTATTAAAAATTGCTTCTGTCATACTAGTTCTAAAGCGAAACCAGACCATGTGGAATGCTAGATAGTGCGGATCGACGATGAAAAGTTTTAATGTGGAAGATGAAATGCTACTAGAAATTGATTTGATGGGAAAGTTGATTTTTTCAGGAATACGTTATGATCGTATGCGGTGAGTGGAAAATCGGTCGGAAAACGACATCATTTTGTCGTTAGGCGCAAGAAGAAATTCTGTAATTGGATGAAAAATGAATGACGTACAGTCTGACATAACAGCCTGACATCATAAACGTTGCAAAAGCTATTGATACTTTAAAATGGTATTCGGAAAGATAAGAAAACACGGAAAATGATTTATAATCGTTAACCGAGATGGAAAATTTAATTTTCTTTCAAACACATCTGAAATGCACATACACACAAAACAAAAGAAAACAATGAATTCAGATTATTTTTCTAGGAAATACATATAAGACCCAACTTTTGTGAGTTCATAAATTTTTACTTTTAATTTTAATTATAGAAATTATCGTTCCCTTCTACTGTATACGCTTTAATTAATTTTCATTGCTAAATGCCTCTTTGATAACAAAGGGAATCATAATATGTACATTGTAATCGTGTACTAATATGGAATTTATTTAAAAATCTTCACGCATATGAGGAGATGTTTTTCATCAAGTTTCGTTACAGCGACCACTCGTTCTAACGACCTTTTCTATGGGACGTGGATAGTCGTTATAGCGAGCACCGACTGTACTACTATACAACCTTTATAATATTGTTTGACGTGGATAGTCGTTATAACGAGCACCAACTGTACTACTATACCATCTTTGTAATATAGTTAGACGTGGATGGTCGTTATAACGAGCCCCGACTGTACTACTATGCAACCTTTATAATATTGTTTGACGTGGATGGTCATTATAACGAGCACCGACTGTATTACTAATACAACCTTTATAATATAGTTTGACATGGATGGTCGTTATAACAAGTCCCGACTGTACTACTGTACAACCTTTATAATATTGTTTGACGTGGATGGTCGTTATAACGAGCCCCGACTGTACTATTATACAACCTTTATAATATTGTTTGACGTGGATGGTCGTTATAACGAGCCCCGACTGTATTACTATACAACCTTTATAATATTGTTTGACGTAGATGGTCGTTATAACGAGCCCCGACTGTACTACTATGCAACCTTTATAATATTGTTTGACGTAGATGGTCGTTATAACGAGCCCCGACTGTACTACTATGCAACCTTTATAATATTGTTTGACGTGGATGGTCATTATAACGAGCACCGACTGTATTACTATACAACCTTTATAATATTGTTTGACGTAGATGGTCGTTATAACGAGCCCCGACTGTACTACTATGCAACCTTTATAATATTGTTTGACGTGGATGGTCATTATAACGAGCACCGACTGTATTACTATACAACCTTTATAAAATTGTTTGACGTAGATGGTCGTTATAACGAGCCCCGACTGTACTACTATGCAACCTTTATAATATTGTTTGACGTGGATGGTCATTATAACGAGCACCGACTGTACTACTATACAACCTTTATAATATTGTTTGGCGTAGATGGTCGTTATAACGAGCCCCGACTGTACTACTATGCAACCTTTATAATATTGTTTGACGTGGATGGTCATTATAACGAGCACCGACTGTACTACTATACAACCTTTATAATATTGTTTGACGTAGATGGTCGTTATAACGAGCCCCGACTGTACTACTATGCAACCTTTATAATATTGTTTGACGTGGATGGTCATTATAACGAGCACCGACTGTACTACTATACAACCTTTATAATATTGTTTGACGTAGATGGTCGTTATAACGAGCCCCGACTGTACTACTATGCAACCTTTATAATATTGTTTGACGTGGATGGTCATTATAACGAGCACCGGCTGTACTACTATACAACCTTTATAATATTGTTTGACGTAGATGGTCGTTATAATGAGCACCGACTGTACTACTATACTACCTTTATAATGGTGTTCATTATTGAGCCTCTATCATATTAACCAACTGCGATAAATCGTATATTTAAATTTGTCATATATTTCGAATCATAGATCAAGAAAACCAACAGTTATTTATTGCTGATAAAGCCCGCCACGTAGGAGATACTCCTCGCAAAACAAATATACAGATTTTCAGGAAAATCGGCAGTCATTTTGTATTCATTATTGAGACATTCGTTAGCGCATTCATAAATACCAGTATTTAAATACCCCCATTCATAAAGGAATGATAAGCATTTAAGGCTACTGTGTATTAGACCTATTGGATTCGCTCTCCTGTGCGTTAACCCAGAAGTTCCAAACCTTTTTCCAACATCGACCCCTTTTAAAGATATGATTTTCTTCATCGACACCCCCCCCCCTCCTCACCTTTTTCTCTATGATATACAACCTATAACATAGTTATTTTACTAATAATTGCACATAAAACACTTAAAGGTAACAATTTGACTAAGAATATGAACAAAAATTTAGAACAATTACAAGATTAAAAGAACTTTTTATATACCATGTTTTTAAATTTCCTGTTGAATCATATAAACTTGACAATTCTATGTATTAATAAATAATTTTTAAAATTTTTTTGATCAACTTGAAAGAAAATAAAGTTAATTGGAAGTTAACTTGCGTTTAACTTTTCTTTCCCGTTCCGGCCGACAGATGGCTGCACCAGTCTACAAAACAAAATTAATTGAAAATGAATTTAATTCTGCTTAAAGATGGCTAAAAGTATCAAAAGGATCCATTGTCATCGTGTTCTGAGCTATTCTAAAAGTTTCAAATGTCTAGCTACTCGGGAAGTTGGTTAAAAATCGATTGCAAGATTTGTACTGGACAAACACACACACAAACAAGAAAGGGAGTTAATAAAAACATGTGATGAAGCGCTTTCGATTTTAAAGAAAAATTAAAATTTTTAGAGAGATAAAGTGATCGAAGGCTGTTTTCATCACATTTCGGTTAGAATGCTAGGAAGCCGCCTTTGATTAGAGGACGGAACAGTCGTCTGTACGCATCAGCCAATTTAAAAGCGGCGGTGCGCGATAGGGGATAGGTGATTCCAGACGCAGATAAGGAGATGGCACCAGGGTTTGAAATTAAAGTAAAATACCCTATTGTAAAGAATTTATTGGGCCTGTAGACCGCAAAACACGTGGACTGGACTTTGGGTGGTCTGTGGTATGACGTAATGAAGGCGGGCATGAGTTATGGGATTATCCAATCCAAGAAATGAAAATTGATGCTAAGTGGTGGATTTTTGAAAGCTTTCCTGAATGGATTAGGAGTCACGAGAAGGCGTGGACTTTGTTATAAAAAAATAAATAAATAGAAGACGTGAGTTTTTTTCGAGGATTTCACTTCTGCATGCGGCCCGGGTTTGCCTTCCCCCCGGTGCTTAGCATCGCAGGTGATGAGAGATTGTCGATTAACTGTCGGAGACCGGTTGATTCTTCCCGGTATGCTTGTATCATGATCCCGTTTTCGAGAGAAGAGAGAATTGCGCTTTCACGATGGAGTGACGACATATAGGAGATCCGGTTGATTCTTCCCGGTATGATTGCATCATGATCCCGTTTTCGAGAGAAGAGAGAATTACGCCTTCACGATGGAGTGACGACATATAGGAGATCCGGTTGATTCTTCCCGGTATGCTTGCTTCATAATCCCGTTTTCGAGAGAAGTTACCAAGTCCGATGATGAGATCGTCACTCGTGTTCCAGTCCAGTTAGCATCAAACTGAGTGAGTGTTAATCATTTTGTCTTGTTCAGACCCAACATCGAAAATTTGAATGATTGAGTGCGGGATCAATGTTTATTTTTTAAATATAGATTTTGAGAGAGAGTAGTTCTTTGCCGTAGGTAAAATAAATAAATTTATGCTCCCTGAATCCAAAAGGTGTAGATTTAATTAAATACATGTCATTCGATATGAATCGAGGAGAAAATGCTAAAAGATTAGTAAAATGTGTAAACTGTGTACGAAGATTTGGTGATTCTGTTTTTTTGAGTTAAATTGTAAATAGATAAGGTTGTAAATAAATCAATTTTATTTTGTTACATTGGAGTCAGTCATCTTTGTTTTGTGTAGTTGATCTAAGGAAGGTTTTAGAAGCAAAGTTTGTTTGACCTGTTCGGTTGCAAACCTGTCTAGAGCTTTTGGGCTGTATTCAAGAAAATAAATAAAAAAACACAACGCACCCAAATACCTATTAATTATAAATAATTTGTACTAACCCAAATAATATACGAATCTCGCCCAAAAAAATAAATAATTTGAAGACAGGCAACACGACACATGTAAAAAAAGTGGTTCATTGGGTTTATGTTTATTTTCATTTTTAATTTCACAAGTATAAACAAGATTTCAGAAACACAGATTGTAATTGCACAAACATCGCCAAGAGAAAAAACGAAACTGCCTCTGATCGGTTGAATCGGGAGGACTCGTGTGCTGGTTATGGTCCAGTGGATTTCCCCAGTTCTGCCTTGTGTTGGTACACAAATAAAAACCGACGGCAGCAGTCGAAGCATATATAAAAGCGTCATGACATTCGAGTTTAGATGCGTGGTATCACTCCGCCTTATGCAAATCTGTATTCATACATATTAAAACGGATATTATTATCCAATAATTACATTCCGAAAAAATTAAATTAAATTTTAAAACTGAAAACATTCTCATAAACCCCCCCCAATAGACCCCTGGAATACTATAGACCCTTTTTAAACTTCCATCGACCCCCAAGGGTTCCACCAGGACCCCGTTAGGAATCCCCGTGTTAACCTATGGAGGAAATGTGTCCAAGGATTGCCGACTTTGATTGAAAGTTTTTTTTTAATTGTACTACGTAATAGAGAAAGAAATTTGACACCTTGGGATATTTTTCATTTTTAAAAAATGCTAACAATATTTTAAAATTTAAATTATTCAGCAAAAAAATCTGGTATAGTGTGTTTAAAACGATCATCAATTCTTTTGGTGGACAAAATTTATAAAATGAACTAGCCGCTGCGCGACCAGCATGGTCGCTTTTAGATTTATATTTTCTTTTGCAAAACAACTCAATTGAAAGTAACATATGTAAGGAATGTTACCATTACCTGTCATCATAAATATACGTTGTTAAGGGGTAGTGAAAACTCAGACAAAAAATTTATAATCATTGATTAATTCACCATAAGGCTGATTCTAAAACATCATGATTAAAAAATGTGAATTTCCATTACTTCAGAACAGAGTTAAAGATAAGTCTGAGAAACCCAACACCAATGATTTTAAAAATTATATCTCTCACTGTATGTACTATTTTTCAAAACTAAGATATCTACACTTTATCATTACATCAAATAAGAAATTGTTGGGGAAAATTTTCACTTATAAAATGGAGTGAAAATTCAGCAAATACTAAAATATAGTATAGATTACATTTCTATCTGTATGTATTATTGTTCGCAATTCAGATATCTCCACTTAATCATATTAAATGAATAAATTAAAATTATTTCGTGTATAAATTAAAATTATTCATGAGTAAAATACAGCAATTAAATTGTACCAAATTACGTGCTATCGTCGAGCCACACGCGGACAGCCGCTAATGTTTACATCCGGTAGTTGCAGCCGTTGCCATTCGGATTGTAGAAATATCGTCGATTTTTGTGCCGCATACCTACGCCTTTTATATATATAGATTCTGTTGCGAGGTGTAGAACAGTTCAGGCAGTTCAGGCTATCTGAAAATACCGTCTGTATTGGATTATCGGCATTTTATGTAGCAGTCAATAGCAGACTCATTTTCTTCATAGGTTAACATTGAGGTGAGCGAATCCAATAGGATCAGTACATAGCAGCCTTAACGTCCTCTAATTTGTTCAATTAAAGTAGCTTTTTAGAGAACTTCACCGAAAATTTTTTTCAATATTTATTGACCATGAAAAGTGCAGAGCAACGATGTCTTTTAAAGGAAAAAAGTCTCATTCAAAGCGCAAACTCAGTTCGTTAGAAAGCTAAGGTCGGTTCGGATCCGACCGGATCTCTTTTTTTTATGATGTTTTTGGTAGAAATAAGTACACAATAAGCAGTTTTGTAGTATAATAACATTTACTGGTAATGTTCTACATGAAATAAAAACCTTTTTGTGGAATGACCTTTTTGTGGTTTTGTCAAATGACCAACAAATTGTAATTTTGCTAAACAAAGAAAATCTCTCTGGCATTTACTTAGAATGTTATTTATATTAGGTCTAATATGTAACTTAGTCTTGTACCTAGTTTTAGAAGCTAGTGAAATCAAATTTCCGAGCACAAAAATGTAAAAATATAATATATACTGACAATTTTGGCCTTTAAAATCGAAATAAATAATTTTAAAAAATAGGACTAGTGATCATGAATAACGTTTTTTAACAAATACTTTCGTATTTACTGCAAACGTATATTTGCCAATGCTCCAACACTTGTAACATGACTGGCTGGTAGGGTTCTTGTCAACTCAATTTGTTGCAAGAGGGAGAGTACGGGAGGGGGGAGACGCACCCTTGGTTCGGATCCGACCCCCACCGTATCGTTTGAGGGTTAAATCAGAAACTTTTTTTTTGTATTGATATTCTGTAATTCTTCGTCCAGTGAATGTGAAATACGTCTACAGCTGTGTTGTGTTGTTCCCTTACAGCAATGGCGGCTCCAAGGGGGGGGGGGCAGTATTGGCAATTCCCCCCCCCCCCCCAAAAAAAAAAGCCCTGCGTATTTTTTTTTCCATAGCCTAAAATTATATAATCGTAGACCTAATACTAAATGAGTTTAAATTTAAATTGAGAGGATGTTTATTTCTTATATATATATATTTATATATATATATATATATAGAGAGAGAGAGGAGAAGGTGGGAGGATTATGCACCCTGCATTTATTATGGACCCCTTAATATCTGCCCTATGCGCAGGTGCAGCCGCTAATTATAGTTGTGATCTAGACTCTAGAGTCCCTAGGTGGCTGAATGGATAGTCAAGGTCATTGACCCCAGTTCACTCGCGAGTGATGTCCTGTGGCCAATTGTTTTTTTTTAGTTTTCAAACTTTTTTTGAGGAAAGTAGAAGTGAATATTTTACATATCTACTACTATGTTTTGTAAAAACTGATTCCTGTGCCTTATTCTACACGACATGAAGTTACTTTTGAGCTAGTTCAAAATTAAATTCGATGTAACTCATAATGTGAAAAACAAGTTTGTTTCCAGGAGGGCGTTGTTTGAAATATGTACACCATGGGTGCTGATATTATGGACCCGGGTCCATATTACCAACAACCAATTTCGATAATGTAATAATAATGTTTCCGTAAGAAAATTCTATTCCACAGATGATTTCATTGTGATACATTTTATTTTCACGTTTTGTAATCCTTTTTGGTTATTCTGGAAGCTAAGAATGCAAGTTGAGAAGAAATCTCCCGCTAGCAAGGACGCTGTAGTGCGCAGAAGTTGGGGTAGGGTGAAGATGGTTGAGGCTATCCAGAATCTAAGATGCGGAGAAATGGGACTAAAGAAGGCTTCCAGAGTGTTTGGTGTATCAAGAATAACTCTGAGATTATTGGCTTCACAAGTGGATAAGCCAGCAGCAGATTTGGTTATACAAAAACTAGGGTTTGGTTTTGGTTTGGAGCGCTACGGTCAACTTTTGTTATACAAGGGCCAATTAGATCGAGACCTACAGTTTAAAGCCGATTCCGAACGGCTACAAACATCCATACCATCAGTGGAACTCGAACCTACAGGATCTGAACCCCAGCGAACTACAGGACCTGCCAGTGCCCCAGCCATTCGGTCATCACCTGGCACAAAAACTAGGAAAGAAGCCTGTTTACCAAATTACACTGAAATAGAGTTAGTGGCCTATTTGCTAGATATGGAGTCAGTATTTCACGGTCTCACTCGACAAGATGTGAGGAAATTGGCGTTCCAATTGGCTTAACGCAATATCCCCCACACTTTCATAAACGAAGCAGCCTGGTGAGACTGGCTAAACCGATTCCTCACTCGTCAGACAAATTTTGATCAGAAAACCTACAGGGACGTCATATGCACATGCAGAAGGATTCACACGTTAGCAGGTGGCTGGGTTATTTTTATTTGCTGGAAGGCTTGTGTTCTGGGAATCATTTCCAGAATCTTCAATGTAGATGAAACTGGTTTAAGTGTGGTTCGGTCAAAAGTTTCCCAAGTCATCGGGTTGAAGAGAAAACGTCAGGTGGGAGCTCTGACTACAGCTGAACGTGGTTTTCTGTTAACTGTGGTTTGCTGCATGAGTGCTGGGGGAACATATTTTCCACCAATGATGATATTTCCTAGTAAAATATTAGCGGACCAGCTTATGAAGGGAGCCCCATCCGGAGCAATTGGAAGAGCTCATCCCTCTGGCTGGATACAAGCCCATATGTTTACAGAGATGGCCCAGACCAGCAAGAAGCATCGTGCATCTTCGGTGAAGGTGCATTAAAAAATGACACATGAGGAGAACTTTGGATTCGTTGTGGGATGAGTCTACACTGGACTCATTCTGTGTGCACCGGAGCCGAAGCTGAGTTTTATGTTTCCTACTTTTGTCGCCAAAATTGAAGTTTTTTTTATATAAATAATATTTGATGATCCAGCTGTTTAATAATATACTATCTTTCTTTCCCTTTTTCATTTGAAAACTTTTCTCTTATTTGTTTCCAGCTGTTTAATAAATAGATAAATGATTTTTTTTTTGGTAAAAAAGGTGGAGGTCCATATTACCCTCCATTTTGGGTCACCTGCAAGTTTTTAATTTTTTCACTTATGTGATCGTATACATCTTAAAATTTGATTTAACGGCAAATCCACTTAAGGATGTTTAGATGATGAGTTATGGAAGAGGTTAGAGCCCCAAACTATGAAAATCTGTCTTTCGTATGACCACAGGGAGCCAAAAACAAAAGGGGGGTCCATAATCCCACCTTCTCCTTTCTCTCTCTCTATCTCTCTCTCTCTCTCTCTCTCTATATATATATATATATATATATATATATATATATATATATATATATATAATATACATATGGAGTACAAAATAATACGAACACCTGTGAAAAAGTATGACGTATTTCACACCTGCAGTACAGCCGCGCCACCTGCAACAGAAGTCTGCCACCTAGTGAGCGTGAAGAGGAAGTTATCAGTCTCTCAACAGCAGTCACCTACGTTGCATGCTTTTATCGAACTGTCTGTGATAAGTTGAAATGTCAGACCTGTCATAGTTCCAAAGAAGAATGATAGTTGGAGCGCGTTTAAGTGGAGCATCGCTTACGGAAACAGCAAACCTTATGGGGTTTGCAAGGAGTACGGTATCAGCCGTTACGAAAGAGGGTACACGAAAGAGGGTAAGACTACGTCTTCAAAGCCCAGCAGTGGCCGAAAGTCCAAGCTTGCTAATAGGGATAGACGGGTCTTGAAGCGCATACTAGCCCGAAAGCACAAGCAATCGTTATCCGAGATAACATCCGAAATGAACAGTCATCTCCAGGACCCCGTTTCAACAAAAACTGTCAAAAGGGAACTTCATGCTGCGAACATTTATGGCAGAGTGGCAATTCGTAAACCCTTGGTGACAGCAACTAATGCTTTCAAGCGACGCCAATGGTGAAGAGATCAAAAAGGCTGGTCCCCACAGCAGTGGCAACAGGTAATATGGTCAGATGAATCGTCATTCACCCTATTTCAGACGACCGGACGCGTTTATGTCTGGAGAACGCCCAAAGAAGCGTTTCATGCTGAATGCCTCTTGCCGACAGTGAAGCATGGGGGTGGCTCCATTATGGTATGGGGTGCGATATCTTGGCGCGGTCTTGGGCCACTTGTTATTCTGCATGGGAGGATCAAATCCAATCACTATCTAAGCGTTCTAGGGGATCATGTCCATTCTTTTGTCCAGACTGTATTCCCTGGAGAGCGACCGCTTTTTCAAGACGATAACGCCCCTATCCACCCTGCTAGGTGTGTTCAAGAATGGTTCGAAGAGCATGACGATGCAGTTAAACATCTCGCCTGGCCCCCTCAGTCTCCGGACTTGAACATTTATGGCAATATTTGGAGTCCAAACTTCGTTCCCGATTTCCACCTCCATCCGGACTTTCGGAATTAGAGACCGCTCTGCAGGAGGAATGGCTTAATATTCCTCTAAATATTGTCCATGACCTTTATGCATCTATCCCACGTCGCATTAAATCTGTACTTCAGTCAAAGGGTAGTCCATCCCCCTATTAATAAAGATTTTCCATTATTTCACAGGTGTTCGTATTATTTTGTCCACCATCTGTATATATATATATATATATATATATATATACACTCATGGACAAAAAAATTAGCGCACCAAGAAATAATTGCGGGATCGTAACGAAACTTGCAATGAAGGTACATGTCGGGGAGATATGCAAATGATTAGAAATGCAGCGTGATTGCGCATTACGTATAGCCGGTAGAGGGCGTTGAACATCGTACTCTGTGGAGTATAAAACATGTAACCAAAGCTTGTTTGAGTGTGCTGAATCATTTACAAAGGAAGAGCTGAGATAGACATGCCATTACGCCGTGTTCGAAGACAATATAAGCAGTTGTCGCAGTTTGAGAGGGGGAGAATCGTCGTGATGATGGAAGCTGGGTGGTCAGCTAGGCGAGTAGCTCGTCAATTAGGCCGCTCTGATTGTGTTGTGAGGAGGTGTTGGGACCAGTGGACCCGAGAGATGTCATGTACACGAATACCAGGCTCAGGACGCCCTCGACAGATCAGTCGTCGAGAAGACCGCCACATCGTAAGAAATGCACGCGTACAGCCAACTGCTTCATCGGCCGCCATCCAGGCACAGGTAGCACCTTCACTAGGGGCCCTCTGTGTCTTCTCGAACCATACGAAGGCGCCTAGCTGAAGGACAGTTGGTATCGCGGCGCCTATTACGTGTGCTGCCCTTGACGCCCACCCATCGACGCCTCCGTTTGGAGTTTTGCCGCGCACGAGAAAACTGGACTGCAGCGGAATGGAACCAGGTCGTCTTTAGCGACGAATCCAGATTCAATCTCGGCAGTGATGACAATCGTGTTCGTGTGTGGAGAGCCCGTGGTGAACGCTTCAATCCTGCCTTTGCTGTACAGCGACACATCGCTCCCACAGCTGGTGTGATGGTATGGGGCGCCATTGCCTACAATACACGGTCACCCCTAGTATTGTTCCTTGGCACCATGACAGCCCAGCGGTATGTTCATGAAATCCTGCAACCACATGTGTTGCCACTCATGCAACGGCTCCCAGGAGCCATTTTTCAACAAGACAATGCTCGGCCTCATACGGTTAGGGTGTCACAAGACTGTCTCCGCACTGTTACTACCCTTCCTTGGCCTGCCCGATCCCCAGATTTGTCTCCAATCGAGCATATCTGGGATCATTTGGGACGACGAGTTGGGCATCCCACGAGTTTGAACGAACTAGAGGCAAGGTTACAGCAAATATGGAACGAAATGTCTCAAGACATCATACAGAACTTGTATGACTCAATGCCCGATCGTATCGCATCGTGCATTCGCGCTAGAGGGGGTCCAACGGAGTATTAACTCCTCCGTTCTTTTGCCTTTTTCTCTGAAATAAATTATCCTTTTTCTTTGATTTTCTTATCATTTACTTATATCAAAGTAGTCATTACGTATGTAAAATTTCGTTTCATTTTGACGACTCCTTCTTGGTGCGCTAATTTTTTTGTCCATGAGTGTATATATATATATATATATATATATATATATATATATATGACCCTAAGGGCCGACGTTGCCTCCCCCCACAAAAAAAAAAATAACTCTGGACTGGAGCCACCCCTGCCTTACAGTGGATTCGAATCCGCTAAGAGGCTTTCGTTTCTGTGCTCTTAGGAAATGAATGTTTTACCTCTCGTGAATAGATAGCAATTTTAAATTAAAATTTTATACTTGAAAGATCATTTTAGATACCACGAATTTTGTATCGGGCCTTATCAAGGCGTTCTGCTGAAAGTTTCCGTTAATTAAGAATTTTTTTTCGATGGTTACTGCAGTACCTAAAGGTTTATCTATACGTTATAATAATAAAGTTATGACCCGGAGGAAATATAGTACATTAAAGTGGCATGTAGGTATTTTGATGTTTTCCAGATTTGCGCATTCAAATCTTATATGCTTTTAACTCGCTGGTAGATTGAGATGGTAAAAGACAAATGGTAATCACTAATAATAAACCGTCCCGACCGTTAAGTATGCGGCATAAATAAACCTGCAGACAAGCCGCTGCGCGTAATCATGTATACGCAGCCGATGGTCCGTCCGCCTGTTGGTGTTAATAATTTAGGACTTGGGGGTCATTTCAAGCAGTATATACCAGTGCCGTAGCAAAGAGGGGGCAAGGGGGTCTATCATGCCCCGGGCGCCTCTCGCAGAGGGGCGCCAATGTAAGATCTATATATTATATTACTATATGTTTTCGAGGTGGATGCCAATATAAGGTCTATATATTATATTACTATATGTTTTTTAGGGGAGGGCCCCAATATAAGGTCTATATATTATATTACTATATGTTTTTCGGGGAGGGCGCCAATATAAGGTATACATATTATATTACTATATTATTTTGTGGGGGGCGCCAATATAAGGTCTATATATTATATTACTATATGTTTTTTGGGGAGGGCACCAACATAGGTCTATATATTATGTTACTATATGCTTTTCGGGGGGGGAGTGCCAATATAAGGTCTATATATTATGTTATTATATGTTTATCGAGGGCCAATATAGGGTCTATATATTATATTACTATATGTTTTTCAGGTGGGGGGGCGCCACAAAGGTATCGTGCCCCGGGCGCCAGTTATGCTCGCTACGCCACTGGTATATACTGCCGGCTTTTGCCCCACCCCCATCCCCAAAGACAGGTGGTAAAACCACGATCGAAATCCCCATATAAACAGGTATTTACTGTATTCAGAATAGGCCTGAAAAATTATAGTCCGTTGTTCCTGAATCAGCAATTTTTAAATGAAGTTGGGGAAGTTTCACATCCTGTTTGGTGTTTGATATTCAGGTGAAAAGCAATCGGGTAGTTCAACTCCATATCAAGCTTGGAATAGAGGGATAAAGTTATAACAACTTTGTCTTATTTTCTGATCAATATTTAGATTTTATCAATGTGCTAAAAATAGAATGCCCTTCAAACAGTGAAACTTCGAGTTCCGGATGTGATATTCAGATAAAAAGCAATCTGTATTACGAGCAATTTCATATTAAATTTGAAATTGGGAGATAAGGTTGTGATAATTTTGCCTATTTTTAAAATCAATGTTTAGGTATTATCGGTGAAACCTAAAAGTACGTTTTTCGTTCAATAATTTCCAATTCAAGGATTTTAAGAACTGAGTGTAAAAATTTTCCGGGTATTGAAAGTTAAAATAGAAAGCGAAAATCCTACAAAGTATTCACATTAACATATTCTTAAGATAAAAGTATGTTTTGCATCAAAATTATTTTTTTTAAAAGTTTTTAAGCATCACAACTTAAATTCTTCTTAGACGATCCTTTGGCAAGCAAAATCGTGGCTTGATTGCTTGAGTCACAGTTACATGGACATTAGGAGTCTGCGGGTTCAAATCTGGGGAACTTTTGTTTTTAAAATTCTACTCCTGAAATACATTGTAAAAAAGGTTTTAATTTAAAAATTTATAAAACTTAAAAATTTAGCCTTATATTCTATACGGTATATGAACTCAAATTACAAAAGAGAAATTGTAATTAAAAAAAAAAAATTCTCCTCTAAAGTTGAGTGTTACCGAAAGTAAATCTTCTCAGATGAGCCCCTGGCTCAGTGGTTTGCGTCACAGCTGTAATGTGACTGACTCCCAGGTCACGAGTTCGGATCCCGTACGTGAATCTCAGTCAGTTACCTATTCTGAAAAGGAAATTTGGTGTCTCATTTTTTTCTAAATAGGTGCAAATATCGATTAATCGATAGAGAGGTCACAATCTATTAATCTATATATCAATCACAATCGAATAATACCTAAGCCTAATATTAGTCTTAGTTATAAATAAGGGGGTCAAAACACTGCTAAGCCTAATATTAGGCTTAACTACAAATTGGTAATTCAAATCACTTCTACGCCTAATAATAGGCTTAGCTATAAATTGGTGGGTCAAATCACTGTTAAGCCTAATAGTAGGCTTAGCAGTTAAATTATAAGGAAATAGAAAAGAGTTATGCCTAATATTAGGCTTAGATGTTATTCGATTGTGATTGAATTATCGATTAATAGATTAAAACGTATCAATCGATATTTATACTTTTACTGGGGGGAAAAAACCAGACTTCAAATTCCTGCTTGAGAACTGTAGGCAGACCGGCATTCGTCCGCGAGAATCGAACTCGGGACGTTCATCAATCCCCACAGCTATGACTCAAACCACTGAGCTGCGGGTTTACAGATGAAAATTACTTTTGGATGCATTTAACTTTAGAGAAAAAAAGTCAAATTTTTTTTTATAATTAGAGTTGATAAACCGAAAAGAGTAAACTGTTAAATTTTAAAGATTTATAAAAAGCTCATAATGTTTTAAATTAAGATTTTTTTACGATGCAATTTAGGAATTTTTTTTTTTTAATTTCTTCCCGGATTCGAACCCACAGACTTCTAATGTCCAATCAACTTTGACTCAAGTGACTAAGCCACGGTTTTACTGGGAAAAGAACCGTCTAAGAAGAATTTAAGTTTTGATGCATAAAATTCAAAAAAAAAATTTTGACTCTTAAGCACATTTTTATCTTAAGAATTATACTGTAAATACTTTACATAATTTGAGCTTTTTATTTTAGCTCTCAACACTCCTGAAATGTTTACCCTAAGTTCCTAAAATTTCTGTGTTAAAAATAATTTAGAACGAGAAACATACTTTTAGGTTTTACCGATAATACCTAAACATTGACTTTAAAAATAGGCAAAATTATCACAACCCTATCTCTCAAATTCAAATTTAATATGAAATTGCTCGTAATGCAGATTGCTATTTTGTCTGAATATCAAACCCTAAACATCAGGTTAAACTTTCTAGAAGGAACTCAATTTTTAGCTCAGTGATAAAATTTCACAATGATAAAATCTAAATACCGATCGTAAAATTTGACAGACTCGTTAAAACTTTAATCCCTCTGTTACAAGCTTGGTATTGAATTGAACCATTTGACTGTTTTTCACTTGAATATCAAACCCTGATCGGGAGTATAAACTTTGGAATTTTCATTAAAAAACTGCTAAAAGGAAATTCAATGTTTAACTCGATGATAAAATCTATATATTGAACAAAAAATAAATTAGGCAGAGTTGCTAAAATAATATTCCTCTATTCCAATCTTGACAATGAGTTGAACTACCTGGTTGCTCTTGTACCTAAATATCAAACCCGAACTTCTCCAACTCCACTTAAAAATCGTCAAAAGATGAACTCCATATTGAAATATTTAAGGCCTTTTCTAAACCATGCTGTTTGTATGCGGTTTTATTACCTGCCTATCTTGGGCCATCTCAGTCTACCAGTACGTTTACCAGTGCATGTAAGATTTGAATGTGCACGTCTGAAAAACATTAAAATACCTACAAGACACTTTTATCCACTGTTTTTCCATCGGGTTGTAACTTATTCAGATAACCTATAGTTAAACTTTTATGTACTGCATTTTTAAATTTAAAAAAAAAGTTTTCTTAATTAGCGGAAACCTTTCAGCAGAAGGTCTTTATGACGGCCGATACAAACTTCATCAATCATTCTTTAATTTATTTTTATCTAAATTAATAGAACTTGTCTTCTACACTGAAAACTGCTTAGGTCTGTGACCTTGATCTAGGAAAATGTCAAAGATTTATTAAGGCATCGTATGTTATATTTTTCTGCAAACTGCTCACCACTGTTTTTTGTTGTAACTGCTTCATTACTTTTTTCTGTTCCTGTTTATAGAAATGCATAATCTCTTTCTTTCTCTGTATATATATATATATATATATATATATATATATATATATATATATATATATATATATATATATATATATATATATATATATATATATATATATATATATATATATACCTTTTGATTGATGTAGTATAGGGATATTTAACCCTTGGTCCGCGGAACCTGTTTACGTCATTTTAAATTAAACTGGAAGTTAACATTTGAATGAGTTTTAGAAAAATAGAAATCACTTGGAAACAGATAACGAAGAGGGAGAGTGCAAAAATTTCACTCGATTCTTATTAGTTCTTTAATTCCCCTTTACCCTTACGCATCAGAAGTTCTTAGTTCCATTCTCCAAGTTTTTACAACCTTTCCTGGTAACGAGATTAAATGTCAAAAATTTAACCAAGTTTAGTTTATGATGTACATGTTGATCGTTAAAATCCTAAACGATATATCTGAGATTGCTTGCTGAGTATCCTATGGAATTAGAGTGTCCTTGTTCTATTTTTATTAAAGTTTGGAATTTTTCATTGAGTTACTGTTTTGTTTTCGTAGGCATGTACTTATTTTTTACCTCCTTTGTTATTTTTAAAACTGAGGTTAGATTACGCCATTTTTTTCGTATATGACAAATGGTTGGAATGCAAATCGAAAATGATGACACTACATGATTTTTAAATGTAAAGGAATATTTAAGGAAATTCTCAAACCAAATTTAGGGATAGTTTGTAAAAGTCCTTTCGCTTGATTTTTTTCAACCCTGCTTTGATTTTAAAGAGCTCGTGAAATGAATTATTATTATTTTTTTAAAACTGAAGTGTCAGAGCAAGGTCAATAAGGGATGAAATGTCCCGGAATGAATAAAAGATGTCCCAATCTTCTATTGATCTCCATTAGTGGAATGAGCAGCTCAATTTACGACAGACCCCACCTCAAAAGATAATTTTGTTTATTTGTAATGGGAAGTGGGCACATTCATAAAACATCTGCGGTTTTTTTTCTGCTGCTATTCATTATTGATACACAAGCATGCGCCGTTTCGTTTTATTGTTCAATTTTTACTTTGCTTTCTTTACAAGTAAAGAGCTGAAGTAAAAAGAATACATGCACAGTCTATTTCAGATAATCCATGGCTAATCCGATATCTGTTCAATTTTATTGTATTTTCAAAATATAATACTACAATTGATTGTTTATAATCCTTAATTATTTTTTTGCTTTATCGACTCTGCGATATGCTTTTTGATATCATTGCGAATTTACGTAACAGCTATGACGTCACTGTATTCATAATTCCATTGACTCGCATAATCTAGCAAAGTGTCGGCACAGTAGCTCTGTGCTGTGTTCAATCAGGCCATCAGGCTCTTCTTCACGCTCTTCATCTTTAACTTCTTTCTGATATTGAATCGTAGCAGCATTTATGGTATTAGTGTTGTATGTACAAACCCTATTTCACGTCTATGACTTGCTAACCACTCTGGAAGAGAATCATATTATTCTAGGCATAATATTCTTCTCTCAATAGAAAACTGTTATTTTCAAAATCTTATTTTTTATGTGTATTATCAGAAGAAATGTGCATGTAGTTTTTATTAAATTATGTGGGTTTTATATGTGTATGTATATATATATATATATATATATATATATATATATATATATATATATATATCTGTGGCTTGGTACAAGAAGTGCCCAAGTCAATATTTTCAAAAATGACTCTGCTTATGTGTCTTTAAAAAAATATTATTTTCAATGTAAGAAGTACCCAAGTCTGTCCGATCGTTTAAAAGTATTTTCTAAGACATTGTACAGACATTGTACTTGGGTACTTCTTACATTGAAAATAACATTTTTTTAAAGAGACGTATGCAAACAATCATTTCTGAAAAAATGGACCTATATTTATTCCTGTATGTGTGCTGTAGTCTAGTAATTAAATATAAGGCGAGTTTAACGCCAAAAAGAGATATACAGGGAGTGAATCAATACTCAAAATCCTTAGGTGAATTGACGCCCCAAAATTAACACCATAGATGAGTTATTAACACCCATGAATAAGACCAAAGGTGAAATAACACCCAAAAGATAAAACCATAGATGAATTAACACCCCAAAAATAAAATCATAGGCGAATCAATGGCCAAAAACCAGAATAATGAAACCAGCAATGAAACAGAAACTATCCCCTATTTTCGCTTTAGGCTATTAACAAATGCTATTTGTTATTTATTATTCGTTGCTTGTTATTGATATATACCCGGCTTGCTAGTAAATCAATCTCTCTCTCTCTCTCTCTCTCTCTCTCTCTCTCTGTATATTTTTATGTAATAATAAATGGTGTATACTCAGGGTGTAGTCGTAAATGAGCAAATAACTTGGCCGTTGAAATCATCAGTTTTGTAGTCGTAGCTAAGGCAAATGGAAACTGTGGCGGGGCGAGGCAATGGCCTGGATCTTCAAACATTTTGTATCCATAATGTGGAATCAAAGTAGCGAGTGGCGAGGTAGATGGAGAGGCAATAAAACACCTCGGAACACATCAGGAAAAAGGCAGCTGGTTCATACCAAGTCTTTATTTCCGACACTGTTTCGTAGAACATCAGTTAGATTTATTCGAACACATCTCGCGACGCTGGCCGGGGACGGGGACCTGGCCCCGCCCGTACAAATTGACAGGAACAAAAACTATATGTTTTCTGGCTGTGAGCAAACAGACAAAGACTACAGAATCGCGCAATTTCTCTCCCGTGTACGGGTCTATGAAACTTCTAATTTGTCAGAAATGAACAAGTGATTAAGTCGTGTCATATGGGGTGATGGTTTTCGAATGTTCGACCCGGTTCGATCTTATATAACTGTTATGTAATGCTCCGCGCGTGGCTTTAGGGGAAAAACTAATAGATTGATATTGGTTGAATATAGGTCGCAATCCAAGGTTAAGGGACGGTATTCTATTGCGTTAGGATGAAGAATTTGGAAAGGGCGTGTTAAATAGTAAAAAGGGCTTGAAATTTATTTCAATTTCCCCCCTCCGGAAAAGACTTGCGTGAGGGGCCGACTCCCTCAGCAAGGCTCTCCATCAGGCGAGACCCGCGTAACAAAAGCGTAATTGGGACTAAAATTTTGAAGAGTAATTTGGAATAAAATTTTGACTCGGGGGTTGACAAATTTAAATTTTGTATTACTATCATCTTTGTGTGTCTGCCCAGGTCACGAAATGTACAAAATAGCATGAACTAGTATTAAACAAAAATAAAGAATATTAATACACTTAAATTACAGTTTGGAATTAGTATGGCAATATTTAACTATTCACAATTACTCTAAATTACACTTTAAAATGGAATGATAAAATATAATTATTAAACACACTAAATCACAACATTTGTTTAAAAAAAAGTACTTAAAACTTTAAAAGGCAAAAATAAATCAAAATGGTCATTGTCGGGTTACATTCATGAGATCCAGAGGTTGACACATAATAGAGTTTTTCTAAGAAAAAGTTTAAAAGATAGATTTTTTTTTTCTTTATTTGGACGACACGCCAAGTTTAACCATCTAAATGGAGTCAAGAGGTGTTAGGCACCCCAAAAATAAATAAAATCAAAATGGAAATGGATCTCTGGTTCATGAGTTTGGTCGCTGTTCAGGTTTAGACTCCATGGTGGTTATTAAATTCAGTTACTTAAAATTCTTGGTAAATAGCTTCAAAGGTTTGTCTACTATAATTTTTTCATATGCACCATGGAAACAGATTAATAAGAAAAATTTAAAAATACAGTTCAACATAGCAAGCAACTAAATTTAGATAGAATGGCAATAAACATTGTAAATAATTAGGAATATTGTTCAATTAGGATAAACAGGGTTTTAAAATAATATCTCCAAAAATAGTCTTTAAATTTTAATTCAACATGACAAAGCTCTTAATCAAGGTAAATATGGCAGTAATATTTTAAATAATTAGGAAAAATAAGATTTTAATAATAACTCGGGAAGAGTTCCGTATCCTGTGCCGCTTGGCGCTATTTGGCGCGGTTTCTGAATTTTTTGAGTTTGGCGGAAAACTCAGAATAATGCAACCTACCTAAGCGACGCCATTTTTTCGGCGTCACTTAGGCTTAAGGAATCCGACTACCTATGGAGCACTTTTTGAAAAGAAAACCATACTTGCGTGAATTTCTTTCTTATTTTTCGAAGGGGTATAACACCAAAACACTAAAATAATGAAAAAATAGACCATGACTATGCGATTTTTAAGAAAATTTATGAATTTAAGTTGAAATTTAGCAAATTTTTACAAAAACGACTCTAGCTCTAAAATAATTATGCATATAACATTAATTTCTGTTTGTTATATGTACATAAGTACCTCCTGAGTGTAATGAACTAAAAGCTAATCGATATCGTAAAATCTAAAAAAATTATAGATTATTATATGCAATTACATAGAAATTTTAGTAATTTCTCGAGATTTTCTAAAAATGCAGCTATAAATCTACAAATAAAATACCCAAAACAAAATCTGTAGTTCATTACATTCTAAATAGTAAGAAAAACATTTCATAGACATATCTCAATATTTGTTTACATTTTTGATGAAAAATGACTTCTTCAGAAAACATAATTAAAGTTTTCAAATTCTACTGAAATTTATAGCTGCTGTTGACCTTTAAATAGCTCTCATTTCATTTCTAATGATCGTACAGAAAAAATACAAGCAGATTTAGATATAGAAATTTACAATCTTTAAGAAAAAAGATTAAAAGCACTTTCGGAATGTTTTTCAAAATCGACGTTTTAAAGGTAGTCGGATACCTTAAAGCAAGACAAATAAAATTTTATAACTTACCGTAAAGCCACGGTTTCAATAAACAAATATGGATGGGATTTTCGGTAGTCTCAATCGCATCTGCCATTTTTTTAGAAAAAAGGATATCCCAAAAATGCAATGCATAAAATTTCTTGTAGTGAAAATATCCACAAGAACCATTTCCCTATTTTTATATAATCACATTACTGTGATAAACTTTTAAAATCACTTTTAAAAATGAAAAAATTAAAAAGTAAGGGATTCATAGCGAAAAAAAAAAAACAGAAATTGGCCGAAGCAAAGGGATTTACCTGCAATCCCTCCATACGCGGTCGAAATAGCCGTTCAAAAATAAAACTATAGAATTGATAAAGTTTGAAATTACCACGTCATTAAAATTAAATTGATTTGCGTTTAGATATACCACGTGAAAAACATCGCAGCAGAAACGAATGAGAATACACCATATTGAAATATTTATCACCCCCAAAAAATCGCCAAATATTCCGGCACAGGATATGGGACTTCTCCCAATAACTCTCTTAGAGGTTGTGTTAGAATTCTCAGTCAACCAAAACACTCAACATTAATTTTTTTTAAGTTAGGGAGAAATGGATTTACACCACTGGAGCAATGAACTTAGCCTAGGTCTCCAAATGTGACAATCTGAGGTGTGATATTCCACAGAGGCCAGGCGAAAACGCACTAAATTCAGGCCCACTGAGCTACCATTGGTTGGGTTGTTCGAGGATTATTTTGCGTTCGGGGTCGAACCGAATCACAAAGATTTATTATTATTAAATTAAATTATGGTCGGGGTCTAACCGACTCAATTGGGATTTGCATTATATCATATTTGTGGTCGGGGTCGAACCGACTCACAAGGAATTAAATTTCAATTAAGTTGAGGTTAGGTTACCGGAAAAAAAATTTGTTTAACTTAATTCGGTGCAAATTGTTTTAAATCATTAATTTTCTTCGATATCCAAATCAAGTTAGAAGAGTGCACAGTCTAGTAATTAGTATAAAAATGTCAGGGCAGGGAAATCAGGATCACTTTAGCATATATCAGGAATTCACAATTACTTTCATATTTTTGACTGGGTAGTATGGTATTGTTTTAAGTCTCGAGTATCCGGATACAAAAATTATCAATATCTTAAAAAATTCAAGATTCATCAACATTCAAAATTATCAAAATTACTATTATAAAATAAAAATATCAAAATATCCACTATAAAATAAAGAATATCAAAAACATTTCAAAAAATACACTAAATTATTTGTGGTACTTGAGAGAACTTGTTTCCTGAAATTTTTATCTGAGGTTAATAAATCTCAGTCCTTTTTCTTAAATAACTCTCAGCACGTATTGAAAACCAAAGTCCAAAATCTTTGCAATAACTGCACCACATGAACACAAAACAAAAATGTAAACACACTCTCAGTTCTTATTGCTATAAAAAGTCCCATAGCTTCCAGTAAATGTGTCACAAAAATACAGAAATCACTAATAACTAAAAGTATCAAAATCACGTAATGAAACTAAATATACACTAAATGTTATGGAATATATCAAAATTGGTAACTTTAAACGTTAAAAATCACTCACTGAAACTAAAATGCACAATAAATGAGATGATTAAAATATATAAAAATTAGTAAACTAAATCTCAACTTATTAATACACAGTTATATTTTCAAACATTCAATTTTCTCATTTGCACAAAAGAAATGTTGGAATTTTCTTAACTTTTATCATACGTCATCTGTCCCTTTATCCATTATTTTATGAATTATATTTAAGAAAACATATTCAAATTACTCATATTCATTCAACTTATTTTAAAACAAACATATAATATCTTTTATTGAAAAATAATTAAAAATACTTTTTCACTATAACTTACCCATGGAGTATCAATCACTATTTTATTTTAATTGTATTATAATACTAGCGGCCCGTCCCGACTTTGTCCGGGTTGAACAAAATATTATACCAATAAATTTCCAGTTGATAGTCAATAAATTGTAAAACTTTTTTTACCTTAAATGTCCAATAAAAAGCGTAGTTCCAAATGTAGTTTTCTTCAATAAATATAAAGCCCACCGCGATAGCACCACGCTAAGAATCGTTGAAGACTTCGGCACAAAAAGCGGTAGAGGACAGTAGCTGAAACAATGGAGATTGTTAGGATTAAGCCCCCAACTTTATTTCTACTGATCAGATATACATAATATATAGCCTATGTCCATCTGGAATAATGTACCTTTCAAACAGTGAAAGAATTTTTCAAATAGGTGCAGTGGTTCTGGAGATTACCCTCCACGTACAAAATCGCTCTCTCTTTATATATAAGTATAGATAACTCAAAATTCAAATTGGTAAGAAGAAAAAAAATGGGTTAAGAAAATAGATCAATCTAAATTATTTGATGTCCAGGAGTCACCTCGAAACTGGGTTTAATGGTAATATCACGATATTTCTTTTTTTCTTTTCCATTTTAACATCATGTTGACACACACGTCAGAATCGAACATCTCACACCTAATCCTTGATTGGCACGGATCACAAAAAATGCAACGGCGACACATCTTTTGGCACAATCTGTAATAATTCTTTAAGACACACGCGCACACAATTATTATTTTTTTTTTTTTTTCGATGAAGCCATCAAGGCATTCTTTTCAAAAACGCGCACATTATTCCGCTTGAAGATCACGCTGAACTCCGACGCAGAAAAACAAACATGTCTCTCTCCATTGCTTAGCACACAGAAACCGAACCAAAACATCTTGTTAGCGACATGAACCAATAGTTAGTTTGAAGATTCATTAATTACTTGCCTTTCCGAAGTTTGACGTCATATTCTGCATTTCTATTTTAAGCCGATTCAAGTTAAAGGCGATTCAATTAATAACTAAACCGAATCAACGACGTAAGTTTCGTTTAGATTACGTCATGTCTGGCAAACTGCCATACGTCATATAATTAAACACAAAAATCTTCAGTTACCAGCCGATAGCATTTTTCAAGTGACGTGATGTACATCAACCCGATATTTGAATATCGGCTTTTGTTAAGTGTATATAAGCGGCGAACACTTTCGAGAAAACGCATCACGGCATCAAGGATACACACATTATCGTAAGCTTGTTCTTGAGCTGATGAAATATTGGGATGAAGTATCAAGCCTGTCTAGAAACTAAAATGCACAATAAATGAGATGACTAAAATATATCGAAATTAATAAACTAAATCTCAACTTATTAATACACAGTGATAATTTCAAAAATTCAATTTTCTCATTTGCACAAAAGAAATGTTGGAATTTTCTTAACTTTTATCATTTGTCATCCGTCCCTTTATCCATTATTTTATGAATTATATTTAAGAAAACATATTAAAATTACTCATATTCATTCAACTTATTTTAAAACAAACATATAATATCTTTTATTGAAAAATAATTAAAAATACTTTTTCACTATAACTTACCCATGGAGTATCAATCACTATTTTATTTTAATTGTATTATAATATAACTCAAAATTAACTAATACAACCTAAGACGTTTTGTATTAGTTATGTTTTAATTCTTGTGATAGTCCATCACAGTATGATAAAATATAATGTTTGTTTTAAAACTGATCTAAAGAAAACCCCAGTATTATTAGTAAGAAGAAAGATGTTGATATTGTTGTTTTTATCTAATTCTTAACTAGTTTTTCAAATGAATAAACTTTTAGTTATTGTTAAAAGTCTTGTCGTCTATACATTATTTTGAACAACTTTAATGGTTTTAACGTATACCTTTTTCAACATAGCTTTTTCTGCACATTTTAAACTCTGCTATTTAAATATAAATTATAAGAATTGTTGACGTACATGTTTTTAACATGTACGCTAACACATATCCTTTGAAGCGCACAACACGTATTACGAATTTTCTCCGAGGCGAAAAAAAAGCTTGTATATCCATTGGAGTCTTCACGGCAGAGGTAACTATCCTCGCCGACTTTTGTAATAATAAGTATAGGTGTATAGCTCGGGGTGTAGTCGTAAATAGGCAAATAACTTGGCCGTTGAAATCATCAGTTTTGTAGTCGTAGCTAAGGCAAATGGAAACTGTGGCGGGGCGAGGCAATGGCCGGGATCTTCAAACATTTTGTATCCATAATGTGCAATCGAAGTAGCGAGTGGAGAGGTAGATGGAGAGGCAATAAAACACCTCGGAACACATCGGGAAAAAGGCAGCTGGTTCATACCAAGTCTTTATTTCCGACACTGTTTCGTAGAACATCAATTAGATTTATTCGAACACATCTCGCTACGCTGGCCGGGGACGGGGGACCTGGCCCCGCCCCGTACAAATTGACAGGAACGAAAACTACATGTTTTCTGGCTGTGAGCAAACAGACAAAGACTACAGAATCGCGCAATTTCTCTCCCGAGGACGGGTCTATGAAACTTCTAATTTGTCAGAAATGAACACGTGATTAAGTCGCGTCATATGGGGTGATGGTTTTCGAATGTTCGACCCGGTTCGATCTTATATAACTGTCATGTAATGCTCCGCGCGTGGCTTTAGGGGAAAAACTAATGGATTGATGTTGGTTGAATATAGGTCGCAATCGAAGGTTAAGGGACGGTATTCTGTTGCGTTAGGATGAAGAATTTGGAAAGGGCGTGTTAAATAGTAAAAAGGGGTTTGAAATTTATTTCATATATATATATATATATATATATATATATCTGTGTGTGTGTGTGAGATGATATTCACATCACGGAGGAGATGATGCACACACTAGAGCAGAATACTAGGGAAATATAGGCCCGGACTCACCGCACTGTAGACACATTAGAGAAGAGACACATGATATCCATTAAATTGATTTATTCCAGTAACAAAACGACGACACTATGGAGGACATTTCAGGAGACATCAAAGTACATGTAGCTTGACCAAAGGACGCAAACACACGAGCTCGGACCTGCCGGAACTTGAATATACTGGACACAACATAATGGAACGGACAAACACATAATGGGACGCGCACAGATAACAGCAACAGAAGGACGGCACCAGAACAGGGCAAGGAAACAGCCAGAAAGCGCGCAGGAACAACGTTGTTTGACCTTATATACCCAGGGTTCATGACCCTACCGCCAGGCGGCTAAAATTATTTTAATTGGCTGACCCCGATCATGTGGTATATGAGTCAAAAGTCGTATGATTTTTCGAAGGGGGATCGAGATCACGAGATTCTGACTCATGTCTAAAAACAACTTTACCGCGCGTGCATTGAAGAGAATTGAATAGTCGGTTATTTCGATTTCGTTTTTGAAAAAAGGCTGTGCTTTATTGAAGTTGAAACAAGGATAATTTAGAATACACGTTCAATTAGAACAATTAATAATAGTGGGGCGTTACTGTTTCTTACTTACACACACACACACACATATATGTATATATATATATATATATATATACACACATATATGTATATATATATATATATATAATGTGTGTGTAAGTAAGTAATAAATTATATGCAATTGTTACAATATAATGTTCTAAATTGTATGTTAGAGGAGAGGAGGGTATTATGGAATAGTCGGGTAATATGGAATACCGAGGTTTCGGCTCTGTTTGGTGCTACTATCGTGTGCGAATACCATGAACTATTCAAGAAAGACTCCCATGATGCAGTGCACTGAGAGTTGACCGCTTGTTGTTGTCGTACCACTCGCTAGAGAACAAAATGTGTTTTGTGATTTTCAAGAGTTTTTGCAGGTAAGTTTTCAAACATTTTAACCTCCTAGTACACATGTGACTTGAACATTGATGTTAAGCATAATGTACACTAAAAGAATTGTAGTTTGTTATACTGTGGTCGTTTTTTAGCTGACAATGTTTTGTCCATCAGTTTAAAGGTTTATGTTCCATGATGGCGTGTCGGGTATTATGGAATACTAGGTATTCCATAATCCCCTTAGAAGCAGGAAAGCTGGATCTTCCGTAATAACCTACTCCCCATATAAAAAAAGAGTTAGAGGATGAACTGAAAGAAAAGGACACAAAGAAGAAACCAGAAGCTTCAAAACAACAAAAGAAACCGAACATTCAAAGACCCCCTGTTAAGAAATTAAACTTAGACCGACCTTCTAGACCTAAACCTACTAGATTGACTCCTGTGTTAGCAGCGATGAATCGTTCCATTCTGGTGTATCATCTGTAATGGACTTCATGCCATCAACTAAAGAACTGGAAAACAAAAACGCTGAATATATCATGTGTAACGGAAAATTCTCCGAAGATCAACAAGGGGAAATTTTGATTCGATGCTTCGGCTGTTCTCTGCGGGCTCACCTTGACTGTACCGGAGCAGAGAAAGAAGATTATATCTGTGACTTTTGTAAATAGACTAGAAGCAGAAATGACATACACATAATCTTAAAAATATGGTTTTTATACTTAAAAATAACTATGTTTTATGAAGTCTAATTAGTTTTTTCAATGGTTTAAACCACCTATTCTATATTACCCGACTATTTCATATTAAGTTCCATTTGGAACTTTTAAAAAAATAATGTTTTTGTTTATAACAACAAAATAAATAGCATTATTTTACAAGTAGCAGTTCATTACAATTAGTTATAGTATGTACTCATGATGATTTAGTTATTTTTTTTCAAAAACCAGTAAAGTTATTTTTAGAAATGTAAATGGTATTCAATAATACCCTCCTCTCATATATATAACACTATACTTTGCTTCGTACCTTCATAATAACAATTTACTCATTACTCATCTTAGGCCTATATATTTTGTAATTTAAATTACACTTCAAAGATGCATATTTTAAAATAAAGCCGAGAGTTTAACCTTCTAAATTGGACAGGGAATTTCTCATGAGATCATTTAAATACAGCTGAAATTTGCAATTTTTAAAGATGAAGAAAAGTCAAAGAATGTGTGTATGAGAACTGTTGCTTGATTTAGTTAGAATGCTGATGATTACTATCTATTTATTTATGATTTAGGCTCTAGATTCATAAGTTATTGCATTAAAAATGAGTGATAATATTGCATTAAAATTAAAAATATATAAATTGAGTATTTATCTTTTATTTAAATGCTGGTTTGGCTATTTTATTTTCCTTTAGTCCTATCGACCACTCCAGCGGTTAGCTTGACATGAATAAAAAATTGCGGTTACCTACATATTAAACAAAAAACGATGGCAACATATCCGATACGGAAATATGAAAAGCAACTTTCCATTCACGAGTCAGATCGTGAACAGAGCTCTAATTAAAAGGCAGGAAATGAACACATCTGTAAAAATCATGCATCTGATAGCATATACACTATTTGCGACACGTTTATTGTGTGCTGAATAAAGTTGTCTTATGTAAGAGAGAGGAAAAAGTGGTGAAATTAAGTTAGATAATAAAGAGGAATATTGTAATCTAACGTAAGGGAAAAAACTGGTGAAGTTTTAAAAAAAATGAAAAACAGGAATCATTTAAACTTAAGAGAAAAAAACGTGATGTTTCTCTTACATAAGTCAAAAAACAGTAATATAGTTATATTATGTAAGAGAAAAACTGCTAAAGTTAAGTAAAAAAAAAAGAGGAATACAGGAATCTTATGTAAAGAAAAAACTGATGAAGTTAAGTAAAATGAAAAACAGGAATAATTTAAACTTATGTGAGAGAAAAAACGGCATGTTAAGTCAAAAAACAAAACAAAAAACAGTAATATAGTTATGTTATGTAAGAGAAAAACTGGTAAAGTTAAGTAAAAAAGAGGAATATAGAATATAGTAATCTTATGTAAGGAAAAAAACTGATGAAGTTAAGTAAAATAAAAAACAGAAATAATTTAAATTTATTTAAGAGAAAAAAACGTGATATTAAGTCAAAAAACAAAGCAAAAAACAGTAATATAATTATCTTATGTAAGAGAACAAACTGGTAAAGTTAAGTAAAAAAAAGGAGGCATATAGTAATCTTATGCAAGGGAAAAACTGATGAAGTTAAGTAAAATAAAAAACAGGAATAACTTAAATTTATGTCAAAGAAAAAGAAACGATGTTAACAAAGCAAAAAACAGTGATATAGTTATCTTATGTAAGAGAAAAACTGGCAAAGTTAAGTTTAAAAAAAAGAGGAATACAGTAATTTTATCTAAAGGAAAAAAACTAATGAAGTTAAGAAAATAAAAAAACAAATAATTTAACCTTATGTAGGAGAAGAAACGTGATGTTAAGTAAAACAAAACAAAGCAAAAAACAGTAATATAGTTATCTTATGTAAGAGAAAAAAACTGGTAAAGTTAAGTTGAAAAAAAATAGGATTACAGTAATCTTATGTAAAGGAAGAAACTGGTGAAGTTAAGTAAAATAAAAAACAGGAATAATTTACACTTATATAAGAGAAAAAAAGTGATGTTAAGTCAGAAAAACAAAACAAAAACAGTAATATAGTTATCTTATGTAAGAGAAAAACTGGTGAAGTTAAAAAAAAAGAGGAATACAGGAATCTTATGTAAAGGAAAAACTAATGAAGTTAATAAAATAAAAAACAGGAATAATTTAGCGTTGAATCCCGGGCTTAGCGCCATTTCACGTAGTCGGTGTGAATCCGACTATTCAGGGGATAATTCTAAACTCCCCGGTGTCTCTGGGCGGAATCCTTGCTCGTTAATTCAAGATTGTAAAAACTGTAAATAAATACTGTTTGTTTTAAAACCTTAACTCCATATTTCTGAATTAATCTATGTTCAACTATCTGGGAGAAACTGACCATATCGTCACAATATATATACATGCATGTATATATATATATATATATATAGGGTGGTCATAAAAAAATTTACCGATATATGGACCGCTAGCGGCTGTTCCGTTCAACCAATCCAGATGAGATTTCAGATATAGTTATTTAGAGGTATCAGCTCAGGATTCTGTGAACAGTAACAAAGTGGCGCTCACGGTTACGGTTATAGGTGCAGAAACTTGAAATTTTCGAATGGCAACGCCCACTTTTTCCCGTCTCAAAATGCTTAGAGCATGCGAAAACCCTAAAGGGCGTTGGAACGGTACGTGTATCACAAAAAAACGGACGCGTTACGCACTCACAAAAAACAGCTTTGCGAACGTCTAACAAAAACACGATCGGGGCACACGGAGGAAATTTGCATATGACAGAGGCAAGACACCAATCACCGATGGCAACACAGATTGGCCAAAAGAAAACTTTTATTTGGATTACATATTTTCCACATGGGTGCCATCACAGGCCATTCGCAGAGCTGTATTTTGTGAGTGCATAACGCGTCTGTTTTTTGTGATACACATGCCGTTTCAACGCTCTTTAGGGTTTTCGCATGCGCTGAGCATATTGCGATGGAAAAAAGTGGGTGTTGACTCTCTAAAATTTCGAGTTTCTGTACCTATAACTGTAACCACGAGCGCCAATTGGTTGCCGTTCATATAATACCGAGCTCATACCTCTGAATGACTATATCTGAAATCTCATCTGGATCGGTTGAACGGAACAGCCGCTAGAGGTCCATATATCGGCAAAGTTTTTTTATGACCACCCTGTGTGTATATATAGTTTGCTCCCAACTTAATTACATTAGATCTTGAAATATTCACTTCCGTGTGAACCTTGATCTTCTTGTCGCGTAAACGTGCGACCCTTTTTAAATTAGGAGACTCATTTGTTAATAATATAACACTTTATTATCATTACGTTAGAACATGACCGCTATGCTTTACGATCTAACTACATCTACTGTCTTTTTACATTTTTAGTGATCACAGCGCCATCTCTTGGCGAGAAAAATAGCTTTAACAATATATATATATATATATATATATATATATATATATATATATATATATATATATATATATATATATATATATATATAATGTTTATTCCTTTCATGCCGGAATTTCGTTTACGTGAAAAGGACAAAAAAACTCTATTTGAGCATGTGTCAGAAAAGGACAGAGCTATTTTAGAAAATAAATCCTTATATATTCTTTTAATTTCATTTTCATGTATATTTCTGTCCACTTCTTACATACTCTAAAATAGAGATTTGTAAGTCGATGCTCCAGATATCCGATTCCGGTCTCTGAAAGCATAGGAAAACGGCTTTTCCTCGCCAAGAAGTTGGCGACAGGTCGGTATAATGGGAAAGTACCTTTTTTACATTTTGAGATTGAAAAAAGTCACTATTTTCTCGAAACAAGAGATAGTAGGGAGGTGTTATACATTGTAATAGTTGGTGTAATAGAAAATTCATAAACTGTTATAGAAAGAAAAGATTTATCTAAAGACAAATCCATAGAACAAATTACGTTACTTTCATCTAAAGTAGCATATTATTTTTTTATTCCAATACCCGCGAGACTTTCCCATCAATATAGAATTTGTTCCGCACACTGCGTATCGAGGGTTATGTATCCATTAGCCATTAAAGCTGAACACGGTTTTGTTATTTTTCGCTCATCGTTTCACTAGTATCATCCATTTTACTTAATTTTTTTTCTAATCTATTTCAGGCGAATGCGTTTCTAGGGGAATTCACGGTCAAGCGGTGAGAAATGCTGGAAATGAAATCCCGAAAGCTATGAATGATATTGGCTCTGCTTTTCTGAAAATACGACTCAACAGAGCTTGCCTTTCTGAACACATTGCTAAGAAATGAATATTCATCTGCTTTTCTGAAAATACGACTCAACAGAGCTTGCCTTTCTGAACACATTGCTAAGAAATGAATATTCATCTTCTTTTCTGAAAATCCGACTCATCAGAGCTTGCCTTTCTGAACAGATTGCTAAGAAATGAATATTCAGCTGCTTTTCTGAAAATACGACTCAACAGAGCTTGCCTTTCTGAACACATTGCTAAGAAATGAATAATCATCTGCTTTTCTGAAAATACGACTCAACAGAGCTTGCCTTTCTGAACAGATTGCTAAGAAATGAATATTCATCTGCTTTTCTGAAAATACGACTCAACAGATCTTGCCTTTCTGAACAGATTGCTAAGAAATGAATATTCATCTGCTTTTCTGAAAATACGACTCAACAGAGCTTGCCTTTCTGAACACATTGCTAAGAAATGAATGTACACAATGAAGCATCTGAAGACACATTGTTGCAATGAATACTTACTCTATTTCGACTTCTATCAACGATATTTTCCAACAAGGAGAGATGTTGGCGGCTGTTTTTTCTTTAACATTATTAAAGAAGAATCCCAAACCACTCCTGAGCCATTAATTGTCTTAAAATGACGAAAGAGTTCTCCAAATCGGGTATGTTATCCATAAAATGTACCCGCTGTTTGTTACTTATGGAAATCAGCTAAAAAAAATTCCCGAGCGGTATGTCTAAAGCGAAAAGGCTTCTGCGTTCGGTGCGCTTCAAGTACGTCGGTTCCGTCAAGCGCATGACGACATGCTCGAACTGCGTACTGCTGGCGATATTCCTGTTCGTCGCGGTCGTCGTCATATTGGTGCGGGACGATGAATCGACAGAAGAGCTCATAACGTCCGATCTGGACGAATTCCAGGCAGCCGGATACGTTAAACAGAGTTACCACCCCTCTACAGGGGTGGCGACGACGGGCGGGAAAGAAAGCACCAAGCGAACAATGCAGAGTACCACACTCGCGGCCAAGAACGTTTCCAAAATAACCCCAGGTTCTTGGCTGCCGGGGTTAAGACCTAAAAATGTCATGCCGGTCATAAAAGTGTTCTACAAGGGTAAGTATCCCCGGCTCAAGCTCCAAACGACCACAGCTAAAACGACCAGAGTGGAAGCCATGCCCAAGAACAGAAAGACTTACCGTGACGTCTTCGAGGCGCTGGCCCATCCGAGGCTCTTCCCACAGACTACAGAAGAGTACCAGTTTCATGACTCGCCCCCGAGACCCGGACTCAATGACTGGATCCAGGCGAACAGTCCGAGAGACAAAGAGAAGTTTTTGGTATACTCCGCCTACTGGGACGACAGATTCGAGAACAACAACAACGTGAGGATCATAGCGGTCATGGTGACCAAAAATCCTCCAACGGTCTATTGCCGGCTCCAGACGTCCGAGGGCAGTCATAATGACGTCCCGGTCGTGAGGAAGATCATGAACGAGCACTGGCGGCTGAAGTACGCCTCGTATTTCCTCTCGTGCGAGGTGTCCAAGAACCTCTCGCCCCCGGAGAAGGTGCTGGTGTCTCTGAGCAGGAACTTCACCTTCGCGGCCATGCTCCCGGTGTTCCGGAACAAAGAGAACACCGTCTCCCCGAGGGGCGACATAGCCGTCTGCGTGAAGCCGTTCCACTACTACTACGACAGGGCCACCTGGCTCGCGGAGTTCATCGAGCTGCACAGGATCATGGGGGCTGAGCACTTCTTCTTCTACAACCACTCGGTCGGGGGGCAGGTGGACGCGCTCCTGAGGCACTACATCGGGCAGAAGGTCGTGACGGTCCTGCCGTGGAACTTGCCGGTGAGGTCCCAGAAGGAGATCCGCACCGAGGGCATCTTCTCGTCGCTGAACGACTGCGTCTTCCGGACCATGTACCTCTTCCACTACGTGGTGCTGCTGGACTTGGACGAGTACATAGTACCGAGGGAGCACGACAACTACCTGGACATGCTGGAGAAGCTGGAGGAGGACAACAAGAGGATCCGGGGCAAGCCGGGCAGCTTCGTCTTCCGGAACACCTTCTTCTACCTCTACTGGGAGAACGACACCTCCGGCTACGGCGCGGAGCCCGAGAAGCCGCCGGACTGGACGCCCTACTTCGTGACCCAGTACAAGACGAGGAGGCTGTCCACTTCCATGAAGACGGGCAGTCGGTCCAAGTACATCATCGTGCCGGAGAGGGTGGTGGAGGTGGGGAATCACGTGGTGTGGAGACATGCGTCAGGTAAGTGTATAGAGAGTATAGCTCACTTCTACCCAGACTTGGGTGTAAGTGGCACTCTAAATGAATTTGATACAAACACGGTTTATACATGAAACATTGTTTATTGAATATTCTTGCACATGTAGGCTTTGCTTTTAACAACAAGATTCATACGTACTACTTGTACGGGATATACAGTCCGACCACAGTACGAAGAACCACGGTTGGCATAGTGCCAAGACGATTCTATTCACGCTGTAGGTAAGGCTGCTGAGCAAGGAGGGGGAAAAGTCTTGTAGTATCTCGACATTCTTTAGAATCTTTAGTTACTAACTGCGCTTGCTTGCTTTTTCCTCGTTATTTTGATTATTATATTAAAATTAATGGATCCTTTACCCAACACAACTGCTCGGAATAAGCCGTTCCGTAGTGATTGTAAACGTATAATACACAATGTAATTAAATTGTGTGATAAAGAAGCACTAGAAGGAAATGTTATTGTTCCACTTTCGCAATCCCTAAGGAGAGCTAGTGAAATGACCGGGATATCAATGTCCAGAGTAAAAAGAATACGCAGAGAAGCAAAGGGTGAAGAAACTCCGAAATTTGAATCTCCGAGGAAACTTCAGAAAAAAAGAACTACCGAAAACGTAGCTTTAGATAATTTTGATTGTGATGTAATCCGAAAATATCCACTCCTATAAAACTCCTATTTTTTAAATAGATTTGCTTCTTTCTTTTTATTATTTTGAAATTATTATTCACATATTCGATCAAAAATAAAGTTTTAAAAAATAACTTTAAAATTGCGGACAAAAAGCAGTCTGAAATACATTCCGTATTTCACAAACAAACACATCCTAAAATATGACGTTTTCCCCTATTTTCTAAGTAGACTAGCTTTTCTCGCGCATGCGTAACAGCTTCCAGGGACCTAGCTTCCGTGGTCGGACAGTATATATTAACAGCTTTCAAGAACAATATATTTTTCAATACTCACGAACAGTAAGTCAACCAGCAGTTCTGCCACGTAAACTTTGGGCACCCTAAGCACTAGGGCCGGTTAACACCTGGAGGTCCTTACCTCGTAGCTCCCTCTCGCTTATCTATCAACTTTAACAACAACCTTTTTTTATTAATGACGCTGCATGGTATTTATACTAAGCGCGTATGCCGAAATTAGCATATCTCAAGCAGCTTCTTTAATTCATTCACTCAAAAGTTCGATTCTTGTGAATCGAATCTTGTGTATACCTTACAAGTGGTCGGAAACAGAATTGTTTGTATGCAAAACCCTGGGGGGGTTGGAGGGGACAGGTCGCTGTAGCTCAGACGAGCTGACGCTACGCGTTTTCAATATCAAATGGCTGTCATTCAGCGATTTTTTACCATGTTTTTATCAACTTGCTTTCTTGTTTGTTTGTGTGTGTGTTTGTCCCTTACAAATCTTGCAACCGATTTTTAACCAACTTCCCGACTAGCTAGACATTTGAAACTTTTAGAAAAGCTCAGAACACGATGACAATGAATTTGTTTCATACTTTTAGCCATCTTTAAGCAGAATTGAATACATTTTCAGTTAATTGTGTTTGGTGTTAATTGTAACTGGTGCAGCCATCTATGGGCCGGGAAGGGAATGAAAAGTTAAACGCAAGTTAACTTCCAATTAACTTCATTTTCTTTCAAGTTGATGGGATAAATTCATCAAAAATTTTTTAAAAAAGTATTTATTAATACATAGAATTGTCAAGTTTATATGATTCAACAGAAAATTTAAAAACATGGTATATAAAAAGTTCTTTTTATCTTGATCATAATAAAAATAGCAGTACTTAAAAATATAGTCAATTAAAATATTAATATTTAAATTTTTTTATCTTGTAATTATTAATTTTTGACTTATTACCTGCTCATCTGACGTCAAATAAAGTTGCAAGATTCGGGGTGAAATCAACCAAAAATGGGATGAAAATATGAATAATAGTGAATCTGAACTACAGTCCAGGTAAACGCGAAAAACATGTGGAGGGTTTTTTCGGACAAAAATTAAACTTTTATGATTCCAAACATGAGAAAAGAGACTTCAACATAAATAAATAAAGTTACTTGAAAGTTTCTAGACAGCCAAGGATACTGTTAGGAAAATGCGATCAGTTTTTCGGGCTTTGAACCAAGTATAAGCTACTATGGTTCAAAGCAGAAAATAAAAACTCCATAGGTATAAATAAAGTTACTAGCAAGTTTATTTGACAGCTGAGGAGATTTCTTGAATATGCGAACCATTTATGATACTAAATAGAAGTTCAAATTTCCGAAGAGAATATAAAATTACTAGAAAATTTCTAGACAGCCGAGGAAATTACTAGGAAAATGCAATTGAATTTTCTGGTAAAAAAAATAAACTATTAGGACTCTAAACAGAAAATAAAAGCACCTACAGGAGTGAATAAATTTTTAAGACATTTACTAGACAGCTTTTCAAATAGTAATTTATAGATAAGCAATGACAGACAAATGTAGGTAAAACAGTTCATTTTCTCGTAAGATATCTCAACTTCGTTTGAATGATTAATTTTGACAGATACTACCAGTTTTTTCGTACTATTTTTTGAAATTTTAATTTTCGCATTTTATCTCTTCGAGTAACAGATCTATGATTGTTTCTACTCTGTCTTAAAAACCAGAAGTGGCAGTTCTAAAAGCCGGAAGTTGGTATTTAAAATGCAATCCGTAAATATTTTGTAACAAATAATTTAATATTTAAATTAGCTTTACCTCAATAAAAATAGTACTTAAAATATTTTTGAATATTTTGTACTGGAGATTTTGATATTTAAATAGTTGTATCACAGTAAAAAAAGTAATACTTAAAAATATATTTAATGGAAATATTTATAGTTAAATTCATTTTATCACAATAAACAGGGTAGTATTTAAAAATATTTTTAAATATTTTCTAATGGAGCTATTAATATTTAAATTAATTGTTTTATCATAATAAAAATAGTAGTACTTAAAAATATAGTCAATGGAAATATTAATATTTAAATTCATTTTATCACAGTAAACAGGGTAGTATTTAAAAGTAATTTTAAATATTTTCTAATGGAGATTTCAGTATTTAAATTAATAGTTTTATCGCAATTAAAAGAGTAGTACTTAAAAATATATTTTATGGAAATATCAATATTTAAATTCATTTTATCACAATAAACATGGTAGTATTAAAAAATATTTTTAAATATGACCTAATGGAAATTTAAATATTTAACTTAATAGTTTTATCACAGTAAAAAGATTAGTATTTAAAAATATATTTAATGGAAATATTTACGTTCATTTCATCGTAGTAAACAGAGTAGTATTTAAAAATAATTTTAAATATTTTCTAATGGAGATTTTGATATTTAAATTAATTGTTTTATCGCAATAAAAAGAGTAGTACTTAAAAAATATATTTAATGGAAATATTAATATTTGCATTCATTTTATCATAATAAACAGGTTAGTATTTAAAAATATTTTAAATATTTTCTAATGGAGATTTAAATATTTAAATTAATAGTTTTATCACAGTAAAAAGAGTAGTACTTAAAAATATATTTAATGGAAATATTAATATTTAAATTTATTTTATCATAATAAACAGGGTAGTATTTAAAATTAATTTTAAATATTTTTTAATAGATATTTTAATATTTAAATTCATTTTATGACAATGTCGTGTTGCCTGTCTTAAAATTATTTATTTCTTTGGGCGAGATTCGTATATTATTTGGGTTAGTACAAATTATTTATAATTTATAGGTATTTGGGTGCGTTGTGTTTTTTTTTATTTATTTTCTTGAATACAACCCAAAAGGCTCTAGACAGGTTTGCAACCGAACAGGCCAAATAAACTTTGCTTCTAAAACCTTCCTTTAGGTCAACTACACAAAACAAAGATGACGGACTCCAATGTAACAAAATAAAATTGATTTATTTACAACCTTATCTATTTACAATTTAACTCAAAATAACCGAATCACCAAATCTTCGTACACAGTTTACACATTTTACTAATCTTTTAGCCTTTTCTCCTCGATTCATATCAAACGACAATGTATTTAATTAAATCTACACCTTTTGGATTCAGGGAGCATATAATTATTAAGCTAACTCATAGCCAAGAACTCCTATTCATCAAAATTATCTTTACGAAAACACTGTTCCCGCACTAATCTTTCATTTAGCTCGGTGGGGTCTGAACAAAACAAAATTTAACTTTCACTCACTCAGTTTGACGATACAGCACTGGGACTCTGGCGTCGAAGCTCTGCTTAGGCATGGGGTATCGCTTCTTCCTTCTAGGTAGTGGGTGCGCTGCGTCTCTAGGCTGTCGTGGGTATTCTTCTACTCTTTTCAAAATGATGGGGCACTCATCAGGAAAATGATGACATCGACTTCTCTTGATCCAAAGTCACGCTCAATTCCGGGAAGACTCGACCAGATCTCCAACATTAAGGCGCATCCTCTCTATAACCCCATTTCTATTCTCTTGCTCAGAATCACTCTCAGCTCCGGGAAGACTCGTCCGGATCTCCAATATTTAAAACTGCCAATCTTTTCATCACTTTCGATGCTAAGGCACTAGGAAAGATCAACCGGTTTCCGGAAAACGAAACCTCTTTCTCGTACTGTCGGACAACTCCCGGGAATGCTCAACCGGTCTCAGACGTTTTGAAATTCCAATCTCTTCATCCCCCTGCAATGCTAAAGCACCGGGAAAAGTCAACCGGGCCCGCACGCAGAAGAGAATCTTCGAAAAAAACTCTAAGTCTTCTATTTATTTGTTTTTTTTATAACAATGTCCACGCCTTCTCGTGACTCCTAATCCATTCAGGAAAGCTTTCAAAAATCCACCACTTAGCCTCCATTTTCATTTCTCGGATTGGATAATCCTATAACCCATGCATGTCTTAATTACGTCATACAGAGACCACCCAAAGTCCAGTCCACGTGTTTTGCGGTCTACAGGCCCAATAAATCCTTTACAATAGGGTATTTTACTTTAATGTCAAACCCTGGTGCCATCTCCTTATCTGCGTCTGGAATCACCTACCCCCTATCGCGCACCGCCGCTTTTAAATTGGCTAAGCGTACAGACTACTGTTCCGTCCTCTAATCAAAGGCGGCTTCCTAGCATTCTAACCGAAATGTGATGAAAACAGCCTTCGATCACTTTATCTCTCTAAAAATTTTAATTTTTCTTTCAAATCGAAAGCGCTTCATCACATACGCTCCCTCCGCCGAAAAAAAAAAAACTAACCAAACACCAAACACGTAAAAATATGCTCCCTTCCTCGAAAAGTTTACAAAATTCTCATGTACTACTTATATAATTCATGACACTCAATAAAACATAATCACATCAATTACAAAACTTCTTACCATCCATGTCTGAAAAAAAAACTTGTTCGCATCATAAGTCCTCATACACTATTTAGAAACACTAAAACAAAACATCAAAACACTTACTCCTGACTCCATTGAGCTTCTTTGATCATGTGATCTATACCTTTAATTTAGGTAAGAGAAGACCACCAACCTATGCACTTATTAGAGTTCTGAATTCAAAAGTTCATTCTTTTAATCAAATGTTCTGAGTGAAAACATCGAAGATCTATATGAACCATGTCGACATAACTAATCACCATACAAAATCATGATTTGCAGAGTTCAGACCCAAAACACTATCACAAAGCATAAATTCTTCATCTCTCTATATATCATTTTGCACGCAATTAAACTCTATTCTAACACCATTCCTCATTATTCACAAAATTTACTTATAAACAAAAATAATTAACACATTAAAATATATCACACAGTATATTTGCCACATTCACAACAAAATACCAAGCATATAAAAATTTGTTACATTTTCAACACACTTCTCACAATATTTTTGTACTTTTCCAAAACAAATTCATTAACTTAAATTCATATGTATGTATAAATTGAGTCTTCACAAATGACCTTCCTATCACAGTTATATTTTCTAAAAATCATAATCCAAACCCATTTTCCCCATCATTGTAAAAGAAACAAAAAAAAAAAAGAACGCGCAAAAGAAAAAAAAACACCTTCAAACCACTTGCTTCCCTCAACTGCGAAAACAAAACTAAACATTGCTCTCTCCCCTTTTTCAAAAACACGCGAACCCTCGAAGTCACTCAATTCCCAAAATCCTACCGCATGCTAGATTCGCGAACCACACAAAATTATTTTCTTTCGCATTTTCCCTCGTTACCCTAGCAACACCTGACACATCGGAAGGACACCCCCTCTCGTACAAGAAACCTGTTCTCAGACCAGAAATTCGTTCAACTCAGTCTGGTTTTGACCCCGGGGACCCGATTTTTCGATACTCTCTGCCCCTTAAAGTAATTTGCGACAAAAAAAACTTTCCTCCGTTTGCACAATAGAGCCCATAAATCTCAACCAAAAAAAAACACCTGATAACAGTAAACCCCAAAACTATTCTCATTTTCCAACCATCTACAACTTTCTAACCACCACGACTTATATTTATTTTTATTTTCACTTGTGCGGCTATTTAATTATTTCTTTATTTCATTTCAAAAAGTCACTAGCTTAGTCCATGCACTTCAGCATTTTAGATAAATAAATGTAAATTTTGGCCAGAAATTGCCATTTATTCTCTAATGAGCTGTTTAAACAATTTGCTAAATTTTAAACTCACACAAACTTACTAAAGTGATATTCCTCACGCCTACCGTATCGCACTTAACTCCTCAACACTTATATTTCGTCAAACATTACTTTCTCAAACCCCTGTTCCTGAAGTCATTCTAGGTCTGCAGCCCTAAATCACTTCCAGGATTTTCTAAATTAAAAACACAAGTTTTCACTTTCCAAAATCTTCCATAAACGCAAAATTTCCTCATTATTCACATAAAAAGCCTTCATACAAACTAGTTTCTTTATCGTGCGTTCTCCTTCCTTAGGGGGGGGGGGGGGAGAGTAAGAAGGGCAAACGAACCCCTCTCTTTTCTTAGAAAACCTTTTCCCCACTTCCTGTTTTAGTAAACAAAAACTGACCCCGTACTTCCTATCACTCCTCACACAAAGCACTATACTACGACAACCTTTTATTTTGCGTAATTCTTAAAAACAACCGCCATCTTTCTAATACCACATATCTCTACTAATTCTACGCACATGCTTCACTAAATTCATATCTAAAACTTCACTACACTGACTTATTATTCAACCCAGGGTAAACAATCGTAATTTTTTTTTTCATAGCACCTAACAACTAATGCAATCCATCCATCAAAAAGTTTAGTTTTTTATACTGTGGCAATTCTGAACATTTATGCCTATAACTAACCCTCTTTTCGTTATAAACACCTCTACTCCAACAATGTATCGAAAACTCTTATTTCCCATCCTTAACTCAGCACTCCTTCAGCTATAACCTTTTTGGCAGATTAAATGCAATATAATCCACCTCACATTATTTATCGTTTATAGACTGAAACAAATCTGACTATGATTTGCGCTTTTGCTTACCGTTAACCATCTTTCATTCACAATCACCTCTACTCTAACTTTTTATCTAAACTTCCTATTTCAATTTTACCCAACTGACGATGGCTTTGCAACCCATTCGCGATACAACCTTCTTGATCTAACTCAAATAACTCCAATTTTTAAATTTTACACCTCACATTACCGATCATTCGTTTACCTATCATTACTCAATATGCAAGAATTCTCTCATTATAATATTACTTCTCCTAACATTATGCATTCAAATTCTTTATACGTAATTAAACTATGACTCACAATCCCAAACTTAAAAAACGCTAATTTCCCCCAAAATACACATATATGCACAAAATCAAAACAAAACACAATTCTATTCTCAATGTACTTGCAAAAATATTATCTGACAAATTCTATACTTAAATTGACACACGTTTCTCTCCAAAAATTTCATATCTATACCAAGTACCACTAATTACTATCGACCAACACACTTGTACTCAATTCAATAATTTCTCAACTGTTACTCAAATCTTAACTATCTATTGATTTTCTCATTTCAATAGAATTTTCAAAATCACACTTAAATATTATCTATCAACTGATATCAAACAAATTTTCTGCCATCAACTACTTTTAACTTATTCAAAATATTTTTCAAAAATACACCTCAATTCAATCTATCATCTCTACAATATCTACAATATACATAAATTTTAAACACTTCATATAAATCATAACATAAGTATTTCTTATCTATCTTTAACCAACTCAACAAACTCTTTCTAAAAACACTCTTTAATTCACTTAGTTAAAATTAAAATATTTGCATTCATATATTCACACTTCAAACAATCTTAACATAAAATCAATATTGTCACACTCTTCAAAACAAAATTACACTCAATAATAATAATTGTGGCAAATATACGAACATATTTTCAAAACAGTCCCGCTCTAAAAATTCTTACGCGCTGCTCCCTTCTATACAAAATTTGTAAAGACCAAAAAAAAATTTCTTAAAGACAAAAAAAAACTGTAACTGTTTTTTTGTAACGCAAAAAAAATTTTCACGTTTTTAGCCTAACGCAAATTATTTTCTATCCTGGTCGGGACCATTTACCGAACAAAAAATTTGTGATTTCATACACTTATTCATATACCTTCAAAATTAAATATGGCAAATACACATTTAAATTTCAAACATCGCGCGCTTTCAAAATAATTTTAATACGCGGCTCCCTTCACTTTGAAAAACAAAAAAAATTTTTATCTCTAAAGTCCCTAACACACCATGAGACTGAGTCACGGTCACCATTTGTCGTGTTGCCTGTCTTAAAATTATTTATTTCTTTGGGCGAGATTCGTATATTATTTGGGTTAGTACAAATTATTTATAATTTATAGGTATTTGGGTGCGTTGTGTTTTTTTTTATTTATTTTCTTGAATACAACCCAAAAGGCTCTAGACAGGTTTGCAACCGAACAGGCCAAATAAACTTTGCTTCTAAAACCTTCCTTTAGGTCAACTACACAAAACAAAGATGACGGACTCCAATGTAACAAAATAAAATTGATTTATTTACAACCTTATCTATTTACAATTTAACTCAAAATAACCGAATCACCAAATCTTCGTACACAGTTTACACATTTTACTAATCTTTTAGCCTTTTCTCCTCGATTCATATCAAACGACAATGTATTTAATTAAATCTACACCTTTTGGATTCAGGGAGCATATAATTATTAAGCTAACTCATAGCCAAGAACTCCTATTCATCAAAATTATCTTTACGAAAACACTGTTCCCGCACTAATCTTTCATTTAGCTCGGTGGGGTCTGAACAAAACAAAATTTAACTTTCACTCACTCAGTTTGACGATACAGCACTGGGACTCTGGCGTCGAAGCTCTGCTTAGGCATGGGGTATCGCTTCTTCCTTCTAGGTAGTGGGTGCGCTGCGTCTCTAGGCTGTCGTGGGTATTCTTCTACTCTTTTCAAAATGATGGGGCACTCATCAGGAAAATGATGACATCGACTTCTCTTGATCCAAAGTCACGCTCAATTCCGGGAAGACTCGACCAGATCTCCAACATTAAGGCGCATCCTCTCTATAACCCCATTTCTATTCTCTTGCTCAGAATCACTCTCAGCTCCGGGAAGACTCGTCCGGATCTCCAATATTTAAAACTGCCAATCTTTTCATCACTTTCGATGCTAAGGCACTAGGAAAGATCAACCGGTTTCCGGAAAACGAAACCTCTTTCTCGTACTGTCGGACAACTCCCGGGAATGCTCAACCGGTCTCAGACGTTTTGAAATTCCAATCTCTTCATCCCCCTGCAATGCTAAAGCACCGGGAAAAGTCAACCGGGCCCGCACGCAGAAGAGAATCTTCGAAAAAAACTCTAAGTCTTCTATTTATTTGTTTTTTTTATAACAATGTCCACGCCTTCTCGTGACTCCTAATCCATTCAGGAAAGCTTTCAAAAATCCACCACTTAGCCTCCATTTTCATTTCTCGGATTGGATAATCCTATAACCCATGCATGTCTTAATTACGTCATACAGAGACCACCCAAAGTCCAGTCCACGTGTTTTGCGGTCTACAGGCCCAATAAATCCTTTACAATAGGGTATTTTACTTTAATGTCAAACCCTGGTGCCATCTCCTTATCTGCGTCTGGAATCACCTACCCCCTATCGCGCACCGCCGCTTTTAAATTGGCTAAGCGTACAGACTACTGTTCCGTCCTCTAATCAAAGGCGGCTTCCTAGCATTCTAACCGAAATGTGATGAAAACAGCCTTCGATCACTTTATCTCTCTAAAAATTTTAATTTTTCTTTCAAATCGAAAGCGCTTCATCACAGACAATAATCAGGGTAGTATTTAAAAATAATTTTAAATATTTTCTTATGGAGTTTTAAATATTTAAATTAATAGTTTTATCACAATAAAAATAGTAATACTTAAAAATACTTATTTTATGATACAGAGTCTAGAAACAAGAATTTTTTCCCAATTTAAATTTTTACATATCGGACGTTTAGTGATCTCTAATCACGTGTGCTTTACTTTGCGACTGATAAAATTGAGTATGGAAAGAGTTTAAACTTAAAAATGAGTAATTGCTGACAACTGACTAGAGTAGTGGTTCTCAACCTTTTTTGCTCCCCTTCCCCCTTTCACAAGACTGTCTCTCTCAAAAGGTACATTCTAAATAATATACATACAATACAGAAAATCTCTTATTTTTGTATGTTAGTACATAAACGTATATTTGGATTATTTTTCTAGTATAATTTTAGAAATTTAACAGCAATAGAAAATGATGATAGTTCTCAAAACGTGAATGAAGTCTGTTTTTTCATCTCCAGAAATCATTACTCAACAGACTAAAGTGATGAAATATGTCACCAAATTTCAGACAGAAAACAAAGTTAACGACTAAAAATACTGCCGCATGTTGAAGAACTGATTTTAATCTGTGACATTCAATAAACTTTACCGAATGTCGCAGATTCAGTTAAAAACAATCTACAATTTTACAGATTTTACATAATCTGTAGCAATGCTCCTTGTTTAACAATATCATATATTTTTAACATATAAAAAATATGAATAAAAATATTAAAGATGTGCAATTATAGAAAGTTTGAAGTATGTGTTTTAATTAAATAATTCAGTATATAAATTTATTTCAGACTATCCCTCTGTGGGTCGCGACCTACAGAGGGATAAAAACCCTAGGGATAAAAACTTTGAAACCCTAAAATTCCTTTCTTGTTGAGAACCCCGGACTAGAGTTACAATTGAATTTTAAACAATTGCTTTTTCACCTTTGAAGCCCTAAAATTCCTTTCTAATATTTCTTGTTGAGAACCCCCGGACTAGAGTTACGATTGGATTTTGAAGAATGGCTTTTTCATCATTTGAAACCCTAGAATTCCTTTCTTGTTGAGAGTCCCCGTACTAGAGTCACAGTTGAATTTTCAACAATAGGTTTTCATCCTTTGAAACCCTAAAATTTCTTTCTTGTTGAGAACCCTAGGACTAGAGTTACAATTGCTTTTTTCATCCTTTGAAACCCTAAAATTCCTTTCTAATATTTCTTGTTGAGAACCCCCGGAATAGAGTTACAATTGGATTTTAAACAATTGCTTTTTCATCATTTGAAACCCTAGAATTCCTTTCTTGTTGAGAATCCCCGTACTAGAGTCACAATTGAATTTTGGACAACTGCTTTTTCATCCTTTGAAACCCTAAATTTTTTTCTTGTTGAGAACCCCCGGTCTAGAGTTACAATTGAATTTTGAACAATTGCTTTTTCATCCTTTGAAACTCTAAAATTCCTTTCTTGTTGAGAACCACTAGACTAGAGTTACAACTGAATTTTGAACAATTGCTTTTTCATCCTTTCAAACCCTAAAATTCCTTTCTTGTTGAGAACTCCCGGAGTAGAGTTTCAATTGAATTTTGAACAATTGCTTTTTCATCCTTTGAAACCCTAAAATTCCTTTCTTGTTGAGAATACTTGTACTAGAGTCACAATTGAATTTTGAACAATAGCTTTTTCATCCTTTGAAACCCTAAAATTCTTTTCTAGTTCAGAACCCAAACTAGAGTTACAACTGAATTTTGAACAATTGCTTTTTCATCCTTTCAAACCCTAAAATTCCTTTCTTGTTGAGCTCCCGGAGTAGAGTTTCAATTGAATTTTGAACAATTGCTTTTTCATCCTTTGAAACCCTAAAATTCCTTTCTTGTTGAGAATATTTGTACTAGAGTCACAATTGAATTTTGAACAATAGCTTTTTCATCCTTTGAAATCCTAAGATTCTTTTCTAGTTCAGAACCCAAACTAGAGTTACAACTGAATTTTGAACAATTGCTTCTTCATCCTTTGAAACCCTAAAATTCTTTTCTTGTTAAGAACCCTAACTAGAGTTACAATGGAATTTTGAACAATAGCTTTTTCATCCTTTGAAACCCTAAAATTCCTTTCTTGTTGAGAACTCCTGGACTAGAGTTACAACTGAATTTTGAACAATTGTTTTTTCATCCTTTGAAACTCTACAATTCCTTTCTTGTTGAGAACCACTAGACTAGAGTTACAACTGAATTTTGAACAATTGCTTTTTCATCCTTTCAAACCCTAAAATTCCTTTCTTGTTGAGCTCCCGGAGTAGAGTTTCAATTGAATTTTGAACAATTGCTTTTTCATCCTTTGAAACCCTAAAATTCCTTTCTTGTTGAGAATATTTGTACTAGAGTCACAATTGAATTTTGAACAATAGCTTTTTCATCCTTTGAAACCCTAAAATTCTTTTCTAGTTCAGAACCCAAACTAGAGTTACAACTGAATTTTGAACAATTGCTTCTTCATCCTTTGAAACCCTAAAATTCCTTTCTTGTTGAGAACTCCTGGACTAGAGTTACAACTGAATTTTCAACAATTGCTTTTTCGTCCAATTTCAGGCAGTCGGGCCATCCAAGTGCCGGACACTGTCGCACTGCTGCATCACTACCGCATATGCGAATTCGGCGGATTCAGCTGCCTGAAGAAACCGAACCTCGTCGACAGAACAGCGAACAAATTCGGAACGGAGCTGCTGAACAGAGTGCTGGAGCAGTGCCGCAAGGTCTATCCGCAACTGGATGGGAAATGTCCAGTGTCGCCCCCTTTGGGATCGCCCTGGTGATCGAATTGTTGCAGTGGATATATGTAAATAAAATATAGTTTTTGTTAAACATTGGAATTTCGTCTTTAACTACTGTTGTTGCTCAAAATGTTTTGGTTACTCGAATCTTATCAGGAGTCCTGGATAGGAAAATCTATGAAAATTCAGCCAAATGAACGAGCAATTCAAATTTCATTCAAAACCGCGAAATGGGACAGTATTCGAACATGATGCGGGATAAACAAATTTTCGATATACATTTGAAATTGTAATTGCCTATTTATCATAAGAAAATGGTGATGAGAAAATAGCTTAAAATCTTGGGCGACACACACACACACACACACATATATATATATATATATATATATATATATATATATATATATATATATATATATATATATATACAGTAAAACCTCCATATATCGAAGTAGCAAAATGCCGGAAAAAAATTCGATATATAGAAATTTCGATATATAGAATTGATCTTAGTTTTATCATAATTCTCCTAAAACATTAAAATTAAAGCTAATTTTCGTATACGAATCTCCATTTCCAATTTATATGCGAATCACATTAAATGAAAGTGAACTAAAAAATTAATTAATGTGAAATATTTATTGAGTACTATATACCTTTAAAACAACAATAATCCAGACAGTGGTTACAGTGATCACAGTTACATTCTTTTAAAAAAAAACTACGAATATCTTGCTGAACAGCCAGTTTTGCGGAAAGTTCATCAAAGAAATGCTCGCATTTATTCAGTCCATTAAAAACTTTATCAGGGGTCCACGAAGTATTGTTTCAAACGCCAAAAATTGGGAGATTTAATTCTAAAGTGGAATAAAATCTCCCAATATGTCGTGAAAAAAATTTCGATATATAGAGATTTTTTCGATATATAGAAACAGTTTTTCTATGTAATGAACATGGAGATTTGCTAAGAGTTCGATATATAGAAAATTTCGATATAGGGAAGTTCGATATATGGAGGTTCGACTGTATATATATATATATATATATATATATATATATATATATATATATATATATATATATATATATATATATATATATATATAGTGCTAGATTTCTAGAAATAGAGGTGCCGGAACGGTAACGGATGATTCCAAATTATTGATAAAGAGAGGTACCGGAACACCGTTCAGGCTCGTTCCGGCTAAAATCTAGCCCTGTATGTATATATATATATATATATATATATATATATATATATATATATATATATATATATATATATATATATATATATATATATATATATATATATATATATATATATATATATATATATGAGGCGGTGAAAGGCAAAGTGGTGTAAGTCATATTTTCAACTTTTTTTTAGTTGACGGCAAAAATGTAATCTCCATGTTCAATTTATAGCGGAATTGCAAATAATTATTATTTAAAATATTATAATAATTATTATGAATTCTAATTTGTTCAATTTATAGTAGAATTTTTGTAGTTTTTGCAGCAAAACGCTTTGGACTTACACCACTTTGCCTTTTACCGCCTCATATATATATATATGTGTGTGTGTGTGTGTGTGTGTATGTATGTATGTAAATAGCCCAAAATTTTAATCTATTTGCTCATAAATATTTTCTTATCATGATAAATAGAAAATTTCAATTTCAAATGTATATCAAAAATTTGTTTATTCCGCATCATGTTCGAATACTGTCCCATTTTCACATGGAACTGTAATTCCACGAATGCTATTTACCTTGGATTTGATCCAAGTATAGATTTTATTTAACTGATTCACTTCTGTGATTAAATGAAGTACAATATATTGAAAATACATAGGTGTTACAAATGGACATCTGCACAAAAATGTTATCCAGAGTACTTAAAAAAAAGTATCACCCAGTTGTCGCTTCCTCACTTTACGTACAAAATACCTTCCCAATATCACTTCTAATACAGTATACACAAATTTACGCAATCCATACATTAAGCAACAAACAAAAACTCTCTGTATTCAAAACTGTACGCATGTCCAAAAAATGTCTTCCAAATAGATTTATCTACACATCACAGAAAATCATGTAATTATTTTCCTTTTACATTATTCAAATATTTCATCCAGTTCAATTCCTTACACCGAATACATAATTTTGATACAGTTTATCTCTTAAGGCTGCTATGTACTAACCCCATTGGATTCGCTCACCTCAATGTTAACTTTTATGGAGAAAATTTGTCCACGGATTGCCGACTTAGATTCAAAGATTTTTTTTTTTTAAATTGTACTCCGTCATAGAGAAAGAAATTTTACATTTGTGTACATTTTTCGTTTAAAAAAATGAAATTAGTATTTAAAAATTTAAATTATTCGGGGAAAAATCTGGTATAGTGTGTTTTAAACGCTCATAAATTCCTTCGGTGGACGAAATTTATAAAATGAATCCTGTAGCGCTTTGCAGAAAAGTTCGGGCTATCTGACAATACCAATTTTATTTGATTATCGGCATTTATGTACCTGTAAATAGTTGACAAAAATATATTTTAAATAAAAAATCTGGGGGCAGCGCTTAACCCCCCTATGGAGAGAGAGCCATTACAATCCCTCAAAATGTCAATCCTAAGGGGGGGGGGGTGGAATTCTGGAACTGTCAACTGGACTTCTCCCACCACAAGAGTCTGCAAGAGGAAAAGGGAAATACGATTTTTTTCTTAGTACATAGCAGCCTTAACGTTGCGCATAAATTACATCCAGCTAATAATTTCTTACATATGACAGAGAATAACTCATCAAATTTCATTCCAACCACAAAACTCAAATATTTCATCAAACTCATTTTATTGCACTGAATACAAATACTTAATACAATTTAATCTTTTGCCCAATGCTAAAAAATACCCGGTTTGCTGCTTTACACAATTAAAAGAAAAAAGGATACAGCTGAGTTCCCGTTTCTTTCACGATACCCAAAATTTCAACTAGTTCAATTCTTTACACTACACAAAAATTTCATCTGATTAAATTCCTTAATAGGTTCGCAAATATTTCATCCTACTCACCGCACCCCATATTCTATCCATTTTACGTAGCTTGACAAAAAACTGAATTTCATTCCATATACAATTCTTAAATATTACATCAAATTCATTTCCTTACACTAAATACAAAAATTGAATGCAATTTATTTTCCCTTACACAAAGCACAGAAACTTCATCCAATTCACTGCCTTTACGCAGCTAAAAAAATTTCACTAACATCCATGCTTGGCCCAAAACACATTTTATCCTATTCAGTTCCTTACACTGTAGATACCGTAGTTAGATCTACACGGTACTCAAAAATGTTTTTCATCTAATTTCTTTAATCAATATCCAAAATTTTATACTATTCAGTTCCTTATACTGTAGATACCATACTTACATCTAAATACACAGTACTCAAAAATGTTTTTCATCTATTTTCTTTACTCAATATCCAAAATTATATCCTCTTCAGTTCCTTATATTGCAGATACCGTACTTACATCTAAATACACAGTACTCAAAAATGTTTTTCATCTATTTTCTTTACTCAATATCCAAAATTATATCCTCTTCAGTTCCTTATATTGCAGATACCGTACTTACATCTAAATACACAGTACTCAAAAATGTTTTTCATCTATTTTCTTTACTCAATATCCAAAATTATATCCTCTTCAGTTCCTTATATTGCAGATACCGTACTTACATCTAAATACACAGTACTCAAAAACGTTTTTCATCTAATTTCTTTACTGAATATCCAAAATTTTATCCTATACAGTTCCTTATAGTGTATAAACCATAGTTACATCTAAGTACACAGTACTCAAATATGATTTCCATCTAATTTCTTTACTCAGTATCTAAAATTATATCCTCTTCAGTTCCTTATACTGTAGGTACCGTAGTTACATCTTAATACACAGTACTAAATTTTTTCATCTAATTTCTTTACACAACACCCAAAATTTTACCTGTTCAGTTCCTTATAGTGTATATACCGTAGTTACATCTAAATACATGGTACTCAAAAATGTTTTTATCTAATTTATTTACTCAATATACAAAATTTTATCCTATTCAGTTCCTTATACTGAAGATACCGTACTTACATCTACATACACAGTACTAAAAAATGTTTTTCATCTAATTTCTTTACTCAATATCCAAACTTTTATCCTATACAGTTCCTTATAGTGTAGATACCATAGTTACATCTAAATACACAGTACTCAAATATGATTTCCATCTAATTTCTTTTCCTCAGTATCCAAAATTTTATTCTATTCTGTTCCTTATACTGTAGATACCGTACTTACATCTGAAAACACAGTACTCGAAAATGTTTTTCATCTAATTTCTTTACTCAAGATCCAAAATTTTATCTTATTCGGTTCCATATAGATATCGTAGTTACTTGGCGCTGAAAAAAAAAATTCATCTAATTTCTGTACTTAATAGCTTCAGTATTTCTTTACTCATTACCAATTTCTTCGCTCCATATCCAAATTTTATCCAATTCCCTTCCTTACACTGAAGATATCGTAGTTATATCTAAATACACAGTACTCAAATTTTTTCAACCTAATTTCTTTACTCAATACCCTCAGAATTTGTAGAAATTTTACAGTACAATTAAGAATGAGTGATTACTTAGAGGGGAAAAAATAAAAATGATAAACTTACGTATAAGAATAAAAACTTTTTAATACATCTTCAGTTAATGTGGCTAGGAATGGGCATATTTCGAGTAGTTTTTTACGCAGAGAAAATAAATCAAATTAGAGAGAATCAATTAATTGACATCACATGCGTCTTTCGTTTATAATCAATGAGTCGACAGTCATCAGGGGATGACAGAGTTATACTAATGACACTCCTGCCTAATCATCTAATAGATTTTGACTACTTCTCCCGCTTTTGCACATTAGAAGAATACGAGAATATGCAGCCAAGCACTTAGGTAAAGTATGATTGTACATTTGTGCAAAACAGTTCCATTATATTTATGACAAAATTACCTTGAGTTGTGGCATTAGATGGATCATCCCTAACTTTTTTTTGTTCTTTTCGTCATCACATACGGTGGTTACTGTATACTTTAACTACACAGGGAAATTCGAACACCCCCCCTTCCAAAAAAAAAAAAAGACAGATCCTTGGCTAATGGAAACTACTGCCTTAAAAATGATATAATTTGGTAACCTATACACTAATTTAAACTAAACTTTACCTAATCTGTTACTTATCAGGGTGCAGTACTCTTACAAATTGGGCTCTACTGTGTGCCATTTTTAGACGTATAAAATTATCTAAATATCTGAGCCTTAAGTTACAAAGATACAGTTGTGAATATCACATGATTGTGCATGAAGTGTTTTTGTGGCTGGCTATTTTTTTTTTGTGTGACTGAATAGTGCTGGCAACTAAATCTAAAATTTCTTTTAAACTCATTTTATGTTTTTGTTTTTCATTTGGCGACTAACTTATACCCCGTGACTATAAACATGAATGTTTAAAATTTTAGCATTAAGTTACAAAGTTTTAACATTATGATAATAAATGCTAAAATTGCTAGTATATGTAGTCTGAATTCATATCTACATTCATGTTTATGCTAAAATTCTGCTGGTGTGTGTAGTCTAAATCTATAGTTACAATCATGTTTATTCTAAAACTCTGCTCGCATATGTAGTCAAAATTCATGGTTACATTCCTGTTTATGCTAAATCTTTGCTGGCGTGTGTAGTCTAAATTCATAGTTACATTCACGTTTATGCTAAAACTCTGCTGGTATCTGTCGTCTAAATTCATGGTTACATTCCTGTTTATGCTAAATCTTTGCTGGCGTGTGTAGTCTAAATTCATAGTTACATTCACGTTTATGCTAAAACTCTTGCTGGTATCTGTCGTCTAAATTCATAGTTGCATTCATGTTTATACTAAAACTGCTAGCATCTGCCGTCTAAATTCATGGTTACATTTATGTTTATGCTAAAACTCTGCTGGCATAAGTAGTCTAAATTCACAGTTACATTCATGTTTATGCTAAAACTCTGCTGACATATGTAGTCTAAATTCACAGTTACATTCATGTTTATACTAAAACTCTGCTAGCATCTGCCGTCTAAATTCATGGTTACATTTATGTTTATGCTAAAACTCTGCTGGTATAAGTAGTCTAAATTCATAGTTACTTTCATGTTTATGCTACAACTCTGTTGGCATATTTAGTCTAAATTCATTGTTACATTTATGTTTATGCTAAAACTCTGCTGGCATGTGTAGTCTAAATTCATTGTTACATTCATGTTTATGCTAAAACTCTGCTGGCATGTGTAGTCTAAATTCATTGTTACATTCATGTTTATGCTAAAACTCTGCTGGCATATTTAGTCTAAATTCTTTGTTACATTTATGTTTATGCTAAAACTCTGCTGGCATGTGTAGTCTAAATTCACAGTTACATTCATGGTTATGGTAAAACTCTGCTGGCATATTTAGTCTAAATTCATTGTTACATTCATGTTTATGCTAAACCTCTGCTGGCATGTGTAGTCTAAATTCATAGTTACTTTCAGGTTTATGCTAAAACTCTGCTGGCATGTGTAATCTAAATTCATAGTTACATTCATGTTTATGCTAAAACTATGCTGGCATGTGTAGTCTAATTTCATAGTTACATTCATGTTTATTCTAAAACTCTGCTGGCATGTGTAGTCTAAATTCATAGTTACATTCATGTTTATGCTAAAATTCTGCTGGCATGTGTAGTCTAAATTCATAGTTACATTCATGTTTATGCTAAAACTTGGCTGGCATGTGTAATCTAAATTCATAATTACATTCATATTTATGCTAAAACTCTGCTGGTATGTGTAGTCTAAATTCATAGTTACATTCATGTTTATAGTCACGTGGCACAAGTTAGTCGCCAAATGAAAAACAAAAACATACAATGAGTATTTAAAAAAAAAATTAACTACCAATGCTATTCAATCAGCCGCAAAAGCCCTTCAGACACAATCACGTGATATTTACAACTGTATCTATGTAGATAGCGCTATAGGTCAGATTGTTAGATAATTTTATACAGCAAAAAAAAAATGGCACAAAAGGTTCGCCAAATTTGTAAGAGTACAGCATCCCTGATACGAATAGAAAAAGATGAAATTACGTTTCGTATAAATTCGTTTAGGGGTTCTCCTCTTTGGAGTTTGACCAATGAAATAATAATTTTCATTAAACCAAAATAAAATTCAGTGGTTGCTGTATTTGGTGAGAGATAGAGTGATAAAAATTGGAACGGAAAAAATTTGAACGATAGATCATTTTAAACATATATCCCAGCATATTGCAACTGACCAAAGTTAGACTCAAAGTTTGTTTAGCCCAAAGAGGGATTCATTTCAAATTTTATTTGCTGCTGTCAGTCGGCTCAGAGAAAAAAAGAATATTTAATTGAGGAAAAAAACTTTTATTTTCAGAAAAATGGTAAATCGATTTTATAAACGGCATCTTCCGTTTTAACGTACGATGCTTCGTTTTAAAGATAATATCATCGCTATTGATAATGAGAAGTTATTATTTAACTAGATTTCATCTGCAGTCCTGATTTGGTTCGCTTTCTTGTAACAGTTTTCAGTTTCCCCTTATACACACACACACACACACATATACAGAGGCTGTTCGCACATTTTTTAGACGATTTTGGAAAGCGGTAATAAAAAATGGCTTGCTGCAAAAGAAATAATTGCAATTGTACTATGTTTTCAAAAGTCAAAATTATCGTCTGCGGCTTGAAAGTTTTGTTTTTATTCAAAATGGCGTTTTTAACAAAGCAGTGGTTCGAAGGCTACATTTATGCTCTTTCCGAAGAGAAATATGCATACTCCGTTATCCAAAAACGATGTGAGAGTCATGGTTTTGTGATATCTAAAGCGTCGATAGGTAATATCGTCAACAAGAAAGGAAAAAAAACGTCAAATTGGATCCTCAAGTGGGACAAAAATTCCAAACAAGTATCCAAGGAAAAAACGGACATCTTCGACTATTGCAAACGTACGTTGTTTAATGTTAAAAGAAAATCCCTCTAGTCAAAGAAAAGTTGCAAAATCATTAAAATGCTCGGTGTCCACTGTAAACAAAATGATAAAGGTTGATTTAAATCTTAAGAAAGCGAAAAAACGCAATGTGCATCATCTTCACACAAAAAAAAAAAAAAAAAAAATCATGAATCATTGTGAAAGTACCCTATTACCAAGAATTGGCTATTTGAAGCGTAGAAGCCTAGAACATTATCAAATAACAAAAAGCAATACAACATATTGACTTCACCATTAAAGCACCAATACAATGCGACCAGAAAAACTTATTAATCCCTTATATACACTATAACATACATATGATGAATTATACATATAACTAACTATACATATAATCAATCAATCAATCAAATTTGAGAGGATACATAAAAAAATTGCTATTAAAAAAGATAAAATAAAAAAAAATTGAATTGGGAAGTTTTTCTTTTTTTTCCCCTTTTAAAATTAAAATTTTTTTGGGCCCCCAACATTCTGGGGGCCCCTAGGCCCGGGCCTAATGGAAAATCAGTGCCTGTATGTATGTATCTACGTATTTATGAGTATGTGTGTATATATACACACACACATTTACATATACATACATATACACCCACATATGTATCTTTTTTATATACACACAAATATACAAATATGCACATATACACATACACACACACACGTAGCCTAATTATTCACATGAATAAATTGGTTTTATGAAGGTGTTAGCGTAGGAAGTTTTACGGCCAAATGTTCTAATGAGCTCCCCCTAGGCTCTAGACCAGGGGTTTCCAACTTACAAGTGTCCAAGAGCCGCAATCGAAAAGACCTGTCTAGTGGCGGGCCGCAATTTAATGAGGACCATACCCAGGACTTTTTTTCTTAAGGGGGGGGGGATTTGGAGGATATGTGTATAGTATGTACTATGAAATTTTTAAAAATTTGAGGATGAACCTCTAATAACGACCTTGAGTATAACTGGCCAACTTTCGTTAAATTACACGGACACACAATAACTCCAACATGAAGTGGGTATTTTAACATCATTAATTTCATATTTAAAAAACTTCCATACTAAAATGATTTTAATTTTGTATCAAGTGTACAGACATTTACATAAATCTTAAAAATTTCAAAAAGAGAATAAAACTTACATACAAGCACGCAAAATGTTCAGTGAGACAATTGAGGTCTGTCTGCTGCAGCCACCAAAGCACGTATGTCCACCTCAAGCTCTGTTGTTGAGAGTCCCAGGAGATGGAGTAGAGAAGAATCTGTTAGGCGACTTCTATTATTGTTCTTAATAAATTTGAACGCAGAAAATACACTTTCGCATAAGTACGTACTCCCGAACATTGATGTAATTTTCTGCCCAAAGTCTCGCAGATTTGGAAATCTTTCTTTTGTTAATAATTTAAAGAAATCTGCTCCCCTTTCTTCCTTCGTTTGAAAAATGTATCCGCTTGTAGGTCGCATAGTTCAAGTTGAAGATGAGTTGGTTGATCTTCAATCTTTGCTCGAATAGGATTACTAAATAGCAGCATGCTATTTTTCAAAACGCAAAATCTCTAAATCTACTGTCAAACTCCTCTATGATTTCTTGGACATTTGTAGCAAATTCAGAGAAATCAAGTGTCTCATCATTTTCAATTTCTTCAGCTAACTTCCGACAGCTTGTAAAATGGACCAAATCGTTTTTCTTTAAGGTAACTTTGAAAATTTTTAATTTATTTCGAAACCCATTTGCGTGGCCCATCAAATCTCACATCAGCTTGTTTCTTCCCTGGAGATTTAGAATCGTTTCATTAAGATGAGTGGTGATGTCGGTGAGGAAATCCAATTCTTTTAAGAAATCTACACTTTGGAGCTCTTCTTCTAGTTGTGTAGTGTCTGTTGAAATGAACTTGTTCGGGAATTCTGGGATGTGTTTTCTTATGCCAAAGAATCTCTCGAGACACTTTCCAGCACTCAACCATCTTGCATGATTGTAGAGCAGCAAATCCCCATATTCTGCTTCCATTTCCTCCAAAAACTGCTTTGTAAAAGTGCACGATTTCCACCTCTTATCATATTGATAACTTTTATCACAAGTTTGAAAACTTGATTTGGTTTCTCTGACTTTCCACACAAAGCTCCCCGATGAATTGTGGGACAAGTCACCCCATTTACTCTTAGTAATCCAACCAGTCCACATTTTCCTCCTACCATTACTGGTGCGCCGTCCGTCACAATTGCTGAACATTTATCAAAACCTCCGATTTTGTTAACTGCTTTTTTCATGGCATCATAGATGTCCTTTCCTTTCGTGGTTTCAGTCATTGGACATATTTCCAATAATTCTTCCTTGGTAGCAAAATCTTCTTCAGTTGCACGTATAGATATTAACAACTAACTTACACCTGTTTGGTCTTCGAGGCAAAGTGAGAAATAGGTACTTTTTTCAACTAAACCAATTAATGATTTTTCTACCTGCTCTCCCATATCAATAACTCTTCTCTGTAAAGTTTGGTTAGAAAGTGGCACTGAATCAAATTTCTCGGCTAATTTAGCATCCCCAAAAGCATTTGCCATTTCAATAGCACATTTTTTTACTAAATTGCCATCAGTAAATGGATTTTTTTTGGCTTTAGCAAGCTCAAGAGAAACGGCATAAGAAGCATACAAAGCAGATGATTGACCGTGCGATATTTTGGAAAAAAACCTGTCTGCTGTTTCACTTTCTTCCTCAGCTCTGAAATCAAGATATTTCGATCTTCTCCTCTATATCTTCGATACTTTTCTTCATGGATTGAATAATGTCCTTTCATATTGTATTCTTTAGGCACTGATACCACTTGCATGCAAACCAAACTTTGGAACTTCCCATTATTATTCGTAACTGAGTAATTGCTTTATTACGAATTATTTATTAATTAATTACTTTCCTAGAAGTCTTCGCGGGCCGCAAAAAAAAAAAAAACCGCGGGCCGCCAGTTGGAAACCCCTGCTCTAGACTCTTCTAGATGCATCGTTTGGGCACCATAACCGAGTTTGTAATATAGAGTTTGTAATGAATGGTTATACTCAGGGCTTGAAGACATCTATCCGAATAAAGAATCCTTTTTGCTCCGACCTGAATAGAAATATTATGGTTCAAACGATTTCTATCCGGGGGGAGGGGGGGGGGGGGAGCTCTCTCGGATAAAGTTCCTATGCGGATTGAATCCAAAGGATCGACATTTTTTTAAATCCTTTTGAATTTAACCGGCTCTGGGCAAAAAAATTTCGCTCCTTGAAATTTTGATCCGATTTAAAAAAAAAAAAAAAAGCAGAAATTTGTTTCATCATTCTAAGATGTGATTTAAGGATGTCGTCACTTTATTTACGTTATCTAAGGTGTTTCTTTTAACGTGTACTACAGAGTTTCTCAGAAGTGGGAAAAAAAAAATAGGAAGATAATGGAATTCAATGCTAATTTATTTTTGCATTCAAAATTAAAAATAAATACCGTATCCTGACGAAATTTATAGTATTTCTTTCAAAAGAATTTAATGCCTTGTATATATATGCCTACACGTATTGAAAAAAGCCAATATTTTGGAAAGGAATAAAGATTCATGTAGCGAATTTAATCCTTTCAAGGGCGGTGGTCCATTTTTAGACCGTCATATTTCTAGACCTTCTTTCACTTGCATTCAATAAATTCCAATTAATTGAATAAAAAAATTTCTAGTGCTGCCATCTGTTATCAATTTAAAGAAGTAAAATCATTTTACAACCATTAGATTAAAAAAAATCGAAAAAAATATATAAAAAAATGTGCACCGTGCAAACGATGGAGGTTGTTGCCCCTGAAAGAATTTTAACACACATTATTTCCATTTCACCTCAAAATTAGTTTTGAAAAAACACAAATATTGTGAAAAGAATCCTTCTAACTGTGAGCAAATTATGCAAACCGGTTGAATCTGTCGACTTGATTTTAGCCCCATTCGATTCAGAATGAAAAAAATATACACAAAAACAGATAACCGACTCTATCCATCTGTTAAAAACCTCAATATTGAGAACTTTTCGCAAATTTTTCATTGAAATTTCACCATTTTCCCATGGTCACATTTTGCTGGCTCGTGAACTCGTTCTTCTACTCGACAAGAACTATTTTTAGGCCGAAATTGATCTCTCTACCTCAATCTATTCAAAAGTTATCGCGCAGGGCGATAGATATATAGATCAATACCTAAGTATAGATCTATATATCTATCAAAATCAATTTTATCTACCTAAGTAGAGATCTATAAATCTATACATACCAAAAAATGATAAAGTTTATTAGGTTACCCTGGGATCTGGGATGCTTGAAACAATATTCTGTACAGAAGTATCCTGAAAATTCCAAAATTTTTAATTTTAGCCACCTCGGAATAGCTAAATAATCTTTCAAAATTCGCTAAACAGGAAAAGGAGCAAAATCGTTTGTGAGAGATATGTTTTGTTCCCACTAGGAATAATTCTTTACTCGGAATAAATGAATTGCTCCGGGTGGGATAAATATCCGGAACAATAAAAATTGTTTGGGGCAAAAATCGAATCCATCGGAAAATAATGGTTTCATTTAAATAAATAAATAAAAAATTAGACTTGAACCTATTCGATCGGAACTTTTTATTCTCGTTCATTTCCATTTCAAGCCCTGTTTCAAGACCCAAAATAGGTAGGGATGTAATTCATGGCAGTTGTAAAAATTCATGGTATAAGAAAAAGAGAACCGAATAATCAGCTGTAAGTGGGTAAAAGTGCTAATAATATCCATTTCTAGAATACAAATAGTTATTGGGTGAAGTTTCACAATTTAAAAATATGATTGGACGTTTGGGAAAGGTTTTGATGGTGTTTCAATAGGAAAAGATATTTTAATTTAAAAAAAAGTAATACAGAAAGAATTTAATTAATTAAACAATGATTTAAATTTTTATAGACAGACGAACATATACAGGAGAAGGTATGATTAATTATGATTAATTAATCTTAAGTCACAGACGAAAATTTATTTAAGTTTTAACTGAACTCACAAACACCTAAAAAATATCTATTACAATAAAGCACTAAATGTAGCCCTTATTTGAGAAAAAAAAAAAAAAAAAAAAAAAAAAAAAGAGAGAGAGATGATTCCATCAATGCCAGCTAGCATTTCTTTCTTAAATATGACTATCAATTTTTTCGCTCATTTTTCAATTTATAATAAATGATTTTAAAGACTATTTCATTTCTCAACTCTCCATTAAAGATGCTTTTGTCCGAGAGTGGAATCTAAAGTTTTTGGAATTTAATTGTAGATCATCCCCACGAGGATTGTTGAGTATTTGGGATTTTCTTTTAATCACCTTTTTTTTCTGTGTTAGAATTTTTGTTTTTGTATTTGTAGTTTCCTCTACCCGTTTTCGCCAAGTAGATGAATAAGACAATGACGTACAGAAAACTGTTGCATTTGAAATTTCTAGATGGCAGCACTGTCTACCATAAGATATTCTTATACGTCCAGAGAACTGTCGAAATTTGTTCAAATCTCTGCAGTAAAATCACACTGAATTATGGAATACGTGCAAGAACACAACATATAATTTTTAAACAAGTTATTAATAGGCTTTATAGCATATAAAAGTCCTATACTCTTGCTTCCATTTATTTTAATATAAAGCTTAGCGTATTAACTGTAAGCATGAATAAACATTCGGGTAAATTTTGGCCTACTCATCGATATTTTCGTCTACAATCTGATTTTGAATTATTCTGCATAATTAAAGGCATTCGAACACTGAAGAAGAACTATTTTTTGTCTGTCCGTAGCAATTGCTTTTTATTTGGATCATTTCACTTACTGATACAGTGCTATCAGCAGAATAGCGATTAGAATATTCAAAATCACTGATTTCCAGTCATCTGCATTAATGACCAGACAGCAAGACACCTTCCAAACGTTGTTTCACATTGATAACACTGATGCTTGGGTTGCGGGTATCTGCTCTACCTAAATAACATGTACTGAACAGCTCTCTGAGAATGTATAAGGAATCAAAATGTTTCCGCAATATTTCCTGAGAAACAAAACAAGGTTTTCTGGCAGAGATTTTTTCGGTCTCATTTATTGAATTTGTCCGTAAAACCAACGTTTTCGTTCTTAAATGATATTTTCTTTGAAACATAAATTTTAATTCACGGTCTGTTCCCAATGAAATAAGATAGAAATAAAGTTCTATATAACAACTACACAATATATTAGTCAGTTTTCTTTCACGATCAAATTAAAAGCTTTTCGAGGGAGGCAAATTGTTTCGGAATGGAGCTTTGTATTATTTAATAAGTGTCCAGAGATTTTCTGCCACCAGTTAACATCGCAACTTACTCCTTTAAACTCATAACACATTTTAACTGGACACAAAGCCTCATTCGAAACCTACCTAAAAACAGCTGTCTAAAATCCAAATAAACGTTAATAATAAAAAAATATAAAATATAAAGGATAAAAAAGTGTGCTTTATATGAATACTTTGCTTAAATAAAACACCTCAGTTAATTAAAAACTGAGCTAGCCTTTTGGTATTTAAATAATTTAATCGAAATGAGAAAAAAAATAAATGAATTTTATCTTTTCATCAAATGCCAATAGATGGCAGCACTACCCTCTTGACACTGACAATTCGATCCGATTAAGGCAGAGAAGGGCAATTGTTTTGGCCCGGTGGGCCACTTTGTGTAAGCGGAGGTTAGCAGAAATCTTTTTAAATTATTGCATTTATTAGTTAACTTTGCATTTCAGAAAAGGTATAAATTGCATCATAAAAATCAATAAATATAAATTAAATAAAAAATTGGCAATTTTTCTGGGTGTCTGCGAGCCACAAAAAAATCTATAGCGGGCAGCTATTTGCCCACCTCTGGATTAGGGAGTAGAAAGAAAAAAAATTACAAGATAAAAAGAACTTTTTATATACCATGTTTTTTAATTTTCTGTTGAATCATATAAACTTGACAATTCTATGTATTAATAAATACTTTAAAAAAATTTTTTTGATGAATTATCCCATCAACTTGAAAGAAAACGAAGTTAATTGGAAGTTAACATGCATATAACTTTTCGTTCCCGTTCCGGCCGATAGATGGCTGCACCACTCTACAAAACAAAATTAACTGAAAATAACTAAAAATTAATTTAATTCTGCTTAAAGATGATTAAATGTATTAAAAAATGCATTGTCATCTTGTTCTGAGCTATTCTAAAAGTTTCAAATGTCTAGCTAGTCGGGAAGTTAGTTAAAAATCGATTGCAAGATTTGTACTTGACAAACACACAAACAAGAAAGCAAGTTAATAAAAACATGGTAAAAAGAGATCAAACCCTTCTGAGATCGCTTTTCCCAAAGTGATATTTCGTCTCGACCTAAAGAAGGCGCCACTGCATAAAAGATGCTATAGACAAATTGATGTTACGTTTGGAAGTAACTTACTGCACAGTAAAACACGTAATTAGCTTTTAATATCATAAAAGAAAAGGATAATTAGATAAGCTGTATCGGATATAGAACATGTTCTTAAAAATTATATTTATTATGCATGCAACTTTATTTTTTCCTATAAGAATATTATATAAATAAGGTATAACCTAGATTAAATTGATAAAAATATGGTACTTACACATTTAATAAGTTTATGTTAACTATATACATAAAACAGTTCCATAACTGACTGCCTGACTGACTGACTGACTGACTGACGGATGACGCACAAACCAAACCGCTGGACCTAGAGGGCTGAAATTTTGCATGGCGATTCTTCTTATAGTGTAGGGGTGAACTAAGAGAGATTTTTGAAAAAATTCTTCTTAGATTTTTTTCAAATTAAATTTTTAAGCTGTTTTTGTAACATTCTGTAAAGTTTGCATTTAAAATAATAATACGAGGATTATAATATTTATAACACGAGAAAGATCATAAAAATTCCTTTAAAATGAAATATTTTTTGAATCCTTACCTCCATTTTCTGATTTTTCGTGAATTTTTAAAGATTAATTTTTAGAATTTAATTTATTAAATGCTGACCACATGGTTTCTTTTCTTTTTGTGATACTTTAAACTAATGTTGTGTCACGTGCATAACAACGAAATAGACAAAAAAAAAATTTTTTTTTTTTCTTGCTAAGGTGGCAGACGATTGGACATTATCCAAAAAAATATTAAAATGCAGTAAAAGAAATGTTCCTCAAACTGTACTATATTCTTTAGTATGTTCTATTACAATTAATTTGAAAATTTTCTTCTACATTGTTTTGTCTATAAAAATATCCATTACGATTTTTTTTATAAAAATATTTTTTCGTTTTTTTCTCATCAATTGCTTACATTGATCGTTGTATTTATTATATATATATATATATATATATATACAGTGGACGCTCGTTAATTCGAACTCAAAGGTTCTCGGAAAAAAGTTCGAATTATCCGATGTTAAGAGAAAATATATTTTAAAAGTGTATCACTGAAGAAGAAAAATCTCCTAGTATGTATAACCCCAGAAAATATATTATACTATGTTATCTAAAATTTACATATTAAAAAGCAATACAGACTTGCCTTAATCATAAAATGAAGCAGAAGATATGCAGTAGAAAGTAAACTTTAATTAAAAATACGAATTACACTTTGGTGAAAAACTGTAAAGTGGATGTTTGGTTTTGTTTATGATACCTACATTGTTCAGCCAACTTCTCGATTTGAAGTAAACATTTCAAATCATTTTCAGAGGAAGGTTCCATCTGAATAAATGCTTTAAGAGTTTTAATAGAGTCCATTATGGCTTTGTCCATTATGGCCGCATTAAAAATATCTTTCGGCAGGTAAGTAGAGAAAAGCCCTGGCAGTTTCCTACCGAAATTAGTGCATACGTCTTCGTTTACATCAGAGCTTTGGCCACATACAGTTTGATAAGAAATATTGTACCTTGACTTAAATCAAGAAAGTTAAATTGAGGAAAAAGAAATGTTTTTTGTCAAATTTTTTGTTCGAATTAACCGAAGTGATAAAAATTTAGTTCGAATTAATGAGATATTTTTAACATTAACTCCAATACAAGTTTTTTGGGGCCTTTGGATTAGTTCGAATTAACCGAAAGTTCGAATTAACCGAGTTCGAATTAACGAGCGTCTACTGTATATATATATATATATATATATATATATATATATATATATACCGGGTGTCCCAAAAATGACCGACGATTTGAAAAATCAATTGAAGAAAAACTGATAGTGATAGAAATGTACGGTTTGCTGCATTCTCTTAGGTAACCAGGGAATTTATTCTCCACAATTTTCAAAATTAGTTACAAAGTTCGTCAACAGATGGCGCTGCTGACTGGGAAAAACTATAAAACAATGTTTTCAAACCCAGAAGCATACGCAAAGTCGCATGGATTGGCCTCCCTATTCGCCAGATTTGACGCCATGCGATTTTTTTCTTGATGGTACTTGAAAGACCAGGTGTATCGTCACAATCCACAAACTGTAGATAAACTAGAACAGTACATCTCTGCTGCTTGTCAGAACATTCAAACTGAAATGTTTCCACTGCTGTCTGCTAATTTTGACCTCAGATTGCGCCCCGATGTTGCTGCAAACGGTAGTTATTTTGAAAACATTGTTTTATAGTTTTTCCAGTCAGCAGCGCCATCTATTGACGAACTTTGTAACTAATTTTGAAAATTGGTGAGAATAAATTCCCTGGTTACCTAAGCAGGATGCAGCAAACCGTACACTTCTATCGCCTTCCGTTTTTCTTTAATTGATTTTTCAAATCGTCGGCCATTTTTGGGACACCCGGTATATATATATATATATATATATATATATATATTTGGCATTAATTGCATACATTGACCGTTGTATTTAATTTGAATGTACTCCCTAGCGAAGTACGGGTTTTCAGCTAGTTAATATATAAATAAAAAATAGCCAATTAAAAAAAAAAAAATAACTGCCACCTTTTACACAGTAAGGGCCTGTTCGCATAGGAGTCCGGTATCGGAAGCGTAAAAGGAAAGATGGCGCTGAGACGAAAATAAACCAATCACAGGCGTTAAAAATTTCGTTGCTAATCGTTTGGAGGTTTGTCATTGGTTAAATATCTTTCAATACTTTAACGCTTCCGCTACCGAACTCCTATGTGAACAGGCCCTAACGGACTGTTCACAGTGAATCCGAAGCGCTAGTAGCGCCAGCGTTCAAAATTTTAACCAGTCACAGACCTCAATTCATTGATCACGAGTTACGACAAACCAACCACAGGTCATGTCAACAATCTCGGGGCCAACGTAGTACCGACCCGAATGCAATGTGAACAGGCCTTTTATCGTATTTATCTAAAGATAATTGAATGAGAACTTAATGGTATTATCACTGTAAAATCGTATATAACTAAAGATCAGCTGAAAAAAGAACGAAAAAAATAGAACTAAGTACCTCGTAAAATCATACTAAATTAAATATATTTTGAATGAGAACATGAAAAATGACACTAATAGCAAAGAGCAATGAAATTACAATCCCAGCACACGTCAAAAAATACCAACAATTCAAAATAAGTAACTAATTTTATACAATGCTAAAAACGGAAAAATTTTAAAATATTATTTTACATGGTCATTTATATCTTAAACACACTTTTATCCAGATTAAAGACATAATTTTTTTCTTAATATATAGTCCAGAAAAAGAAAAGGTAAAAAGATTTACAAATGAAAGCATTTTCATTGATACACTTTATTACGTTGTTGGTAGCACTTTTATTTCCACAAGCTGTTACAGAGGAATCGTTTTTAGATGAATTTTTGTTGATGTAAACACTATTTCATTTATATCTTATAATTTACATTTTAATTCTCTGGTTCCCAACAACGTTTATATGATACTGCAGTGTAGACACATGTATTTATTACTAACTACCTGGTGCCCGGGTTTGAGTGCTACAAAAAATTCGTAAACAGAAGTGAGAATTCTCATCCAAGATTGGTAGGTCTAAAAAATAAGTCCGATCTTTCTTAACGCTTTCAAAAAACGAACGTTGCCATCGTTGTGCCATACGATAGCATGCTATCCACTGCTGAACGAATGAAACTTTTGTGAATTATTATGCTACCGATCTTCCTTCATAACTCCATTGAGTTTCATGCTTTCATAGTGAATGTCGCGATCATTAAGCCATACGATAACAGGCTATCGATGGCTCAACGAATGAAACTTTTGTCAATCATTATACTGTCGATCTTCATATCTCCATTGAGTTTCATGCTTTCATAGAGAACGTCGCGATCATTAAGCCATACGATAACAGGCTATCGACGGCTGAAAGAATGAAACGTTTGTCAATCGTTATACTGTCGATCTTCCTTCATATCTCCATTGAGTTTCACGCTTTCGTAGTGAACGTCGCGATCATTAAGCCATACGATAACAGTCTATCGACGGCTGAACGAAAGAAACTTTTGTCAACCATTATACAGAGGCTGTTCGCACATTTTTTAGACGATTTCGGTAAGCGGTAATAAAAAAGCGTTTGCTGCAAAAGAAATAATTGCAAATTGCACTATGTTTTTAAAAGTCAAAATTATCGTCTGCGGCTTGAAAGTTTTGTTTTTATTCAAAATGGCGTTTTTACCAAAGCAGTGGTTCGAAGGCTACATTTATGCTCTTTCCGAAGAGAAATATGCATACTCCGTTATCCAAAAACGATGTGAGAGTCATGGTTTTGTGATATCTAAAGCGTCGATAGGTAATATCGTCAACAAGAAAGGAAAAAAACGTCAAATTGGAGCCTCAAGTGGGACAAAAATTCCAAACAAGTATCCAAGGAAAAAAACGGACATCTTCGACTATTGCAAAGGTAAGTTGTTTAATGTTAAAAGAATATCCCCCTAGTCAAAGGACAGTTGCAAAATCATTAAAATGCTCGGTGTCCACTGTAAACAAAATGATAAACGTTGATTTAAATCTTAAGAAAGCGAAAAAACGCAATGTGCATCGTCTTCTTCCAAATCATATCGCTGAACGCAGGACAAGCTGCAGAATTCTATATGAGAAACACTTATCCAAAGAAAAATGGAAAACAATTGCCACAATAGATGAATCATGGGTGTATTTAAATGATTGAACAAAAAAAGAGCCATTTATTATCATAAAAGGGGAGAAAAAAATTTAAGTACGTGGTTCAAAGAATCGAAAGAAAGTTTTTCTAAGGGATTCATGATTGTTGCTGGTTTTTCTTATAATGGCAAGTTAAAAATAAAGAGAGTGGAAAAAAATGTCAAGATTAACTCCAAATACTATCAGGAACATATTTTATCGCCAATTTTTCTGAATGAAATACCATCGCTTTACCCACAGTGCCATCAATCTGTGAGACTCCATCAGGACAAAGCTAGCAGTCACACATCAAAATCCACTGTAAATTTCCTAAAAGAAATGGAACAAAAAACTGGTATCAAGGCCATACCCTTCACTGATATCCCTACTAAATCTCCCGATGTATCACCTATGGATTTTTGTGCTTTCGGACTTTTAAAATCTGCATTATCCAAACGTCGTCCCAAAACCCTTACAGGACTCTGGAAAGCTGTTCAGGAGGAATGGGATAGAATACCTCTTCTGATACTTCAAAAGGCATTATTATCCTGGAAATTGCGGTGTCGAAAGATAGTTCAGAATAAGGGATGTCAAATAGAACATTTAAAACACAAGAATTTTATGTAATTTAGTTTTGTGAATACAATATACATCGTCTAAAAAATGTGTGAATAGCCTCTGTACTGTCGATCTTCCTTCATATCTCCATTGAGTTCTATGCTTTCATAGTGAATGTCGCGATCATTAATGCCATACGATAACAGTCTATCGACGGCTGAACAAATGAGTCTTTAGTCAATCATTATGCCATGGATCTTCCGTCATATCTCCATTAAGTTTCATGCTTTCGTGTTGAATGTCGCGATCATTATCCCATACGATAACAGGGTACCGACGGCTGAAAGAATGAGACTTTTATCAATTACTATGCTATCAAAAAGCGTAAATCCAACGAACTTATCGTTAGCCTTCAGCAAAAACGGGAGGCTTTTTTCTCCACTGACACTGAATGGCAACTGGTAAATCATCTCATTCACTTCAGATGCCGCTTTAGTCACCGACGAAGCAAACAGACACGGCACAGCAAATCGAAGGAATGAAATAATGGTATGGGAAAGAATTGATATCTTGATGCTCAGAGAGGCAAATTTTAAAAATAACAAATGATACGATCCGTAAAATACCATGGTAAGATTAATACCCAAACCAGTTGTCAATATTCCCTGAAGTGAGGTATTCACCAAGGAAACCAGTTTCGTTATTTCGTCGTAAACTCGGAATAAATAATTTATATTCAAACTGTGTCTGTAAGACAAAGTTTTCTTAAACTCCAGCAACGTACTTTTCAGTACATGACAAACGCAACAGAAGTAAATTATTAAAAAAGAAGAGAGATTAGTTAAGAGCGAAATAACAATGAAAATATAATAGAATGGGGTGGAATAAGGTGGAGAAACGAATAAAAACCTAAAGTCGTCTCCTAAATCTCCTAAAAAATTTGATGTGTTCATCCCTGAAAATGCGTGGCATGCAACTAAAAGAGAAAGGAGATCTTCAACGACCAAAATCATCACCAATTTCATTTTTATGTTGATTCCATTTTCCGTTGCTATTGTTGCATGAATTTTAGCCGACTGTTTGACTATGAAATTTAGTTTCCTGCGTTTCACAGCAACTGCGATTCTCAAAAATAACTCCCCTATCCGAATAGCCAGATTTGCTAGAGAAATTTTGATGTTATCGTTCTTCGAAATCAACAGGCGGCCGATTACTTCGTACATATTGTATCCATCGATAACTATTGCGAGTGCCAAAGAAACTGCGAAATTAATAATGCTCCTTCTGGATAACCGGAGCTTGGCGGTAAATCCAGAAAAGTGTAACCATAAATAAATATTCAAAGGCGATAAATTATCCTCCGTTTCTTTCTGGATATTTCTCGTGTATTTCGCAAATATTTGGGTTCCGTCAACTGCACGTTCGAAAACTGGTCTTCGCTTCATTTAGTAAATTAAGTCCAAACCCGGCGTCAATGAAGGCGAAATCAGTTATTCACGCACTTTAAAAAAAAAATGCACCAGCAATCCAGATGTCAGAGATGAAACGGGAAATCACCGTAAAAAGTGTTGGAAGAACAGCGAAACACAACAGCTTATGTAATCATAGAGGAATTATTTTTAAATTTAATTATTGATTTACATCAGCCATTTCATTGGACTACTTTTTCAATAAAATAGCTTTCGAAGAAAATATAGCAAACAAAACTGGCTTCCAACTACAATATTAATTTGAATTTTTTCTATAACGTATGATCGAGGCTGCCGACGGGCTAGGAAACTAAAGTATTACCATATCACAAAATTGTTTTGCTCTGTAATGTGTTGCTCTGTTTGTTTTGCTCTGTAATGTGAGTTGTTGCAGTAGCTTCGTATTAAATAATCTTACCTAAATTTGTCTCTTTAATTATCAACGCCTTATTCACCATGTATGTTCAATTTACGTCGCAGTCACAATTATTTCATCAAGAACTGAAGCCCAAACACTGGGTCATGCTCAAGTGAACTGAAAAGCAAGCAAGCAGATGTGTTACTTCAATGTTAATCAAGAAAAAATATCATAAAAAATAAATTTCATGTTTTCTCTAGTGAGAAATTCAAGTTTTGAATTTGAATTTCTGATATTTTTGTACATCAATGTACATAAAGAACGTTAAATTTGAATAAATATATTAAATTGCAGGTTATCACGAAAAATTAATTAAAAGCTCGCTTTCGTCACAAAATACAGTAAACGTCTGAAAACATAACCCTAAACTTGTTAATCTTATGATATACTCCGAGAAAGGAACTTTAAAACTCGCTGTAAAATGGGTACAGTCATTTATGCACGATGGAAGTAATTTTCTAACAAAACTATTGTTCCATACTTAAGCATACTGTTCCCATTACTTCAACGTAAAATAAACAGAAACGGAACACATACAGTCATAAAATCTGAATTTCGGAAACGATCTACCCATACTGTATACACTATATATGCTACAGTACAACGTCGTTTATACGTACATTTTCAAATCCTCGGAAAGGTTCAATCGAAAGTAGCGATAAATAACTACAGTCATAAGTTACTGAGATAATCCTAACTTCATTTAAAATTATTTTTCGTGAGAGAGGAAAAAACTCCCTACCGATTAGATGTGTTTGCTGGAGTCAAATTGAGGGCTTTCACAAATGTAACAAGTTTTTACACTGACATAGATACCATTTCACCTGAAAAGAATGTTAAATACGATTCACAATTTCCGGCAAGATATCTTGTAAATGAAGACGAATTGATGGAAGCGACAGATGAATAGATTTGTAGATGAAAAATAAAGCATTCTAGCCGTGTGTGTGTGAGAGAGGGGGGGGGGGGGCAAAAAATGTACTTGCCGATTTAACCTTTACCTTACGGCGTGGGATAGCATGTATCCCAAGAATACGGGCCCAAGAATGAATATATATATATATATATATATATATATATATACGCACATACACACACACACATATATATATATATATATATATATATATACATATATATATATATACACATACACACACATATATATATATATGTATATATATACATATATATATATATACACATACATATATATATATATATATATATACACACACATACATATATATATATATATATATATATACACATACATATATATATATATATACACACACATACATATATATATATATATATATATATACACACATACATATATATATATACATATATATATACACATACATATATATATATACACACACACATATATATATATATATATATATATATATATATATATATATATATATATATATATATGTAACCCCCGTATATATGAAATTTCCCGTTTTAAAGAGGGAATCGGAAAAATAGGCCTCGTAGGCTAAAGGTTAACATGCTAAAATTGTATTTAATTGGAAATCATAAAAAATGCGCTTTAAAGCATTGTAGATTCGCGTTTTACTGCAGAATAATTTGATTGAGAACATAAAAAAAATGCACTAACAGCACAGCTAAATAGTATTTAGCTGAAGAAATTCCACGAGAACGTAAATGGCACAAATAACACTGTAAAATTTTTTTCAGTATCGAATACGCATTCTCATCCAGAATACCAGTGTAAAGAAAAAGAAAAAAAGATGACATGCAACCTGCCAACCTCAGTAAGAGCAAAATCCTGCAATATTCTACCGTGCATGACATAACGACATAAGACAAAACAGTATAGTAAAAAATTATAATAAGAGAATTATACTGTATATTTACTTATAGTTTATAGGATCTCTTTAATAATATTACATAGTTCAAAATATTTCCTTACTGTTCATCTTGAAATTATAATATTAAACAAGTTATATATTTGAAATTTGTAATCATACATTTTAATGTACATCATATTTAGGGCCTGTTCACATAGGAGTCCGTTGCGTTGCGTTAAGGAAAAGATGACGTTGAGACAAAAATAAACCAATCATAGGAGTTAAAAATTTCATTGCTAATCGTTTGGAGGCATATGATTGGTTTATTTTCGTCTCAACATCATCTTTTCCTTAACGCAACGCAACGGACTCCTATGTGAACAGGCCCTAACACTAGCAGGGACCCCAGCAGTCTATATTTTGAGTACTTCTATTTCTTTATAATGTTTTTTTAATAAATTGCAGAAAATCTTGGAATTTTTATAGCATTTACTGTAGCTGATTTTGCTTTGTTAAAAAATTCATTGTCAAATTGTTCTTCATAATAATGTCCTTGTGGGTTCGATTTGCATATTAGGAAATTTTCTAAGGTTTCCCTTGACATAGATGACCTGAACTGAGTAGAAATTTTTGTTATGTATCTAAAAATCCCCTCACACTCTGCATTACTGTGAGGGATTGTTAAAACCAGCGTTATTTTTTTACGCTTCGGAATCCGGTAATAATAGTGTCCATTCCGGCAACCCGGAAGATGCATTAAAAATCCGGCATTGCCGGGGTAAATCCGGAAAGTTGGCAGGTCTGGATAGAAAAATAAGTATCTGCATTTTCCCAAAACCAGTCGTTGACAGTCATAAAACGAAAATTCTTGCATTATAACTACGATTGCTAACAATTAATAGAAGTACACAAGTTTTAAGGAAGGGAAAGTAAATGAAAGAAAGCAAGATTTCGAATGCAAAAACGTAAGTACTTTTTGAAGGTTTTAGAAAGGCCTTAAAGAGAGAAACTTTAAATAAGTTCTTAAGGGCTTGATGAACCCTCAGATACACCGAAGAGCCCAAAAACACTGGTACAGGCGTGGGTATGCAAATAACGAAGATATGCAATCAATCAGCGTAACGCGATGCGGTTGGCGGCGCCTATAAAAGACAACAGGTGTCTAGCAATGCTGTTAGATCGGTTCCTGCTGCTACAATGGTAGGTAATCACGATTTATGTGACTTTGAACGTGGCGTTATAGTCGGCGCACGATCATTTCACGAGTGTACCGTGAATATCAGGTATCCGGTAAAGCATCAAATCTCCGACAGCGGGGCGGCCGGAAAAAGACATTGAAAGAACGCGACCGTCGAGAATCCTTAAACGACATAGTCGTGCAACACTTCATCAAATTGCTGCGGATTTCAATGCTGGAGAATCAACAAGGGTCAGCGTGCGAACTGTTCAACGGACCATCATTGATATGGGCTTTCGGAGCCGCAAACCTACTCGTGTACAGTTGTTGACCGCAAGGCACAAAGCTTTAAGCCTCACCTGGGCCCGCCAACACCTCCATTAGACTGTTGATGACTGCAAACACGTTGCTTGGTCTGACGAGTCTCGTTTCCAATTGTATCGGGCAGATGGACGTGTACGGGAATGGAGACAACCTCATGAATCCACGGACCGTCCATGTCAACAGGGGACTGTTCAAGCTGGTCGAGCCTCTGTGATGGTATGGGGCGTGTGCAGTTGGCGTGATATGGAACCCCTGATACATCTAGAGACGACTCTGGCAGGTGACGAGTACATAAGCCTCCTATCCGATCATCTTCACCCATTCATGTCCACTGTGCATTCCGACGGACTTGGACAATTTCAGCAGGACAATGCGACACTCCACACGTAGAAAGTTGCTACCTAATGGTTCCAGTATCACTCTTCTGACTTTAGACACTTCCATTGGCATCTAAATCCCCAGACACGAAAATTATTGAGCATAGCTGGGATGCCTTGCAAACTGCTGTTCAGAAGTTATCTCCACCCCATCGTACTCCTCTGGATTTGTGAATTGCCTCCAGGATGCCTTTAGACATTAGTTGAGTCTATGCTACGTTCTGCTATGATGAGCGAAATGGCACGGGACTTGCGTAAGTCAGGAGATTTGGTCTTGTCCTAGGATTCTGACCTATCGACTGCAGCCTTGCTAGGTTAGCTGGGCCTTCCTTGAGATGGTCCAACCCTAGAGGTCACGGTCCTCGTCATTAGGGTGGTGCCCTTCGACGAATACAGGACACGCCGGCTCACGAAGGTTCCGCAGGGTGGGTTGCTTGCAACGATGAGATTTTTACCATGTTGCTGGTTTTGCACCCAGAGTTGCGACTGTTCCCTATTTATTTGTCGACCATTCCCAATTTAGGCCAGGTCGTCTCCTATCTGGGATTTGTATCGATGCCGTCTTCTTTTAATTATTTTTCTTAGTCAGTATCAGTAATTGCTTCTAACTCTAACAGGTAACTTGTCTTCGCGTAATCGCTTGCAGTCACTAATTTTGTGCTGTCGTTTTGTTTGGGCTCTTTCTCTATTCGCCACCTTCTTTTTCTAATATCGTCTTGAAGGTAGGTGTGTTCGAGTGTCCTCCGGCAGAGCTTTTTGTCTTCTAAATTAAAAGTTATTATTCTTCTGGCACATCCGTCTGTTCTGCTTGGAGCTCGACTGTGCTGCTTGTTCTGTGGTGTGGGCCTTGTGGGACCTTGTCTGGGTCGTGCGCGGAGTGGTTGCCTGCTGCGGGTCTATCCGCACCATCAGGATTTACCCAGTGGGGCTTCGGCCAGGTCGGGCCTGATGTGTGCTTTTTGGGAGTCTATGCTACGTCGGATTGCTGCATTTCTGCGTGCTCGCGGGGGCCCTACACTTTATTAGGCAGGTACCAGAACCAGTTTTTATGGCTCTTCAGTGCATGTATGGGAAGAGAATACACACAATTTTTTTCCCTCCCTACAAATTGTAAGAAATATAACAGTAGAATGTGACACCCTTGAGCACAAACACACACACATACAATGGTGAGTAGATTTTTTTTATATATAATTCCATAGATTTCACAGTGCAATCGTTTTTAATATGAATTTATGTTGTAGTAACTATAATTTTGTTTATACCTTATTTACAGCTGTACACATTCTCTCCTGAACCCCAACCAGCGAAAATAAATAAATCGACACTGCAGATGTTCTATTATTACCGACCACTAAGTGATATGCTGTGCTCGATTGGTTGCTGCCAAGTTCGAAAAGCGAAACGCGGAGAATACAATAGTTGAGAAAGACATGGAATATTTATTTTTCGTACAGTGTCCCACAAAAGAGATTGGACATAAAAAAAGAGCCTTAAACTGAAAATATAAGGATATTTTTAAAAAAGAAAGCATTCACTTAAATCTTTTTATACTTACGTTAGTTTTACTACAGATAAAATTCTATACTTAAAATTTATATCATCTGAAAGAGGGTAAAAAAAAAAAACTATCAAGTCTCTGGACATTATTCTGACTACAAATAGATTTATCTGCAATATATAGAAAGCATATAAGTTAACAGCATCATTTTGGATAAAACATAGTCAGAAGAACTTTAAAATTACATGTTTATTGTTTTATAAAATTTTCTTAGATCTCCTCTATATTAGTGTTTTTGAATGGCTGACACAGAAGTGAAAATAGTGTGAGAAATTTGCAGATTAGTTGATAACTAACTTTCAGAAAAAATAAATAACTATAAAAAAAATTTAAATACTTAAATCAAGCCATTTACCAGTTTCTGGTGTGATAAAAATGCATAAACAAAATCATAGAAATCAAAATAATAATATACTCGCCATTATTACACAAAAAAGTTTAATTCAACTTAAAAAAATAAAACAACGTTTAAAAAGTAAATAAGTTTTTAGGGATGCAAATAAATGATCTAGTTTTAAGCAGATGAAATTGAACAGATGAAGCAAGAGTTGAATTTCCTGTTGCACACAGATACGCATTGTTCAAGTAAACACAAAGTACAAGGTGTCCAGGCTAAAGGTATCCAAAAGTCAGGATTTATTTTTAGGGAACTACCCATTAGAATTTAAATTTTTTTTATTTAAATAGAAAGAACTTCTCACAAAGTTTTAATATCAATCACACACTTCGATCATAGTATCATAGATTTCGAAGTCTGTGCCTTTTGTAGCACAACAAACGTCTAAATGGTAATCCAGTTCTCTCCAAGTGTTTCGTAGCATATCAGGAGTTATTACATGAATTGCTTGAATGATACGCTTCTTCAACTCATAGACAGTCTGAATTTTTTGTTTATACACAACAGATTTAATGAATCCCCAAGCAAAAAAGTCTAATAACTCCTGATATGGTATGAAACACTTGGAGAGAACTGGATTACCATTAAGACGTTAGTTGTGCAACAAAAGGTGCACACATCAAACTCTATGATACTATGATAGAAATCTATGACTGATATTAACAGTTGGTGAGATGTTCTTTCTATTTAAATAAATTTTTAAAAATTCTAATGGGTAGTTCCATTAAAAATAAGTCACGACTTTTGGATATCTTTAAGCCCAGGCACCCTGTATTTCGTTGCCCGCATATAAAGTGTGAAAGAAATTCCTGGCTGTTTGCTGCCATACTTGTAGCAATATTACATCTGTAAACAGAGAGAAAATTTTAGAAATTTTGAAAAAAGTCATCAGATATGTTAGTTTTTGAAACCAGATGAAAAACAAACAATTTCTTCGTTTGTTTGTTAGACAAAATGCACTGTCATAGATTTACATTTAATGAGTTGAGCTTATTTTTGAAATTTTCGAGAGATCGCCATGAAAAAGTTCTGAAAATTACCCCCAATTTTTTATTGGATCTTCTAGAAACACATAAATTTCAGTCCATACAGACTAATCCACTTTGGAGGTAATGACGACTTATCTCAGAGAATCAAAATAAATATCTGATCAACTACGTGCAGTATTTAATGCGGTGGTTCCCAATCCTGCAAACCACTGCATTAAATACTGCATGTCTGTGGACCACTAACCCAGAAATTGAACCATATGTGGAACCCCCCCCCCCACCGACTTGAGGGGGGGGGGGAAAACCTTCCAGGAGTATGAAAATCATTTTGTATCGTATTTTAATAATAAAATAATTATGTTAAACATTTAAGAAATTTAATTTAACACCTGATAGTCATCAGATACATTTGTCCCATGTAGTTCAATGAACATTGCTTTCAATATCCCTATTTATTTGGCAACTTTTTTATATGTGGTGCCAGACCACTCTCGAGGCTCTCACAAACCACCTGTGGTTCCTGGACTACCGGTTGGGAACCACTGATTTAAATAATAAAACACTGATTTCTAATAATAAAATAATTATGTTAAACGTTTAAGAAATTTTAATTTAACACCTGATAGTCATCAGATACATTTGTCCCATGTAGTTCAATGAACATTGCTTTCAATATCCCTATTTATTTGGCATTTTTTCTATATGTGGTGCCGGACCACTCTCGAGGCTCTCACGAACCACCTGTGGTTCCTGGATCACCGGTTGGGAATCACTGATTTAATGAATGAGTACAATGATGAGCAAGTGCACACTACTTCAGGAATTTACCATAAGAATACATGAGATTCATTTTAAAAATGGTGACAATGCCTCTAATTTCTTAGTTTCAAAATTGCTGAAAAAATTTATGGAGTTTTAAGGGAGTATTTCGCAAAAAGATGAGTTTTAAAAACCTATAAATATTAAAATCAGAATTTGGATGTACAAACACCGTATGATGCCAGTGCTATATCAACTAATTTAACAAATCCCAAAAAAATATTACAAAAGACATACTACCATATTTTTTGATAGAATTTTATTTCTGACTAGATATGGTACATCACAGTGGTTTGGCTAAGTACAATGACTAAGCAAAATGAATGAAACTTTGAGCTACTGATGAAAGAATATCGAAATTTCAGGTTTCAGTCATATATTTCATGCACTAAAACATCAAACAACTGAATGCATATGAGAAGCAACTGGTAAGGCTACACAGCTCCAAGTGGGATTTTTGGTCTCGTGAAACTTTAAAAAAAAGCAACTAAACAACAGAAGATCCCTGGAATCCGATTACGTGCCTCTGCCTACAGGCAAAAGATAGCTTTGTAAATACCAGATCTTGTACTGATAACCAAGAATCTCTACAGCTAGTGTAGCCTTAGAAGTGTTTTATTAAAGTAACTAAATACATTGGAAATTGCAGAATAAACATTATGTCTATTTATAACCATTTATAATCTAAGTTGTAGCATCGATAAAGTAAAATAAACAACTTGCAACCAAATTTAAGTCCTGTGACACATAGGGATATTACACAAAGAGCACTAAGCATAAAAATATATTTTCTGATATCTTCTTAAGAAGTCAGATCGCAAACAAATACCAATAATAAAAAAAAAATACAATGCTAATGTTATTGAAGAACCTGGGCATCTCAGAGGCAGATTTTATAAAAGTTTTGACGTAGGTTTGAACAATTCAATATTAAAAATGAGATGTTACTTTAGTGAGAAAAATATTTTTAAACCTCAATTTTACAAGCTTTTCAAAGTCCCAACAAGCTTAACCAGTTCTGCAAACAGTTCAATGTTGGCCAAGTATAAAATGGTACTGCAGATGCCCAAGTCAGGTTTATTAAATCCAACCTAAAATTTTTTATATCCTTTCTTGTGCAAGTGTTATTTTTATAAAAAGCTTTTGTACATACCATAAGAAGATAATAAATAATTATAAAAACATATATCTAACTTATTCAACTTTGGGACAGATAAAATACCTCAACAAGTGTTTAATGAATATGTGAACACCATGTGTAACAATAGATAACCATATAACTACTAAATTGGCAGAATATTCGGGAGAAAATAAAATTTGTTAACATTTTTCAGAAAACAAATCTAATATAAAACTTCACTTAACACTAAATTATAGCTCCTTAAATTTTTGTGAACAAAGGCAAATATACCCACACAACATCAAATACTTCAAAAATACTTATTTTATCATTTAACATGAATAAACATGATACAGTGCCGAAAAAACCTTGAACACAGACTCGTGCTGAAAGATACAAAACACAAAACTATCACAATTAATGATATTCAATTGAAATGTTCATAATTTAATAACACAGAAACAGTGGATAAACAAACAAACAAAAATATATCACACTACACACTACTACATAAAAACTGTTCATCCATAAAAGTTATTTTCATAAAAATATACATTGAGAAATATATTTACCACTCTCTCTTTCCATGTTATTATTTTTACATTACTTTTCGTTTATTGTTGACAGAGGTACCAACTTTTCATGGCACTTATCTATAATTATAAAACAATCAATTTGAGACCAAACGCAAAGTGAAAATTTAGTGCTTCAAAAATGCTCAAATTTATATTGCACACAGATCTTTAAATAATAAAAGTTATCATTGAAAAGTGCGATTAACTCAATTTACTACCTTCACTAATCTATACTTTTTGTGTATTTTTAGTGATAAAACACACATTCGGTGCAATTATAAACTTGTGATATACATCTTAGATTGGGTAAACTAATTAAAAGTGACTTTGAAAGTTTCACAGCTTGAAAATATTACATACATTTATATATATATATAACTATATATTTAATGCATCAAAATATCTTAGAACACCAATTCAGTACAATGGTAAGATAAGACCAAACAGAATATAAATAGTAATGCACTTCATAGCAGTATAGCTATGGATTCAAATCTGTAATGCACAAGTATATATTTTTAACAACATTAATAGATATAAATTATGTAATATTCTATTTAAACAATCATTAAAAGTCATTGAATTTTTGCCCACATCTTCACATGAATAATGCATGGAAATTAAACGTAAAGATTAAATGCAGAAATAATTTTTAAAAAACAAACAAACTTATTAATGAATTGTGAAAATGCATGAAATCTGATCTAGCTTAATATAAAAGCTCAGTTATATTTTTAAACTATTTCTAATTTTGAAATTTGTTAACTTTGTGAAATATATAGGTAAATTTTCCTGCATATGAACTGTATATGTTCTGATGCAATGTTTTATTTTCACTCAATTGTTTTTAGTTTATGGTAGATATTAAATACACTCAATAAATCCCAAATATACTGAGAAAGATCTTAAAATCAAAATGAAAGGGAAAAACATTTTTTTTTCTTTATACTGTAATTGTCTTAATCCGTTTTCAAATTTGTTACAGAATTTTTGAATTTAAGTTTCTGCTTCTTTATGTCTTCAAATTCTTTACAAAATGTAATCATTTTGCTTTATCTAAAAAATTTTTGCACCACCAGAATTCTTCACTCAGACAAGCACTAAAATTTATTGCAAATTAGCAATCTATCAAGCCATATATCCTATCAAATTTATAATTGCAGATAACTGGTCACAGTTGACACCTCTGTTTCTTACTGAGAAAAAACACAGCACAAACAAGATATAAAACATAAGACTTCATTAATTTATGCAACACTAACGAGGAATGAAAATAAAAGCAAATAACACTGAATGGTGTTATATTTTTCAAATATAGTAAATGCATTTTTACACTATAATTTTTTTCTAGCAGATGCAAAGAGCATGGAATGTTGTACATTGACTGCACATTTGCAGCATAATGGATAAGCACATGCAGTAACACATGAGCATATATTTGTAGATAGTACACTTACATTGCATTGTAATTAATAAATTACATCTATCTACATTTATTTGAGATCTAGAGATAACTTGACTAGTTTAGTATTTTTGTTTCATACCTTTTTTTTGACAAGTGAACATTTAATTAACTCTTACACATAAAAGGGAACAATGATCAATTTATATGAGGGTGATAATGTTTCTATAAACCACTTCATTATTTAGTGTACATCATTCAAACCAAAATACCTTTCAGTCAGCCAATCAAATATACAAAGTAAAAATTACAAAGCTGTTCGTGTTTTAACACGGCAAATACAATTTTATTTACAACTTGCATTATTCTCGATACTGAGAGCAAAAGCCGTGATTTTGCTGACGAACTGAGCACACGGGGAAAAACTTTCTTTAGCCAAAACATTTCAGTGAATGATAAAAAACTTGGGATTGAAAACACCTCGTGCCAGAAAGTGGGAAGGACTTTTCACATCTTTAAAGATTAAGTCATATTTACCTGGATTTCAGTAACAATTAAAAAAAAGAGACCTTAATTTATCAGAAACAAAATGATGGTAATAATGCCTTCAAAATTTAATAAATTCTGTCTTGAACAGACAAAATATACTTAGTTTTGCTAATATTCCATTGGTAAGCTCTAACAGGAGTCTATTACATGAAAGCAAATTATAAATAAAGCATAAATGAATATCCTACTCTACATTAATTTTTATTGGATTAAATTACAAACAAAAATACAAAATGAAAAAGTAATTACCCTAGTAAAGTCATGATAAAAAAACTAACAAATAATGAAAAAAATTTTCTTTTCTAATGAAAAAAAAAAAAAAGGATATTGTTCAGCAACTAATTTTCCAAGAGTAACTAAATGCATAAAGTGGTTTTAAGAAGCATAAAAGACAATGAATGAAATCACTTACACTAAAGTGAAAAAAAATCTCGTAATTTTTCAACGCTTCACATTTAATTAATGCTGATAAATACATACAATAATCAATGCATATTATAAAAGGAAAGTATGACCCTTTTTAAAAATTTTTCTACCAGAAAAACTTTGCCAATAGACATAAAAATTTAACTTTATATAGAATTAATCATTCCTTTCTATTAATTCTTTAAACTAGAGCTATTCAGATCAATTAATCATTTTTCAAAAGTCAAGATATAAAAAATTTGAAAATTGGCTGATAAAATTGAGAACATTCAGCTATAACTCATAACCTTTTAAATAAAACAGAAATTACAAGCATTTTCTTTTAGATATTAAACTGCTTGAAAATCAAATATTTTCAAGAACTAAAGTATTGGAAACTGTGGTTGAATACAACACATTTTGTATATTAATATGAAACTTTTCAATTTTCCAGATACCAATATTGCAATAAATTTTTGCAATATAAATTATTTATTGCTCATAAAATACTCATAGTAGGGAAAAAATAAAAATTCTGAAGAACCTTTAAAAACCTACATTATTTTTGTATAAAATCACTGGGCAAAATACTATTTTCTGTAGGATATTTCATGTACTTTTTGTTTGAATTATTTCAAGATATGTTCAGAAGCTCAGTTCTGAAAGGTAAGTAAACAGTAAAAGGCAGAATATGCCATTTTACATTTACTCATTAGCCCAATTTCATATGAATTACATTAAATAAGAACTGTTAGGGCTAATTTTTGCTTTAAATAAGTGACAAAATAACAGTTCACAAAAAATCCTCATTTGTGAATAATTACTTAATACTTCAGAGTCTCTATGACTCCCTGTTTTGAAATTAAACAATGAAACAGTGCATTTACAGACACAACTATACATAAATTCATTGTTTCAATCTCTTGGATGTTGCATATAAACATCTAATAAAAACACATACTTCACAGGGCTGGCAGATGAGACAGAGGAGATTTTTAAAAATGATTTTTTAAAAAAAAAGTTAAAGGTAAATAATACAGTAGTAATTTTGGCAATTTATGCTGCTTATAGCCTTGATAGAAAATATTTTTGTTCTCCATAAAAAGTGCTTTAAAAAACTAAATATAGATGGCACATTTTATATATAACACTCATTAAATTTTTTTACGTAAAATAATAAAACTTTAATAAACCATTAACAAAATTAAATTACTTATGCAAAGTAACACTTTATATAGATAACTATTTCTAAACGTAATCATTAATAACTAAATATATTTAAACTACAAGGCTGTTAATCAACTAAAATTACTACACATGCTATAAAAGCATAAATCCATTTGTGCAAATGATCCAAAAAAATGCTTCCCACAATACTCCACTGCCAGCTCTGGGCAACCTGTCAAATGCATTTGACAGAGCTAAGTTATCTAAATCGTTGGCAACCCAGCATGCTAATACCCAAACATTTTGTCAAAGAGGATTCAAAAACTGTTTAGTCACCATCCAAGGAGTACAGTAGTAGTAATAGAACAATGCACAATCACTGTACATAAACATTTGGAGAGCTCTTCTAATCCTTCTTATTTTTCACCTACAAAATGACTCAACGAGTAGATTATTATATGTATTAGCAATGGAAATGCACATTAATAAGCTGGCTGTTGGAATGCTGGCCCACCAGGGGCCATGTCTTTTTGGGTTGAGGAGAAAGGAGGCTCCTGGTAACCTTCATTCATCTCTGGTCCATCTGGGTAGCTAGTGTAGGGGGCACCACCAGGCATAGTGCCATCGCCTTCAAAACCACTGGTCATGAATGCAGTATCTGCACCCGATTTATAGCGTTGGAAAGCAAAGACTATGCAGCCAGCCTATAAAAGGGATAACTAATATCAGAGGGCAGTAAATTAACTAATATCAGAGGGCAGGAATAATCAACGTTAAAAAGGACGTTACACTTTGTGCCGTGCGCACCTGCTGCTGTTCCAAAAATTGGTGCGCCCGCTGAAGGGTTAACAACAGTTTTTTAACCCTTCGGTTAGAACATGATTTACAATATTCAGTTATTTCTTTGTGAATTTTGGCCTACCCTGTATGAATATACAGACATATATATATATATATATACACAGAGGCTGTTCGCACATTTTTTAGACGATTTTGGTAAGCGGTAATAAAAAATCGTTTGCTGCAAAAGAAATAATTGCAATTGTACTATGTTTTTAAAAGTCAAAATTATCGTTTGCGGCTTGAAAGTTTTGTTTTCATTCAAAATGGCGTTTTTAACAAAGCAGTGGTTCGAAGGCTACATTTATGCTCTTTCCGAAGAGAAATATGCATACTCTGTTATCCAAAAACGATGTGAGAGTCATGGTTTTGTGATATCTAAAGAGTCGATAGGTAATATAGTCAACAAGAAAGGAAAAAAACGTCAAATTGGAGCCTCAAATGGGACAAAAATTCCAAACAAGTATCCAAGGAAAAAACGGACATCTTCGACTATTGCAAAGGTACGTTGTTTAATGTTAAAAGAAAATCCCCCTAGTCAAAGGACAGTTACAAAATCATTATAATACTCGGTGTCCACTGTAAACAAAATGATAAACGTTGATTTAAATCTTAAGAAAGCGAAAAAACGCAATGTGCATCGTCTTCTTCCAAATCATATCGCTGAACGCAGGACACGCTGCGGAATTCTATATGAGAAACACTTATCCAAAGAAAAATGAAAAACAATTGTCACAATAGAAAAAAATGTCAAGATTAACTCCAAATACTATCAGGAACATATTTTATCGCCAATTTTTCTGAATGAAATACCATCGCTTTACCCACAGTGCCATCAATCTGTGAGACTCCATCAGGACAAAGCTAGCAGTCACACATCAAAATCCACTGTAAATTTCCTAAAAGAAATGGAACAAAAAACTGGTATCAAGGCCATAATACCCTTCACTGATATCCCTACTAAATATCCCGATGTATCACTTATGGATTTTTGTGCTTTCGGACTTTTAAAATCTGCATTATCCAAACGTCGTCCTAAAACCCTTATAGGACTCTGGAAAGCTGTTCAGGAAGAAAGGGATAGAATACCTCTTCTGACACTTCAAAAGGCATTATTATCCTGGAAATTGCGGTGTCGAAAGATAGTTCAGAATAAGGGATGTCAAATAGAACATTTAAAACACAAGAATTTTATGTAATTTAGTTTTGTGAATACAATATACATTGTCTAAAAAATGTGTGAACAGCCTCTGTATATATATATAAATAAATTTTACTTACCATGATGACTAACAGTTTAAAATTAGTATAAAAGAAATACTCTGTCCCAACTCCAAAAAATCTTTGTTGAACATCAGTATTTTTATAATTTATTAATATGGGAAAATATAATTTTGTAATTTTATAAATTGGAGAAAACAACTAGCTAATAATTTCAAAAATGCAAACTAATATCAAACTACAAGTGAGCTCATTTCAAAGATTTTTAAAATTGCCAAGAGCCCTACAGATATATTTCTAAAATAGTAATTTTTTATCTGATAAGAAAAGTTTATTTTCATGTTATATATTAGATATACTGCCACGTATACATTGTAAGTATTGAAGTTATATTGCAAGTAAATCAATAGGTAATGTTTGTAAAATAATAAAATTCAACTCTTTTTTATGTAACATATGTAGAAATAAAAATCCCTACTTTACTCAAATAACAACAAATACACTTTTCCCCAATAGATACTGTATGCATTAGTTCGAAGAGTAAATTGCACATAAATAAAAATGCAGTTGTTTTTCTATCCCTAATTGATTTTTTAGCTTGGAATAAACAAGTTCATACTAAGATGACATACATCACATCAGCTAATGTGGGCACAGCTGTTCAGTAACTTTCAAACAGTTTCTCCTATATTTTCTGAACATCTTTTTATGATTACCAGCAATGTACTGCTTTCACTATTTATACATCACAAAACATAAATTCTTTGACGTGTTTATGTGTGACGTCCATTTATTACAACACTTAGAAAGCAGAACACCTTCAAAAAGGCCCTGGCAGTCATCTTCATTTTCATGCACTATGCAAAATTCGCATTGAAGAAGCTGCTGCAGGCTTCAAGACTTACTGGAAGAAAACTATATGCTTGTAATCTCATGAAAGTTAACATTTTATAAATCCAGTTGTTATGACTTTTAAAAATTGTAATTCTTTTTACAAACTGTTCTTATTATTTTTGGCCATTTCTTTAAGTCGAAATTTATATATATATACACACCACATCTTAAAAGGGTTAGTTTCAGCATGATATAAAGCTATCATTGTAAGAAATCTCGTTCTTGATATTCATATACTGCAAATTTTAAAAGCAATTTTTCCCACTTTTGAACCTTTATTAAACATGTTAAAAAATGTACTAAAGGGCCAGTCAATACGAATTTTCAAAATTTTTTATTTTATTTTCAAGTAAAGAATTCTTTGAAATATTTGTTACAACTACTTCAATACAGCATCAGAATCAATGAACCTGTTGCTTTTCATTTCATTCAGAGCTATTTGATATTCAATGCAAGTTTGATAATATCTAGCAACAGAATATCAGTTTGGAATAATTTGCGCATATAATGGACTATTAACTTATTTTAATGTTTTATTGCATCATAAGAGACAATTTTCTAGTAAGTATCATAGATTTTCATTAACAGGGACAAGCTATATTATTTCTAAACAGTAAAGAAAACATATCAGGGTGAATAAAATTTAGTTGGTAAATCTATAGATCAGTTTGCTGCACAAAGCTTTAAAACAGCAATAAAATAATTTTCAGCATATTATGTTACAGCAACATGCATATCACCACATAAGGTAGTATTTATAACCAATTTTCAAAAAGCTTCATAAAATGAATAACTAAAAGTTTTATTAATTTAATAATTGAAATTTAGAATGTATACTTACCCAAACAAAGATTGAGAAGAAACTGAAGGCAATAGCACCCCTCAAGTTGTTTACACCATATCCATCTCTGGGATAAGGAGCTTTTCTCCAAGAGTCACTTAAGTAACAAAATGTAACAAACCACATGAAAGCCATTGAAGCTGAAAATATAAGTTTAATCAGAAAAATCTCGTTCAATCAACAGCAAAAATGTTTAAGGAGTTAATGTAAAATAATAAGGATTAAGAATTTAATGCATCTATAAAATGGCTTGACCTTTAAAAGAATGAAATTTTTTTTCTAGCAGTTCTACAAAATATTAAAATTTTGACAATAAACAATACCTGTAAAACCAATTTGAAAAAAAAAAAATTCTATGCAGTTTTAAAGAAAACATAAAATTATAACTCATTATGTCTTAAATAATTTTTCAAAAAGTTATCCTACTCTTTGAGAGAAAATATTAACTTCTTTTTCACCATTTTAAATAATATTACATAAACTGTTAAAGCTATAATACATATTATTAGAACATCAAATTAAAATACCACACAACATTTGATAATTATCCTGCTATATTGCCTCTTGTGTTAGTGATCATAAAGTGACAGTGAACAATACCTGAAAAAGCGATGTCTGCAATGACAGCTCGCCGGCGTACCTTGATGCTAGAGATATTGTTAAACATAACATCTGTTACTAAAAGTGCCACACTTCCTAGAAAGGCAATCACCCCTATCCCTGTACCAAAATTGCAAGCATGTATATCGTTGTTGTACAGACATTTGTCATCCAGCCATCCTTCAGATCCAATACATCCAAAAACAACGATAGAAAATACCTGTGAAATAAAAAAGGTATTAATGGATACAGACTGATGAAAATATAACTATTCAATCAGCAATTTTACACAACCATTTTTAGAATCTTGGTTTTTTTTAATATACAAATCACTTTTATGCTTGACTGCAAGAAAGGAAATTATTTGTAAAAGTACTATGCTGTAAAAAATCTGAATGAATGGTAATTATAGTATATACTGATATCGCAGAATAATGAATAAAAGTTTACATGCTTCATATTTTGTATATTTTTAAACTGCGAGGCCCAACATTTCTATTTAATAATTTTCTACTTTAACTATTCTGAATTATGAATTCTAAATATGTGATAAAGAATATGGATTTTAAATATGCTAGATAACAACCTTTTTCTTATCTTCTGTTCCACTATTTTTAGTTAATTAAGTATTAATAATATATATTTAAAATATTTTGAAATACTGTGAACATGCAGCTTGAATTCAAAGAATTTTTTTTCCTAGTTCTCACTGAAATGCACGAAGCTTTAAGTACAAATGTCCTTAATTTAATCAAAATCAATAACTCACAAAACTGATTTGAGGCATTTTGAATAGTAATGACCCTTTACTTGTTTATGAAATGCGATACAATGATGAAATTATTTATGATCAGATTTAGGAAAATTCATTAAATTCAGAAACTGATTTTAATAGTTTTAAATAGTTTGATAGATAGCATACTTTTAAGAATGCTATCATGGATCTGACTGAATGAAATATTTGTTTTAACTGAATGATATTTTCAACTCATTTCAAAAGCTTTGCAATGTACTGTATGTGACAATTGTCTTGTAAGTGATTCAGGGAGAAATCAAAAGCTTTCTATTTATAACAAAAAAATTGGGTCATATACTTACTTATAAATCACAGCAATAGTATGCAATTATTGATTTTTTATACACAAAATTTTATCTTGTAAAATAAAGAAAAAAAGTAGATTAAACATTGAAGGTTGGTTGGATAGCTGCTTTCTGCAGAACATTTTTCTTACAACATACCGTAAAATAATTCTGCACACTCTAAGCAAAAAAAAATTTCACTGTATAACCAGGATAATAGAAAAAATATTTTTAATGAAGAAACAAGAAAATGCACAAAAAGTTAATATATATATATATATAAATATATATAAAGTTTTTCAAAACTAGATTAAAATTCAAAATTAAACTGATTGAATTGCTATTTATAAGAAAGTTTCATTTTAAATTAAACTCTGAAAGATACTTTTAAACTTCTTCCCTCATATATGCAGAATTCAGATCAATGAATGCTGTATTAAGAGCTTTTAAACTTATTTGAATAAGAATTTTATTCATTTAAGCTTTACAAATCAAGGGGTTTATATCTTAATTGAAAAGACAATCAAAGCTAACGAAATAACCATTCCACTTACCAATATTTAACAAGCTATTAAAAATAGGGACCACAATTAAAAGGTTACATAACAGGTTGAATTTAGTACTTTTGCAGGGTTTTTATATTTTTCCCTTTAAAAGGGGGGCAGCGAAAAATAACGGGAAACAGAAGAGAGGAGATATTAAGAAGCATATACTATTCTGAAGAATAAAATTTACCATGAGATAATTGACAGCAAAACAGTTTCTGAAAAAGATTCCAAACCAAGATAAAAACTACTGGGAATAAGATAACATTGCTGGTTTTTAGGTATACCCTCAGTAAGAAAAGGCAGAAACTAAAACTGCTTTGACAAGAAAAATATTTTTTAACAGCAGCCAGCTGAATAGAGTTAAACCAATAAATAACTCTGAGGTTAAGCAATGTTAAACATTCTGAATTGTAATGGATAATTAATACAGATTCAACTATGTTCCTTTTAATAATTAAAGTTTTTTAATTAAAAAATTATAACCTTCCCATTATACCACCCCGTTGCCAACCTCCTGGTGAGCGAAAAATGTTTTCATACGCTTGCAGAGACCGGGTTTGATCTCTGAACATCTACTTAAAAATAGCAGTTGTAATCATCAAACCACAGCATTACTAACAAAACAACTCTAAGTGTATGTAAGATGTGGACAGAAATGTATATGAAAAGGAAACTTTTAAGTATGTTAGAAATCTGCCAAATCTTAAATAATATTTAAGATTTATTTTCTGATGTAGCTATGTCCTTTCCTACATATACTTAAATATAGTTGGTTTGTCCCTTTCTTCATGTAAATGGAAATCCTGCATGTAAGGAGTAATGATAAACATGGTCCTGGAAGTAGAAATGTAGTTTGCAAAAAATGATATGTGATGTGAAAAGGCAGCATTATTTTTTTGCTCTTCTATTTCTTTGAGTTTTTCCTTTACTTTTCTTCTCATTCATTTTTTTCTTCAACTTTAAAATGTAGTTTGCAAAGATAGTGAAACAAGAGTATTTTCTTGCATTCATTTTATTTAATTCGAGACTTTTTGTGCAATGTTGACAACAGGTCGGTATAATGGGAGAGTACCAAAAAGTGCAATAAGTGGATTCTTTAAAAATTCTAATTATTTTTCTACTTACACATATGTATACATCTTTGACAGAAAAACAGCTGAGAGAAAATCCATAAAATATTCAACTGTTTAAAAAACTTTAGAATTTTAACGTTTTTTATTACAAAAGTTTCTATAAAACTATTTATTTATAACAACATTTACAGTAAAGTAAAGTTTTTAGCTCCTTTAAAGTTTCCCTATATGGAATTCTAAAGATTATATGATGATACTCATAAAATGAAATAACAAAGAAATAATTAAAGTTACATGGTGATTAAATATGACAAAAAAGTTGAAACAGGGTCTTAAACATTTTTTCTCAACTTATACCAAACAATGTAAAGTAGGATACTGAATATATATATAAATGATTATTTTGATTACTATAAACTTAAAACAATAAAATACGAGGACTAGATAAAAAATACAATTCCTGTTCACTTTCTGCAATATTAAACTTTCTCTTTAGAATGTCAGATGCTGAATTAATAATTCCAAGCATTCACATACACACACATTCATGTATGTGTGCATGAAACAGAATGTACATGTACTAATCCACTAAAATGTTACAACAAAATGGAGCTTTAAATGCATTTTGTCATGATTTATAAACCAGTTACAGAACAAGATAGTACATTCTAGCATTTCTCTACATTAAGAAAAAAAAGAGGTCATAATATTATAAATACTATATGTGCCATCCAGTATAATGTTTTAAAAGCCTTAATGCTCAAGAAATGAATGTGCAACTAAAATTAATATAAACATTTGCAGTTAAGAGTTAATTAATAAAATGTAAATTTTACAATTCATATAAATGCTCCACCCCCCCCCCCCCTCCCAATGACTAAATTTTTCTTATAAACAAAATTTAGTCATTAATCTTAGATGCAGTTCTTGAAGTGTTAAACACACATATAAACATATAATATATATATATATATATATATATATATAGTCTTTTGAAATTTTGAATTTTCTAAATTTTTTATACAATATTCGTTTGTAAAATAACTTCAATTTTCAGTATTCTTAAAACCAAGATTAACTGATTCTTTACACACTGATTATTTAAAAGAAACAAAAAAAAGCCAATTATTTTACATACAATTTTAAAATTTTTGTCATAAATTAATAGTCATAACTGGTCATTAAAACATTTTCATTCTGCTTTTAATCTTTTTATCTAATCTTTTTTATAACTATAAACTGACCTCAGCACCTTAAAAGATTTAATTGTGCAATATAATAAATCTGATAAATTTTCAAACTTACAGTTATCATAATTTTATTTCTGTTAACATTTAAAAAATTTTTTTAATGTCTTTTAGATGTATTATCACACATATAAAAGTGCTACAAAATGAAAAATCAGTATTTTTATGTCATATAGAGAAGTTTAAATCTCTAATTCAATCAAAGGCAGAAACAAACTATTTTCTGAGAGTAAATATGCATGAATTCCAAAAAAAAGTTGCTCATAAGTAAAAACACATTAAGATTTTTCTTCTAACCCTGTCTGGTTAGCTTAGTGAATAAGTCCAAAAGAAGAAAAACTGGTTCTTTCCCATTATACCAACCTGTCGCCAACCTCTTGGTAAACTGAGACTCTTGGCAAGGAAAACTGATATTTATTAAGCCGAAATTAGAAATGGAGTTTGTGATACTTAAAATGTAGTTTCCAAAATTAATGTCATGTGAAAAGTCAGTATATATTTTTTTTTCTTCTTATTTATTTATTTTACTTTAACATTGAAATGTAGTTTGCAGAAGTAGATATGGAGTGTGAAAAGTGAGTATTTTCTCGTATTCCTTTTATTTCTTTAATTGGCAACTCTTTTGTATTATACTTGGCAACAGGTCGGTATAATGGGAAAGTACCGAAAAACTTATTCTGAATCCATTAATTATAATTCCTCCCTGATAACTACCACTTTGCTTTTCTCTATCAGATATCAATTTGGTAGTTCACAAAACACAACAGTTTAAAATCAGTCTGCTTTTATCTGACAATACCATATTTCAAAATATTTTATTTTATTTTGCACATTGAGGGAAGTTTTTCCAAAATTTATACCTAACGTCTAACAAGATATACCTCTGCTTTGCCCAATACTTGTTTAGGAATAGCTAACAACATATTAGCAACCCAGAACAAGATACATATCTTCCTTTGCAGAAAGTTTGGAAAGTTAGATACACGTTAAGCCACTCTCATAGGAACTAAATTTTCATTAACAGTCTAATACTGAAAAATAAAATTTCTCAGCAATATGTGAAAGTATTCCACTCATTGCAGCATTATGAATGTCTTAACACTCAGCTCTGCATTTGTTTCGGCCAAACTGATATATTTTCTTATTATATTAGATGACATACAGGATATTTTCCTTTCTGACTTTTAAAACGCAAAATCTTTAGACATCAAATTCAAATAGTAATATTTTTGAACAACGAAATAAAACTAACATAGAAATAAATATAAATGTACTTATATTTTGTGACTCCTCAGAAAAATAATTTTGAACTGTTGGATATTTTTAATATAATTACTGATTTAATTAATACTTTCAGTATGTTTTAAAAATATCATTTAAAAAAATTAATCTTATTTAAATAAACTTACACACAAAAAATCAATTTTTTTTACTATCATGCTATTTCATATAAAATAAGAAGATAATATATTGCCATTATATAGTTAATTCTAAAAAATGTGATTGGGGAAAATTATTACATCTAATAACGTCTGTTTCTCTACAAATAAATGACATGAAAGTAAAATTTCTTCAAATCTAGTTACAGTCATAAACTGTTTAAAACTGATTTAAAATAGAAACAAAAAGGGCATTTGAGATGTAACTTATTTCTGTGCTCCTCTATGATAATTTCTAGGTTACTTAAATTAAACCCCAGAAAATTCTTATGTTTAAGAAGGGTAGCATTTTTTTAAGCAAATTGTGTTACTCTTACAAGATTCATACTAATGACTTTCCCAATGAATGAAGGTCAAAATTTTGGCTTAGAGGTAAGAGGTTGTTTTACTAGAAAGGAACTAGGAGAAAGATAACAAGAAGTGATTGAAGATGTGAGTTTTATAAGCAGTTAAAAAGCTGCATGAAATTACTTAACATAACAAAATTTATTCTAAGCAGGTTATTAATGCCACTTAAGATATGATGATAAATAATTGTTAATATTCATTAACCAAAGAAAAAATACCCATTAAATTTGTAAATACCGATTTGTGTCATACAAATAATTCCCTACAGATTAAAGGAAAATTAATAGAGATCAGGAAGTAAAGATTGATACTTTTAACAGTAACCAATTAATCAAAAAGAAAAGATTTTAAAAAAAGAAGTTGTATGTATATCAAATTTCGTTTCGGTACTTCTTACTTTTAATATACTTCTTTTAGTAATATATTCACCAGTTGAGCGACTTTAAATTTAGACTAACTTCAAGTAAACAAAAATTCTTTTTGCAGTTAATAAATATTTATAATGAACATCAACTATTTAATAAATGTTTATAAACTATTTATTATTATAAAAAATATTAAACCGTTTTTACATAGTGCGTATTCTCTATTATTTTACAGTTTAGTAGTTATGAACCATAACTAAATTTTATTCAGCTCATGTTAGACTAGGTAAGAAGAAAAAAATTGGAAGAAAGTCATTGCAAGGAATTACAGTAAACGTATCAAAAGAATAATTATGCATGTCTTAAAGACAGAATAGTAAATCAAAGTGAAAGAACAATATTATCAACTAAGAACCTTTTACACACGATTTGTCAGTTAATTTATCCTGAAAAACTATAACAATTTAAAATTCCCAGTTATTAATCTAAATATAAATTATAGTGATAAATAATGTTACACTGGTGCTATACCACCACATTAACAGCAAAGATTAAAAAATAAACAAAACAAGAGGTGAATAATGATAGCAGGTAAAGATGATCAAATTTTAAGATTTTTACACAGCTGAGTTGTAAGCGAATAAAAAATTCAACATAAAATGTAATTAGATGTACATGAATCTTATTTTTTTTTTTCAAAAATGATTCTTTGACTTTAATACTGCAGTAAAATCCAAAGAGTATTCCGAATATATCCCGTCATGCAATCACTATGGCTGGCAGTACGGATCAATAACAAACATGGCCAGTGTTTGGCTATACTTCCACTCAATTTTAACACAGTTTCAATTCATATAGAAAGTTAGGATTTTTTCCATGATCTTACCCAACATAAAAGTCTTAAAATCACATGAGGTTTCGTTAAAATTGATATAGGATCTTTTCCAGATCCAGCTTTTCCCGCACCATAGGCACTACCAACTCCACCGTTCATATTTGTTACCGGCTGAATTCTGGGAAAAATAGAGGTTGCCGATTTTGACATCAAAGAGGTCGCCAACGGTAGAGAGCGGATGGGAAAAAAGTCGCCAATTAATATAAATAGGGTTAAAATTAATTAAGGAAATAATCATTTTTGAAAAAGACATTCGCGTGTCTAATAAAATTATATGTTTAGAAAAGAGATCAATACCATTCGAAATATTATACTTCTTCAGTACTTTCATTTTGATATTAAAATAAATTATGTCTCAGAGAAACTAACTAAATAACATCACACAGAATCAAGAGAACGTAGATCTATGTTTAAATAGTTACGCATAAAACAACTTCTGTATTTTGTGTTCGGTTCGTCTCTAACCGCAAAGATTTTTCACAAAATTTTAATTAACGTATTTTGATTTTTAAACTTGGCTGTGACTTTCATGAGAATTTAACACCTGTTTGACGCCAAATGTTCACTTCCGTATACCCCGGTAAAAGGAAATAAAAAGACCAGAATTCTCCCTAACCAGAAAACGATATCTTCGCTCTCAGAACATTATGTAGTGCAATGCACTTAACCGATAAATGCATTTTCTAAAAAGAATATAAATTGCGAAAGAGAAAGAAAGGATTTTAAAATCGTTTATTATCACATATGTATATACATAATTAGGTATATAATTATAAAAAGTTTATTCAGTGTTTAGTGCTAAGAAAAGACTTATTGTTTCCCTACGTGCTCCTTCATAGAATTATTGGTATTTTTTAACTTTGGCTTAGTATAAGCATTTTTCAACCTGGTAATTTTTATGGCAATATATTTTTTCCATTTACAGATCTCTTTTTAACTGCGGCCATTATAATAATTTATTTGAAGTTTTGGTAAAGAAAAAATAGGTCAGAAAAACAAATGTTTAAAATTTAGAAAAGTAGTCACAAGAGAGAACCAGAGAGTAAAATCTGTCTCCAAGCCTTAAACAATTGCATATAAGTGCTTTATTTTCATTTAAAAATGCAGTTTCCATTTGCTGAAAACGAAAACTAGAAATTCTTTGTCTTACTGTCTACTTTTACAAATGAATATTAAAACGAAAAGTTCAAGACCTAAAAATTTAGTTAGCAATCTAACTCGAGTGAATTAAGTTTTTTTTTTTGTTTTGTTGTTGTTGGTTTAAACTTACGTATACAGAATTCTCTAAAAGTGAGAAAATTTGTTTTAGCTTAAATAGCAGGGTCAATAAATGAAATACAATGTAAACAAAACCATTCATAGCAGTCAAATTGTCTAGACAAAGGTAAGAATTGCTATAAAATTTTTATGAGGGAAACTATTTTCCGATCGGCTCAAATATATACATACTTAAATAACTTGAAAGAAAACAAATGTTAACAACTCAAATAAGACTTCTAAAGTTAAATTAGCATTATCAGAATTAGCAAAGAGTAAACTTGACTTGGAGACTGGCATATATTTAATTAACGTTGAAATTATATTTTATCTGTGTTGATTTTGATACTGTTAACTATTTTAATAACTATTTTAATAACTATGTTAACCATTTTAACTATTTTTCCAAAAGCTACATTTTAATGTTTAACGAATATATATATACACTGAAGTGCCACTGAATTAGGGATACCTACCTAGTAACGAGTTGGGCCTCCTCTGGCCTTGATAACGGCTGCCACACGACGAGGCATAGATTCAACAAGTTTCTGGAAACGTTCCACGGGAATGGCTTGCCAAATATTGGCTAAAGCTGTCCATAATTCAGTAAGGTTCTTTGGTGCTGTGTGATGGCCTTTCACGCCTTGTTCCAAAACATCCCAAACATGCTCAATAGGGTTTAAGTCTGGGCTTCTAGGTGGCCAATTCATGACAGAGAAGTCAGAGGAATGCTCATCCAACCAGCCAGTAGCCAACCGGGACTTGTGAGAGGTACAGTTGTCTTGCTGGAAAACTCCACTACCGTGCGGATAACAGAACAGCATAAACGGATGGAGGTGATCACCCAGCAACGCTACGTACCGAATTGCATTGAGGGAGGTTGGTACATGCACCAAAGATCCCAAACTGTGCCACGAAAAAACACCCCAGACCATGATTGAGCCACCATGCCCTTGTACAGTTCCAGCCAGGCATGCAGGATCCATGGCTTCATGAGCCTGACGCCATATTCTCAGCCTCCCGTCGGCGTTAAGTAGTCGGAATCGAGACTCATTACTCCATGCTACTCGTTTCCAGTCCTCTACACTCCAGTCTCTGTGCTCTCTTGCCCAGGCAAGACGTGCAGTCCGATGCAGGGCCTTTTTATCGCATGGGCAAATCGGGACTTTCCCCAGGGCCCCCTGATGCTAGGGGGCCCCAAAACCCCCTTGGTGTATGCACCTAGTACTTCTAATAGTATGTATTTTTATAAATGTCCGTAAGGGGGCCCCCAAATAGCATCTGCCCAGGGGCCCCCAGCATTCATAATCGGGCCCTGGCCCGATGGCGAGTATAGAGCAATGGTACTCTCGTAGGTCGACGGCTCCCGAAACCCATACGGTGAAGCGAACGTTGCACAGTCCGTTTACTGACTGTACGACTGGCACCGTCATTAAACTGGGTGGTAATTTGAGCTAATGTTTGGCTTCGCTGGCTACGTACAATACGCCTGAGCCGTCTCTCACCACGCACTGTCAAGGCTAATTGTCCTTTGCAGTTTGCCCGATCTCTAGTTTTTTTTTTTCCACCATCCATGTATTCTTGGTATACTCTTGACACTGTCGACCTTGAAAATCCTAGCTGTCTGACGATTTCGGAAATTGAATGGCCCATGCGTCGCGCACCTACAATTTGTCCGCGATCGAAGGCGTCTAAATCAGGCAATTTACCCATACTGGTAATTCCAACAACTAATTCAGAACAACCACAGTACGCACTATATATGCAGTTACCACAGCGCCTTCACTTGCGCATACATGATACGCAGCGCTACACAATTTGCACAGGCTTTGCTATCCCTAATTCAGTGGCACTTAACAGTGTATATATATATATATATATATATATATATATATATATATATATATATATATATATATATATATTAATATTATACTAAAATGGATTTTACTAAAATATTTACTAAAATGGAAACTTTTGGTATAAATAACTCAAAATCCGAAAAAAAATTGACATTGGACCTTTTAGAACCAAGCCACACACACACACACACACACACACACACACACACACACACACACACATATATATATATATATATATATATATATATATATATATATATGTTATGTCCCGAATGGTCATCTAAATCGTAGCGTTATACATATATATATCTAAATCGTAGCGCACGAAAATAGAATTGGGTCAAAGAGGTTGCCAGGAATTGGCGGAGAGAGTTTGTATTGGCCAAGGCGTCGGAAAGGTTACCAGATGAGAGAGAAAGTTCAGAAAGGGCGATTAAAGGTTATTAATAATATTATCTGTCACACACACACACACACACATAAGAAGTGATAGTACTCATCAAGACGAACAATATTTTCAATGGAACCTAGGGTCGCATAACCCTCCGTCTGTAAGAAAAGTGGAAAGTTCAGTGTCCAAGTTGAACTTCCGTCACTAGAAAAAAAAAATGAAAATAAACTAAATTATAAGTTTCACAATCCTATTAAGATCAGAGGAAAACCCCGCTTCTACCCCTCGTAAACACCAGAAGAGATTTTCAGTGAACATCTGCGCAGGTATCGTTGATGATTGGCTGGTGGGACCGTATCTTTTGCCAGAACGTCTCATCGGCGCAGCGTACCTTGTCGTCATGGAGCAAGTGCTTCCTGGTACCTTGCAATCTCTTACGCTCACTCCACAGAGGTACGTGTGGTTTATGCATGATGGAGCCCCAACACATCGTAGAACCACGGCCCGCCATTTCCTGAATACCAAATATCCTGAACAGTGGATTGGACGTGAGGGACCCGTGACTTGGCCTCCACGCTCATAATCGGCGCACGAGCGAAGAGACATAGCATCTCCGAGGTAGCGATGCAATTTGGATTTTCGCGCGCGATCACTTCACGAGTGTACCCGTGAATATCAGTTATCCGGTAAAACATCAAATCTCCGACAGCGGTGCGGCCAGAAAAAAGAACGTGAATGAACGAGACCGTCAACTACTTACGAGAATCCTTAAACGAGATAGACTTGCTACACATCCTCAAATTGCTGCGGATTTCAACGCTGGGGCATCAACAAGTGTCAGCGGGAGAGCTGTGCAACGGACCATCATTGATATGGGGCTTTCGGAGTCCCAAGCCCACTCATGTACCGTTGTTGAGTGCACGGCAAAAAGCTTTACGTCTTGCCTGGGCCGGCCAACCCCTGTTCTAGCTGGTGGAGCCTCTGCGATGGTACGGGGCGTGTGCAGTTGGCGTGATATGGGACCCCTGATACGTCTAGAGACGAATCTGGCAGGTGACGGGTTCATAGGCATCCTGTCCGATCATCTACAACTGTTCATGTCCATTTTGCATTCCGGAGGACTTGACCTATTCCATGAGGACAATGCAACCCCCCACCCCACGTCAAGAGTTACTATCGAGGGTCTCCAGTTTCACTCTTCTGGCTTTAGCAACTTCCATTGTCCCCCTAAATCCCCAAACATGAACATTTTTGAGCATATCTGGGATGCCTTGCAACGGACTGTTCAGAAGAGATCTCCACCCCCCTTGCACTCCTATGGATTTGTGGACTGGCCTGCAGGATTCCTGGTGTGAATTGCCTACAGGATACCTTCAGGCATTAGTCGAGCTCAGGGCCCGACTTAGCCTAATTGGGGCCCGGGGCAAAAACTCAATTGGGGCCCCCCTCTGCTTCACTACTTCAGTAATGAAGAACTTAATACTTAATACTAAACTTTCTATTCGATTTGGGGGGCCCCCTCTGATGTGGGGACCCGGGGCAACTGCCCCGTATGCCCCTGCCTTAGTCAGGCTCTGGTCGAGCTAATGCCACGTCATGCTGCAGCACTTCTGCGTGCTCGTGGGGGCCTTACACGATATTAGGTGTACCAGTTTTCCTGTCACTTCAGTGTATATATATATATATATATATATATATATATATATATATATACACATACAGGTGGTTATCAAAATAATGGAAACACCTATCTATATTAGTGGTGTTTATGAATGTGCTTCATATTCCTTAAAAAACGAATCTGGCCACCGGTATTTTTTAAAAATATAATATAGTATATGTATTACTCTAATATCAGGTAGCAGTAATGAAGCTAAGGGCATCGTGCTTTTTTTTAGGGGGGGGGGGGATCGTTAAATGTCAAATCTTGCAGACCTTGAGAAAAGGGCAAATTGTTCGAGTGCGTTTAAAAAGAAATATCTGTTACTGCAGCCTCCAGGCTAATGGGTGTTTTTCGAGCTATGGCATCGAAAGTCATGATAGCATACAGAGTGCACGGAAAAACATCCTTTGCCAAACAGAATAGTGGACGAAAGGGAGGGCTGAGTGAAAGAGACGGACGAGGTATTGAAGCGGATTGTGACACGAAGAAAGAAAACAACTGCAAGCAAAATGACCGAAGAGCTCAATCGGCATCTGCATGTTCCGGTATCAACCATTAGAGGTGGAAGGGAACTTCACAAACAAAGCATTTACGGGAGAGTAGCCATTCCCAAGCCACTTGCACTAGATGCCAAAATAAAATATCGCCCACACTGTGCCACGAGCTCAAATCCTGGTCGAGAAATATGTCGAAAAAACGGCATTTGGTCCGACGAATCATTGTTCACATTGTTCCTTTCAATAGGACGTCTGGAGAACACCTGCACAAGCGTAAGATTCTGGCTGTCTCACCTCAACTATCAATCATGTAGGTAGATCTATCAGGGTTTAGGATGGCATCTCATGGTTTTCTTGAGGCTCTATTGTAACCCTAAAAGGGAGATTGAATCGGAAGAACTATGTCAAAATTTTAGCTTACCAGGTCCGTCCTATGGTGCAAACATTGATTCTTGCGGGAGATGGCGTTCTCCAGAATGATAATCCCGCTATACATAGAGCTAAATCTATCAAGTATTGGTTTGAAGAGCATGAAAAAGAAGTCAAATATCATATCTTGCCCTGTACAATCCCCCCGACTATATATCATCCAACCACCGTGATCTGTATACGCGGATAGAGCCAGGTATCGATATCCACCACAGCATCCCTACAGGAACTTTCATGATTTTTCCCCGAAGAATGGTATAATATATTATTAACCACTATTCATGACTTGTATAATCCAATTCCAAGATGCATCAGGTGGTATTACATGATAAAGGTGCCCCTGCGCCGTATTAATAAAGGTTTTCATGATGTTTCTTAGTGTTTCCATTATTTTAATAACCACCTGTATACACACACACACACACACACACACACACACACACACACACACACACACACACACACACACACACACACACACACACACACACACACACACACACATATATATATATATATATATATATATATATATATGTGAGGCTAAAAATATGGGGGGCGATCGCTCGACCTTAAAACGGGATTTTAGTATTAAAGTATAGGATTAACAATTTAAAAGTATGGGAGTTCAAATAAGCGGCATAAGGTATTGCAGTGAAAATAGAATAAATGGGTTCGACTTGATTCAATTCAGAAGAACCGAGGAGAATTTTAGGTAGACGTATAGCCTTGCAGTTTGGCGCTAAGAAAATGCTTAGTAGCAAAAAGATCATCCGACATGACATCAAACATAAGTAATGAGCGTCACTAAGCGTTGGTTTTAAAGTTAAAACAAAGAAAATCGGCAGAGCCATGGATAACTCGGGAATGGAAAGGACGTGTGCTGAAGGCGTACAGATTTTAATGGGAATTGGGAAGCCATATCTTTTAGTTATGGAGCTGAGAGTCGTTAAGAGATTTAATAAATATGTTAGTAAATGATAATGGAGTTGTCGTCACTGTATTTGAGTTTGGATTCTACATTGCCTCGCCACCGGACCCTCATCGACTGCATAATGGTTCTCAAGTTTTAGATAAGAGATATTTCGAGCGGGCGTGAAGCACCAATGTCCGACATATATATATGTTTGTTTTGAGACATCCGCACTGTAAACCGCGGAAATAGTTGATTACGTTTTATTTGGAAGCACCATACAGGTGAGTCAACATTGCTCCTTTGGTGCCACCTCAATTTTGACCGGCATCCCCTCTCCCAAGGGACGATATCTGGAGGACTCACACCATCCCCCAACCCATTGACCCCGTGGAAGGACTTACAGGTATATGGATTAAATGTCCATTATCCGTCCTAGACACGGAGGTATTGAATGTCTTTCGTCGGAATTCGAATGGACCACCTCCAGTCGGAAGCCGAACGCGCTTCCATTGGGCCTCGTCGATCATTTATTATTATTATTATAAGTCTGCTATTATTATTAGTATTATTACTACAATTTTGGAGCTAGGACATTCAGGGGAAACACCTGGGGAGATCGTACCCTCCACCAACCCCTACAAACTACACAGAGTGACTTTCTGGCCTACAGATTTAAGGCGACGATGGATCATGAAAAACTTTTTTTTTTGTTATTTATAAACCAATTGCTATGAAATTTTGTATACTTATACAGTGTTGTTTAGAGATGGAAATTCTAAATTAAAAAAAAAATCAGAATGTTATTAATTAAGATATTAATTAAAATCAGTTTGTTAATAACTCTATTTAAAAATGCTCCATGCGCATAATTTTTTGTCTCAGATATACCGTTTTTTTTAAATTTTCTATATTTTACTATATATAACAAAATGAGAATACTTAATATTTTTTGTACTACAATGAATGCACTTAGAATTCGCAAATAAGTATTTTGTTGAAGAATAAGACCGACTAATCAAATATTTCTTCAAAATAACTAGAATTTTTCAAAAAGCTCCATGCGCCTTAATTTTCTTCTGATTTCTTTGGAATTTCTCACGATTGTTTATTCACAATGTTTGTCACAAAACTGCATTATCCTTTGAAAACATATTTTTTTCAAATTTAAAGACCATGAAATAAAGCAGACATGCAAAAACAAAAAAATAACATGCACATTTTGACTTTTGATTTACTCAGAAGAAAATTCAATGCAGAATTGTGTTTATATATATATGGTAAACCTATATTAAAAAATTGAAGGTTTTTAAATTATATGGGGTGCGCATGGAGCATTTTGAAAAGAAGAGAGCATTTTTGAAAGGTTTTTTGAAAAAGGCATTTTTCTGCCAAAAATTCCTTATTTTGAATTATAAGGTTTAATTTTAGCAAAAGATAATATTAGTTATTCCCTTTCTGATTATAGAGTTAAAAATTGAAAATTAAAAAAATCGAGATTGAAGGTCCGTTGTCCCCTTAAGCTAGCTTTATATAGTTATAATAAAAGTTAGTAGCAATATTTGATTTACAGTCATATTTATAAAAACTAGGAAAGAAATCGATAAAAATAGGTCCTTTTATGCAAAATTTTATCAAAAAATTGTTTTTATTGGAAAAATTTTTGAGTTGTTTTAAAATAGTATAATGAATTGATTACTAGGTTTTATTCTAACATATATAAATAATCATTTTGTGAAATTTTATGAAAATTCAAGAAAAATTATGACGCATGGGACATTTTGAACTTAACGAAACGACACGAAAACTCGTTTTGAGAAAATGGCATTTATAGTTTTAATTTGACTAACATTTCCATTGTTTACGTTTGAAAAAAATACTTATAACTCGGTTAATAAAGATCGGATCAACATACTTTTTTTAAATTTAAAGCTGATGAGTTGCAGAATCATTTTCTGAAAGAAAAAGAAAATTGTTTTGGGGACATATTTTTGTCAATCTGAAGGTCCATTGTCGCCTTAACGTGCTTATACCCGACGTAGACACTAGAGCAATCAGTGGAGCTTGAGGATTTCAACCGAGTATTTGGGGTTTGGTAGTGAGGTACTCAAACCGCGTTCCTCCAGTATCGAATTCCGACGCGCTAACCACTACACACCTTTCCCTGACTAGTACAGGTAATTTCGTTTCACCTTTTACAATCGCCTATACGAAACAAAATCTGAACAGCGGATAGAATAAAGCTTTTACGATGTATTTATTCTAGGAATTTGATAAAAGATTGTTATTTTCTGCGATCTGCACAAGAAATTTTCATTGGACTGATACAGTATTTATGATTTCTTTAAATTTATTCGAAATGTTGTATTAGGAGAGATTTTAAGAATAGAGCTTTTACTGTGTATTTATTTTAGGAATGCTAACACATGGCTATTATTTTCTGCTTACTAAACATGGAATTTTCATTGGACTTACAGCATTTATCTATATATATAAAACAGTTCCGTGACTGACTGACTGACTAACTGACTGACAGATAACGCACAGACAAAACCGCTGGACCTAAAGGGCTGAAACTTTGCATGCCGATTCTTCATATAGTGTAGGGGTGCACTAAGAGAGATTTTTGAAAAATTCTTAGATGTTTTAAAATTAAATTTTTTAGCTGTTTTTGTAACATCCTTTACAGTTTGCATTTAAAATAATAATCTGAGGGTTATAAAATTTATATCACAAGAAAGATCGTAAAAATCCCTTTAAAATGAAATCTTTTTCGAACCTTTACCTCCATTTTCTGATTTTTGGTGAATTTTTAAAGATTAATTTTTAGAATTTAATTTATGAAATGCTTATCACGAGATTTCTTTTCTTTTTGTGATACTTTGAATTAATTTTGCGTCACGTGCATAACAACGAAATAAATTGACAAAAAATATTAAAATACGGTAAAAGATAAAATTTAACCACTAGTATAATTGAGATGGAAGTTTTTTAAGAATTTCATTCGAATTAGTATGTTTTATGGATATTAAACATACAAATTAATTGCATTCATCGACCGTTGTATTTAATTTGAATATTTTTTTCTACGTTATTTTGTCTATAAAAATATCCGTTACGATTTTTTTTATAAATATATTTTTTTGGCATTAATTGCATACATTGACCATTGTATTTAATTTAAATGTACTCCGTAGCAAAGCACGGGTATTCAGTTAGTCACTGCATAAAATTTATTCGAAATGTTGTATTAGAGGAGGTTTTAAGGATAAAGCTTTTACAGTTCTTTCATTCCAGGTATGTAACATGTGAATATTTTCTGCATACCAGACCTGAAATTTTTAATGGATTTATAGCATTTACTATCACTTAACTTGAAATGCGTTAGAAGAGATAAAAGGAAAAAGCTTTTACGGTGTATTTATTTTACCTCGCTACCTAACACGTGAATTTTATTTTCTGAGTACTAAATATGAAATTTTCATTGCACTTATGGAATTTTCTATTGCTTAAAATAAACTCAAAATGCTCTAAGTGGCATTAGAAGTGTGTATAAGAATATAGAGTTTATTGTGTATTTATTCTGGTGTGTAACAGTTGATTATTTTCTGCTTACTAAACCTGAAATATTTATTGGGCTTATACCATTTACTACTGCTTCAAGTTAACTTGAAATGCTTAAGTAGCAGAAGAAGAAACTATAAGAATAACGCTTTTATTGTGTATTTATTCTAGGAATGTAACATGATTATCATTTTTTTCTACCAAACCTGAAATTTTCATTGGACTCATACCATTTACTATTGTTTCAAATTATCTCGGAAGGCTGCAAGCAGCATTAGAAGAAACTATAATAATAAAGTTTTTACTGTGCATTTATCATAGGAATGTAACGCATGATTATTATTTACTCTACTAAACCTTAAATTTTCATTGGATTTATACCATTTATTATTGCTTAAAATTAACTCGAAATGCTGTAAGTAGCAGTAGAAGAGATTATAAGAATAAATCTTTTATTGTGTGTTTATTCTAGGAATGTAACACATGATTATTATTTTCTCCGTACTGAACCTGGAAATTTCATTGAACTTATACCATATACTATTGCTTAAAATTAACTCGAAATGCTGTAAGTAGCAGTAGAAAAGATTATAAGAATAACGTTTTTACTGTGTATTTATTATCGGAATATAACACATGATTATTATTTTCTCCTTACTAAACCTGAAAATTTCATTGGACTTATACCATTTACTATTGCTTAAAATTAACTCAAAATACTGTAAGTAGCAGTAGACGAGATTATAAGAATGAAGATTTTTATTGTATATTTATTCTTGGAATATAACACATGATTATTATTTTCTCCGTACTGAACCTGGAAATTTCATTGGACTTATACCATATACTATTGCTTAAAATTAACTCGAAATGCTGTAAGTAGCATTAGAAGAGATTATAAGAATAACGCTTTTATTGTGTATTTATTCTAGGAATGTAACACGATTATAATTTTTTTCTACTAAACCCGAAATTTTCCTTTGACTTATACCATTTACTTTTGCTTAAAATTAACTCGGAATGCTGTATATAGCATTGGAAAATATTATAAGAATAAAGCTTTTATTGTTTATTTATTCTCGGAATATAACACATGATTATTATTTTCTCCGTACTAAACCTGAAAATTTCATTGGACTTACACCATTTACTATTGGTTAAAATTAACTCGGAATGCTGTAAATAATTTTTATTGTGTATTTATTCTAGGAAAATAAGCTTTTATTGTGTATTTATTCTAGGAATGTAACACATAATTATTATTTTTCCCTACTAAACCTGCAATTTTCAATCGATTTATACCATTTACTATAGCTTAAAATTAACTCGAAATACTGTAAGTAGCATTAGAAGAGATTATAAGAATAAAGCTTTTACCGTGTATTTATTCCAAGTATGTAACATAATAATTTTCTGCGTACAAAACCTGAAATTCTTAATGGATTTATAACTATTTCTTAAAA
>OU015503.1:96464083-96496583 GCA_907164885.2 Dolomedes plantarius | reverse complement strand
CGGGTAATTTTTTCAGTTCTTTGTATATTAAGTCCGCAAAAGTAAAATTGGAGTTACTAATGCCCACCTGGTTGGATAAATCCTCATCAGGTCTATCGGAGGCTGAAGGACAAAGGGATGTGGATCCTGTTTAACTCACGGCTTGTGGCCGGAGGATGAGTTTTAGCCCGATGCCGACACAGTTTTGACCGTGCACCCCTAGGAGCGACATATGACGAGCTCGCCCACTCCTTCCACCCTACATACAAGCGGAGGGACTTCGGGGCCTACAGATTTGACGTGTCCATACTCGGCTTAGACACAAGAACATTCAGTGGTGCCTGTCGGGATTCGAACCGAGCACACTCAGTGCCGAACACGCTAACCATTAGGGTAGCCCCATACCCCCAAAAAGTAAAAAATTAAAATGAGGTATAAAGGAATTTTTTCTTAATACATTAAATTTATTATAATATAACATATTATAATAAATCTAATATGTTAAGAAAAAAATTAACATACAGACATAAACCCATTTGTTTATATGTTAATATATAATTCTAACATATTCAGAAATATCCCATTTGACACATTAACATATTAAATGAGTGGTCTGATATCTGGTTTGTACTCAAACTGGATCAATTTAACATGCTAAAATGCCATCAGCTAGGCTTTTAATTTGTTTATTCCCTTTAAAAATTTACCATATTTTTCTGACCCTAAGACGAACTGAACGATAAGACGCACCTGAAATTTATGGGATGATTTTTAGAAGAGAATACTTTGAATTTTGTTAGGTATAGAAAGATAGTTTCAATTTCTTATTTAATAAAGATTATATATATATATATATATATATATATATATATATATATATATATATATATATATATATATATATATATAATAAAAAATATATAATAAATTCATATAATATATATATAATAATAAAATATTCCTTTTATTTAAATGTTACCTTTCGACCATAAGATGCTCCCGAATTTTAAGTCGATTTTTTTATGCAAAAAAGTGAGTCTTATGGTCCGGAAAATACAAATCTCTTTCAAATCATTTCCAAACTAAGTTTCAGACCTCTTTCAAATGATTTCCAAACTATGGTCCAGACCTCTTTCAAATAATTTCCAAACTAAGTACCAGACCTCTTTCAAATCATTTCCAAACTAAGTTTCAGACCTCTTTCAAACCATTTCAAAACTATGTTCCAGACCTCTTTCAAATCATTTCCAAACTAAATTTCAGATCTCTTTCAAATAATTTCCAAATTAAGTACCAGACCAATTTCAAATAATTTCCAAACTAAGTTCCAGACCTCTTTCAAATAATTTCCAAACTAAGTTCCAGACCTCTTTCAAATAATTTCCAAACTAAGAACCAGACCTTTTTCAAATCATTTCCAAACTATGGTCCAGACCTCTTTCAAATAATTTCCAAACTATGTACTAGACCTCTTTCAAATCATTTCCAAACTAAGTTTCAGACCTCTTTCAAATCATTTCCAATCTATGTTCCAGACCTCTTTCAAATCATTTCCAAACTAAGTTTCAGATCTCTTTCAAATCATTTCCAAACTAAGTTTCAGACCTCTTTCAAATCATTTCCAAACTATGGCCAAGACCTCTTTCAAATCATTTTCAAATTAAGTTCCAGACCTCTTTTAAATCATTTCCAAACTAAGTACCAGACCTCTTTCAAATCATTTCCAAACTAAGTTTCAGACCTCTTTCAAATCATTTTAAAACTATGTTCCAGACCTCTTTCAAATCATTTCCAAACTAAATTTCAGATCTCTTTCAAATCATTTCCAAATTAAGTACCAGACCAATTTCAAATCATTTCCAAACTAAGTTCCAGACCTCTTTCAAATAATTTCCAAACTAAGAACCAGACCTTTTTCAAATCATTTCCAAACTATGGTCCAGACTTCTTACAAATCATTTCCAAACTAAGTTCCAGAGCTCTTGACAGTTTTAAGATACTCTATTATAACTTCTTAGTCCGTTTCCATATTTTTTAAAAGAAATATTTTATAAACTTTTGACATTTAAAGTAGTTTTGATTATCGAACGTACATAAACTACAATAAACAGCACCGTCAAAAAAAAGTAAAGAATTTCTTGTTAACAAAAGAAAACAGTGGAAGTACACAAAGTAAGCTCCTGCCAATCTTCAAGAAAAATAAGAAACGCTGCCACCGAACAAACTGAAAAAATGGATTGGAAACGAAAAACAAACATAATCTAAATCTCGCGGGAAATCCATAACTTCGGGCTTATACATAAATGAAATTCGTAACAGGGCTAAACTAAACAATTTTAAAAAAAATATTCTTCCACTGACTTCATTTTACGCCGATTAGTATTTCAAACAGAGAATACAGAACTTCGAAAAATAACGTTTTCTGCCGAAACACGGAATATGGTATCACAAACGTCATCGGATTGTGATACCATATGTAGATACATCTATGTAGATTCGGCTGTAATGGATGCAGAAAGTAAATACAATGTACTCTAGATTATCCGGATTAATGGAAAGAAGGAGTCACACGAATCATCGAAAAACGCGGATAATCCAATTTCTGTTAAATTTTATTGTATTTCCAAAACATAATACTACATTTGCTTTTCTATTTTATTAATTACCAGCTGAAAACCCGTACTTCGCTAGAGTACATTCAAATTAAATACAACGGTCAATGTATGCAAGATTGATTTACGCAAATTGTGCATAAAATTGTACGTAAATTCCAAAACATAAAGTTTATAAGTTAAATAAAGTTATGTAATATTATACCAATAAATGTTCACTTGATAGCCAATAAATTGTAAATTTTTTAAAACCTTAAAGGTCCAATAAAAAGCGTGGTTCCAAATGTAATTTTCTTCAGTAAAACCTTAAACGTTGCCAGTTTCAAAAGTCCTTTTTGTTTTTATCAATACCTCCTCCACTTGAATATTAAATGTTTTACTGATAATAAATGAAAACGTAGTTTGATGTGTTGCTAGGGTTACTTGACTATGGTAGACAAAGAAAATTAAAATTTTAAATGTTTTACTGATAATAAATGAAAATATCGTTTGATGCGTTGCTATGGTTACTTGACTATGGTTGACAAAGGAAAAGCAGTAAATTTGAAGCATCAGCTCAACATTTAGGCCCCTAACTTTCTTTCTACTGATCAGATATACATAATATACAGCCTATGTCCATCTGGAATAATGTACCTTTCAAATAGTGAAAGTATTTTTCAAATAGGTGCATTGATTCCGGAAATTGCCCTCCACATAGAAAATCCACTCTCTGTCTTTATACACTGCTGGCCACTGTAAATGCAACACCCTGAAGGAAACATGCAAATAACATGAAATTTACAACATGTATTAGCGGAGGTGAGATATGCAAATGATTAGAATTTCAGCGCAGACGCACATCACGCGCGCCTGTGGCGCCACTTCAAAGCGCTATTTAAGGCTTGGAGATTTCGACGATTTCAAGTTCGGCAATTGTGTTTTTCTTGTGGTTTTGTCATAAAAAACGATCAATTATGCCTCGTCGACGATTGACGTTGATACCAACCTTCTTGAGCTTGCAGCGAGGGAGGATAGACGGAGACTGAGTCCAGACGGAGTTGCGGTTCTATTCCTTCCTGCGCATAATGACAAATACCGGTCATCGGCACTCGTCGTAGCGTATGGCCGTCCTTAGCTGAACCCCCTGGATGCAGAATCCATGGTTAGAAATTTTTGCCAAAGTCCATGGATCCACAGACGGACTCACATTTAGCAATATGGCCACTTCTGTCTGACTTTGTCCTGCCTCTAGTCTCCAAATAGCTCGCCATCGCAGTTTTTCGGTCAAATGATGCCTGGAGGTCATTGTTACAATTTGGCTATGCCAGATGTCTAATGTCAGCCTCGCAGCGACAATTGTCACCTTGCTCTGAGACATGCTTTATTATGTTCCTCGCAAATGATGTATTCCGACTGCAGCGCCACTATTTTGCGTAATGAAGTATTGTTCAGCACCTTTTACTTAACAACATATACACATTTTAAACAGATTGGCCTAGTTTTGAACGTGTTATCCCTCTTTCTGTGATTTTTTTCTTAATTTGTGATAACTAGTGTATATATATATATATATATATATATATATATATATATATATATATATATATATATATATATATATATATATATATATATCTTTATACACTGCTGGCCACTGTAAATGCAACACCCTGAAGGAAACATGCAAATAACATGACATTTACAACATGCATTAGCGGAGGTGAGATATGCAAATGATTAGAATTTCAGCGCAGACGCACATCACGCGCGCCTGTGGCGCCACTTCAAAGCGCTATTTAAGGCTTGGAGATTTCGACGATTTCAAATTCGGCAATTGTGTTTTTCTTGTGGTTTTTTCAAAAGAACGATCAATTAAGCCTCGTCGAAAACAGCGATCATCTTTTGATCAAGTATCCGAGTTCGACAGAGGAAGGATAGTAGCCTACCGAGATTGTGGATTATCTTTCAGGGAAATCGGTAGTCGTGTTGGACGAAACCAAACAACTGTAATGCGGATATGTGATCGTTGGATGCAGGAGGGTACGACGGACCGGCGTATTCGATCGCATCCACCTCAGCGCACCACTTCACGTGATGACAGGCAAATTGTGCGCATGGCAGTGACGGATCTCTCAGTCACATCACGAACCATAGCACAGCACATGCAGTCTGTAACGCATTATCCAGTGTCTGCGCGTACCATTCGACGCCGTTTACAGCAGAGTGGTCTGTCCGCAAGACGTCCATTGCTTTGTCTACCCTTGACGCAGAACCACAGACGTCTCCGCCGCCAATGGTGCGATGACAGAAGGATGTGGACGGCAGAATGGAATGAAATTGTCTTTACTGACGAGTCACGCTTCTGTCTGCAACACCACGATGGTCGCATTCGAGTCTGGAGACACCGTGAAGAGAGGATGCTGAACAGCTGCGTTATGCACCGCCACACTGGTCCTGCACCGGGTATTATGGTATGGGGCGGTATTGGATATCACTCTCGCACACCTCTAGTACGCATTGCCGGTACTTTAAACAGCCAGCGCTACATCTCCGAGGTGTTGGAGCCAGTTGTCCTTCCTTACCCTCAGGGCTTGCCCACAGCCATATTTCAACAGGATAATGCGCGACCACAAGTGGCACGCATTGTCCAACGGTTCTTCGTCAATCGCCAGATTGAATTGCTTCCCTGGCCGCCTCGCTCTCCGGATCTTTCGCCGATAGAAAACATGTGGTCCATGGTTGCTCTACGATTGACCCAGATTCCATCCCCAGCTGCCACAGCAGATCAACTTTGGCAACGTGTGGAAGCTGCTTGGTCTGCTGTACCCCAAGAACTCATCCAAAGTATCTTTGAATCAATGCCGAGGCGAGTGGCAGAGGTGATCTCCAACAATGGCGGCTACTCTGGCTACTGATTTTGGCAGGAACCACACTTCAAAGAAGTCTATAAATTTAATCATTTGATACTTGGTCAACATGCTATCTACAAAATAAATTTTGTTGTGATATCTCTTGTCCAAATGAGTTTCGTTTACCTGGATTGTATGATACTTTAACTGCACTTTATATGTAATTTAATGCTCAGAGTTTCTTAGCAATACTACCAGACATGTTATATGATCTAAACACAAAAACTATTTTCTTACTATTATTGCTGTGACTGACTCCATGTACGTTAAAACGTATTATTTTTTCTGCAAAAAAATAATAATTAATGATTAATGTCATAACAAGTTTTTATCCTTATGTGAATACAAAAATATTTTAAATTGTAACTTTTATGTCAAATAATAAATAAATAAGGACTTAATTTTTTTGGTTATTTTTCTATATAATGCACCAAATTTTTAAAACTATACCTAACTATAATAATTTCATAAAAGTCGCATTTATAGGTTCATGAACTTATGCGGCCTCCTTTATTACTACCTAATTATCATGTGGCCTCTAATGGTAAAAAGGTTCCCCGCCTCTGGTCTAGTGGTTAAATCGTATCTTTTATCGTATTTCAATAATTTTTTTTGGTTAATTTATTTCGTCGTTATGCACGTGACGCAAAAGTAATTTAAAGTATCACCAAAAGAAAAGAAACCACGTGATCAGCATTTAATAAATTAAATTCTAAAAATTAAGCTTTAAAGATTCACCAAAAATCAGAAAACGGAGGTAAAGATTCGACAAAGACTTTATTTTAAAGGAATTTTTATGATCTTTATTGTGATATAAATTTTATAACCCTCAAATTATTATTTTACATGAAACTTACAAAACAGCTAAAAAATATTATTAAAAAAATCTGAGAAGAATATTTCAAAAATCTTTCTTAGTGCACCCCTACACTATAAGAAAAATCGACATGCAAAATTTCAGCCCTTTAGGTCCAGCGGTTTGCTCTGTGCGTTATCTGTCAGTCAGTTACGGATCTGTTTATATATATATATTTCTTTATATATATATATATATATATATATATATATATATATATATATATATATATATATATATATATATATATATATATATATACACACAGTGGAATCTCGATCTATCGTTTTTCAAGGGACCGATTTAAATGAACGATAAATGCAGGAAAACCATAGATGCGGAAACATAACAAAACAATATGATTATTGGGACTGGATAAAATGAACGACACATACGGAAAAACGATAGATCCGAAAACGATCGATCGATATCCCACTGTATATATACATATACATATATATATATATATATATATATATATATATATATATATATATATATATACATATATATATATATATATATATATATATATATATATATATATATATATATATATATATATATATATATACAGTGATTTCCGCTTATAAGAATCACGTTTGTTATTACTGTTTTTGATTCTTATAAGCGGTTGATTCTTATAACCGAAACTTCCCTTTGGACAGGCACACACACACAAATATATACTTGTACATATATATAAACACACAGGCACATATATACATAATTTACCATTAAATACTCTTTAATTTACTTTATTTATCATTTATTAAAATTATTTTTTATAATTTTAAAAATACTCAATTTATAAACAAAATACTATAACTCAATTTCTAGACCTATAAGTAACAACACATGATTATAAAATCAGCAAGAGGCAGCTTCTCTTTGACTACACTTTCGAAGAGCATCATATCTAATTAAGAAGTTCTGTTTTTCAGAAAAACTAAGAGTTTTCTTTGTTTTTATCATATTGGAATTCGACTATCAAAAAGTTCTAACACTAACTGGCAAATTTGTTAGAAAACTAAAGTGAATACTAGCGACGTATGCGTATTACAGTCTCAGACGAAGATTCACTTTATAGCTTACGTTTCACGGTTTGATTCTGAATCAAACCGTGAAACGTTTGATTCTGAATCAAACCGTGAAACGTTTGATTCAGCATCTGGTTCATCTGATTCAGCAAAATGGATCCGTTTACGTTTCACGATTTGAAGTGCAGAATCCACTGTCCCGTTTGCGTAAGTGATGGTGGACACTTCGCGGAAGATTTATGTGTTTCAGGGTCCAGAAATCCGCAACCAGGAAGTAAGTGGTGGTAAAAAAGGAGTGCCTGTCTGGAGAAAAGTGAAATCGGACCCGGGCTGGTTAGATGCCCCTGGGTAAAGCTAATAAGACAGTGTTTAGCAAAAGCGTATAAGGAGAAACTCTTATGTTATGTCTAAAGGAATGTATTTTACGACTGTTTTCCACCCCAGAGTTTTATCAATCTTTCTTTTCAAAAACTTAAGAAAGAATTTCGCACCTTTTGAGAGTTCAAGTGGCATTTTTTGAAAAATGAAAGGAAGGCGAAGATTGCAAACTGATTGTTATAACCGGTGGATTGATTCTTTAAAGCGGAAATTTTAACATGGAAATAATACATTTGTTTTGTTTTTGCGATATTGATTCTTATAAACGGTTGATTCTTATAAACACTGATCACTATAAGCGGTGGTTACTGTATATATATATATATATATATATATATATATATATACTCTTGTATGAATACCGATGTTTTACCATACTATGGATAGTAATTTAGTTGTTATTAATCCATGCTATTAGATAACATTTTGCGATACATTAAATTCTGATTTCCAGTTTCACTTAAAATAATTACAAGATAAAGAGAACTTTTTATATACCATGTTTTTTAATTTTCTGTTGAATCATATAAACTTGACAATTCTGTTAAAAATGTTATTCTTTAAAAAAATTTTTTTGATAAATTATACCATCAACTTGAAAGAAAATGAAGTTAATTGGAAGTTAACTTGCGTTTAACTATTCGTTACCGTCCCGACCGATAGATGGCTGCTCCAGTCTACAAAACAAAATTAACTGAAAATGAATTCAAATCCTGCTTAAAAATGGCTAAAAGTATTAAAATAATGCATTGTAATCGTGTTCTGAGCTATTCTAATAGTTTCAAATGTCTAGCTAGTCGCGAAGTTAGTTAAAAATAAATTGCAAGATTTGTACTGGACACACACACACACACACACACACAAACAATCAAACAAACAAGAAAGTGAGTTAATAAAAACATGGTAAAAAAATGCTGGTCATTGTTTGGACAAATTTCTGCGTCTCAAGTATCCGGCTTCTTGACTGGAGGCAAAAAAAAAAAAATACATTTTATTTTGTTCTTGCTTCCTTCAATTTCTGACGGAGATAAAGGAGAACAATGCACGTCGTTCCCTCTAAGGGAAAATTGCAGCCCTACCGGGGCGTAGATAGGCACGTAACGCAAAATATCCTATCGTATATCTTGTATCTTTAGTGCATGGATTTCTCTTTGTAGGGAGACAGGGGAGATAGTATGGTTTCGCGAGAAGGAATTCTCTTTTTGGAAATTCCACGATATATATATATATATATATATATATATATATATATATATATACTAGCTGAAAACCCGCACTTCCCTACGGAGTACATTCAAATTATATACAACGGTCAGTGAATGCAATTAATGCCAATATATGTATATATATATATATATATATATGTAATATACAATGGACGCTCGTTAATTCGAACTCGGTTAATTCGAACTTTTGGTTAATTCGAACTAATCCAAAGGCCGCAAAAAACTTGTATTGGAGTTAATGTTAAAAAAATCTCATTAATTCGAACTAAATTTTTATCACTTCGGTTAATTCGAACTAAAAATTTGACAAAAAAAATTCTTTTTCCTCGTTTAATGGAGAAAATACACACTGTATTTATTATTTTGTGTGTCAAAATTTCTTTTCTGTGTAAAGAGTTACATGCCTGCATTCCTAGACTATTGCATGTTCGCTAAACGTTAGTAGCTATTGTCCTTCTTATTAGTGCTAAACGGAAAAAGCAATTTTCCTTTATTTGGATCGATTTTCTTAGAATTTCAGAAAAACTAGTCTTTACTACAGATTCTAGGGAGCTGCGTCAGTTATAACTGCAGTGCAGGCAAGTTAATGTGGTCTAGTTTTTCTTCCTCATTGTGTGGTGTGAACGTGTAAAAATTCAGGATGTCTAGACGTGGAAAGTACAAAACCCTAACTTTGGAGACAATGGTAGAAATTTTAAAGAAAGTAGAGAATGGCGAATGTAAAACAAAGTTAGCAGCTGACTATGGAATTTTAAAAAATGCCTTGTCAACTAATTTGAAAAACAAGGAGTCAATTTTAGATTCATAGGAAAAATCAAAATTTGCTAGAGGAAGGAAACGCATGGGAAATGCGTCCCAAGAAGTTCTAGAAAAAGCTCTACTGCTATGGTTCCAGGATGTTAGATCTCAAAATTTTCGGATAAATGGACCCCTAGTTTTGACGAAGGCTGATGAATTGGCAAGTCGAATGGGTATTGAAGAATTTAAATGCAGTGATGGATGGCTTTCTCGATTTAAGTCAAGGCAAAATATTTCTTATCAAACTGCATGTGGCCAAAACTCTGATGTAAACGAAGACGTATGCACTAATTTCGGTAGGAAACTGCCACGGCTTTTCTCTATTTACCTGCCGAAAGATATTTTTAATGCGGCTATAATGGACAAAGCCATAATGGACTCTATTAAAACTCTGATAGCATTTATTCAGATGGAACCTTCATCTGAAAATGAATTGAAATGTTTACTTCAAATCGAGAAGCTGGATGAACAATGTAGGCATTATAAATAGAACCAAACATCCATTTTACAGTTTTTCCCAAAAGTGTAATTCATATTTTTAATAAAAGTTTACTTTCTACTGCATATCTTCTGCTTCATTTTATGATTAAGGTAAGTCTGTATTGCTTTTTAATATGTTTAACTTTAGATAACATAGTATAATATATTTTCTGGGGTTATACATACTAGGAGAGTTTCTTCTTCAATGATACACATTTAAAGTTATATATTTTCTCTTAACATCGGATAATTCGAACTTCGGATAATTCGAACTTTTTTCTGAGAACCTTCGAGTTCGAATTAACGAGCGTCCACTGTATATATATATTTATAAAAAAAAGGTATATTTTTATAGACAAAATAATGTAGAAGAAAATATTGGAATTAAATGTAATAGGACATACTAAAGAATATAGTACAGTTAATATAGTACAATTTGAGGAACATAATATCTTTTATTGTTTTTAATATTATTTTGGATAATGTCCAATCATCTGCCGCATTAGCAAGAAAGTAAAATATTTTTTGTCCATTTAATTGTTATGCACATGACGATAAATTTATTTAAAGTACCAGGAAAAGTAATCACGTGATCAGCATTTAATAAATTAAATTCTTAAAATTAACCTTTAAAAATTCAACAAAAATCAGAAAAGGGAGGTAAAGATTCGAAAAAGATCTCAATTAAAAGGAATTTTTACGATCTTTCTCGTGATATAAATTTCACAACCCTCAAATTATTATTTTAAATGCAAACTTAAAAAAAGTTACTAAAACGGCTTAAAAATTTAATTTTAAAAAATCTAGGAAGAATTGTTCAAAAATCTTTCTTAGTGCACCCCTACACTATAAGAAGAATCGCCATGCAATATTTCAGCCCTTTAGGTCCAGCGGTTCGGTCTGTGCGTTGTATCTCAGTCAGTGAGGCAGCCAGTTACGGAACTGTTTTATATACACACAGTCCAGTCACATTAATGTGACCACCTGTCATAATCCAGAATCACCACCTTTCGCAGAGCGGACCGCTGCGAGATGTGCAGGAAGAGAGTCAATTAGGTTCCTGAAGGTGTTCACAGGGATGTTGAGCCATGCCGACTCCAGTGCCGTGGCCAGCTGCGCTAGGTTACGCGGGTGAGGATCCATGGTGCGAACAACCCGATCGAGGTGGCCCCACAGATTCTCGATTGGGTTCAAGTCCGGGGAATTTGCTGGCCAAGGGAGTACGGTAAACTCATCCTGGTGCTCTTCGAACCACGCACGAACACTGCGAACTTTATGACACGTCGCATCGTCCTGCTGGTAGATGCCGTCATCCCGAGGAAAAACAATTCGCATGTAGGGGTGAACATGGTCCGCAAGGATAGATGCATACTTGTGTTGACCCATCGTGCCTTCCACAATGATGAGTGAACCCAGAGAATACCACGAAAACATTCCCCAGACCATAATGCTCCCTCCTCCAGTTTGGACCCTTCCGTCAATTGTTGCAGGGCGTTTGCTTTCAGACGTATACTCCAACGTGCGTCTGTCCGATGGAGCATAAAACGTGATTCGTCGGAAAAAGCCACCTTTCTCCACTCAGTGGATGTCCAGTTACGGTACTGGCGTGCGAATTCCAGCCTTCGTCGCCGATGAACAGCAGTCGGCATAGGTGCATTAACCAGGCGTCTGTTGCGGAGGCCCATGCGCAGCAACTTTCGCTGAACCGTCGTTGTGGTGACACTGTTGGTAGCCCCTTGGTTCATCTGGACGGTCAGTTGTTCAACGGTTGCACGTCTATTCGCCCGAACGCATCTCCGCAGCCGTCGTTCACCTCCGCCATCTATGGCCCGTGGTGCACCACATCTGCAACGCCGCTGATTTTGGATAGTGCCATTTTGCCATGCACGGTACACTTTTACCACGGCTGCCCGCGAACAGTTTACAAAATTAGCCGTTTCGGAAATGCTTCCACCCTTGGCCCGAAAGCCAGTGATCATGCCCTTTTGGACGTCGGATAAATCGCTCCGTTTCTGCATGACTGCAAGAACTGAAATGTGTTCCGAATGTCTACAGCAAACTTTATAAATCCACCAAATTTGCTGATGACACGTGCCTTCTGCGATTGGTTATTTAACGTTGACGTCAAAAGTAGGCGGTGGTCACATTAATATGACTGGACTGTATATATATATATCGTTTTTCAAGGGACCGATTGAAATGAACGATAGATGCGGGAAAACGATAGATGCGGAAACATAACAAAGCAATATGATCTTTGGGACTGGATAAAATGAACGACACATACGGAAAAAAGATGGGTCCGAAAACGATCGATCGAGATTCCACTATATATATATATATATATATATATATATATATATATATATATATATATATATATACAGTAACCACCGCTTATAGTGATCAGTGGTTATAAGAATCAACCGTTTATAAGAATCAATATCGCGAAAACAAAAACAAATGCATTATTTCCATGTTAAAATATTTTCGCTTTAAAGAATAATCCACCGGTTATAAGAATCAGTTTACACTCTTCGCTTTCCTTTCATTTTTCAAAAAAAGCCATTTAAACCATAAAAAGGCACGAAGTTCTTTCTTTTTTTTTTAAAGAAAATTTGATAAGATGGGACGGAATATAGTCTTAAAATTCATTCCTGTCTTTGTTAAACACAACATAATAGTTTTAACTTAAACAATTTAGCACAACACTGTCCTATTAGCTTGACCCAGGGGCATCTTTACCCGTCCGGGTCCGATTTTACTTTTCTGCACTGACAAACAAAAATAGGGGCCCTTTTTTTTCCCACCTCCCACATTCTGGTTGCGGCTTCCTGGACCCTGAAACACATAAATCTTCGGCGAAGTGTCCACTATCACTTAGGCAAACGTGACATTAGTAGATTCAGCACGTTATCAAACCGTGAAACGTAAGCTAGAAGGTGAATTTTCGTCTGCGACTATTAGTATTGAAAGAGTATTGAAACAGCTTCCTGAAAACTTCATTACGTCAAACTACCATAGAAAACTTTTTCTTGCTCCCTTCCTGTAGTTGAAATGTTAAAACTGTTAAGCTGGTATGTTGTAACAAATATTGGATTTTTTTCTTCTTACTATAATCATGTGTATCTACTTATTGGTCTAGAAATGAAGTTGCATTTTTAAAATTATAAAAAATAATTTTAATAAAAGATAATTAACGTAAATTAAAGAGTATTTTATGGTAAATTATCTAATATATGTATATGCCTGTGTGTATGCCTGTCCAAAAACCTAAATTTCGGCTATAAGAATCAACCGCTTATAAGAATCAAAAACAGTAATAACAAACGTGATTCTTATAAGCGGAAATCACTATATATATATATATATATATATATATATATATATATATATATATATATATATATATATATATATATATATATATATATATATATATATATATATATATATATATATATATATATATATATATATATATATATATATATATATATATATGTGGGTGCAGTGGCCCGGTTGGCAAAGGCTTCGAAACAGTGATCTGAGGGTTGCGGGTTCGATGCCGGTCGCTGGCAAAATCCACCGCGGATTTTACTAATGTTGGCCGGGACACGTAAAATAGGGCGTGTCTGCAATCTCCTCCAAGTTCTCAAATTACCCCTGGGGTGCAGGGTCAGGTGGTCTGGTCCCGCCACTTGACTCGGTTCAAATTTCGCGGACCATAAAAACGGGTGCAGTGTGGACCCACCCCCTAGGGTACACTCGGGGCAACGCATGCGGCGAATTTGTCTCACGCTTCCGGCTCCCCCCGGAGAAAGGCCTGGGCTCAGATCTCCCAGCCATTAGAATCTAATATATAAAAATGAATGTTTGTATCTCTGTAATTGTATAGAAATCCACAGTTTAGGAGCAACGATCGTGAAATTTTACATACAGGCGTCTTTAAAAACAGCCGAGGGTCTGAAGAACTTCAAAAATCGAAATTAATTACCGTTGATTTTTAATTAATAAAAAACCAAAAATTTTGAAACTAAATGTAAGATGTTACACTTTGTGGAATCACCACTCTGAATATGGCGTCCACGTTAGGCTTAGCTGGCAAACAGCGAGCGAAAAGATAAAAATAAATAAAATCAAAAAGTTTCAAGTTATATATTAAACCAGAATAATAAATGAAAATAATAATCTTTCAAGTCAGATTTTATACTCTAAAATAAATCGGATCCAACGGCATATTGACACTATCACACGCGATGGAAATTCGAATCAACCACGCTAAGTGTCACAAGATCATTTTTAATCGCTACTGCAACCCCCCTCGCTTATGTCTTTGTGTCTATTGAAGAGTTAAAGACTAAGCTTCTATCCTGCTAACTTATTTCTAACTTAAAACTCCTCTTACTCCATAAATACATGTATATTCACCAACCCATAGCAACTTTCCAGTAATTTTAATACAAATATTCTCCTATTTACCCAATACACCAGCATGTTATTGTGGCGCATTCGGTAAGAGCGTTAATTTACTATACAACATGACGCGGGTTCGAATACGGATCGTACAGATTTTGCTAAACCTGTATTTTCAGCTTTTTTATGGAGGCTTTTTTTGTTTCAGCTTTTATTTTATTATTTTTTAAATTATTATTATTATTATTTTTATTTATTATTTTTTTTAATTATTTTAATTTTATTTTATTATTTTTAAAAATTATTATTTTTATTTTATTTTATTTTTCATATTATTAATGTGTATAACATTTCGTATACTTTTTTTTCTATGTTATTTATACTGTGTTTATTTTTTTAATGGATTTTGGTAGGTTTATTATAAATTTATGTATTTTATGTTTTACTTTTCAGGAATTTTTGCTCCAATGATAAAGGCTAAATCTTTTCTATGTTATTTATACTGTATTTAGTTTTTAAATTGATTTTGGTTAACAAACATTCGACAATTTGACATTTTTACTTTTCAGCTTTACTTTCCTAAAGACAATTTGACATTTTTCCTTTTCAGCTTTTAGTGGTTTATTATAAATGTATATATTTTATGCTTTACTTTTCAGGGTTTTTTTTGCTCCAATGATGAAACGCTAAATCTAGCTGAATTCTGAAGAAATTATTGTAAATTTATGGTTTTTTATGTTGGGTTTTCTTTTTATTCATGTGTATAACATTTCACATGCTTTTTATTCTATGATATTTATACTGTGTTTAGTTTTTAAATTGATTTTGGTTAACAAACATTCTTAAAATCCCGGGCAACGCCGGATAAATTATCACCTGTGTAGGTTGATAATTTATAAATTTTAAAACTTTTACCACATGTATATTTACAGATCCACAAGAACTTTCCAATATTTTTAATTAATAAATAACCAACAACTCTCGATTCACAAGCGTACAGTAGATGGCGCCACTATTTTAATTTTTTGTGTGTCTATTTCGTTGTTATGTGACGATAAATTTATTTAAAGTACCAGATAAAGAAATCACATGATCAGCGTTTAATAAATTAAATTGTAAAAATTAATCTTTAAAAATTCACCAAAAATTAGAAAATGGAGGTAAAGATGCGAAAAGAATTTCATTTTAAAGGAATTTTTATGATCTTTTTCGTGATATAAATTTTACAACCCTCAAATTATTATTTTAAATGCAAACTTGAAAAAAGTTACAAAAACAGATTAAAAATTTAATTTAAAAAAATCTAAGAAGAATTTTTAAAAAATCTTTCTTAGTGCACCCCTACATTATAAGAAGAATCGCCATGCAAAATTTCAGTCCTTTAGGCTATGTACACATGAGAGCGTTGCAACGCGCGCTCTGGGGCAGTTGACTACTGTTTTTTGACAGGCATATTTCTATTTTTTTACAAAGTGCAGAATAAATAAGATATATATGAAATACATGAATTTTTCAAAATGAACTTATGCGAAATTTTCAAATGTTATTATTTTTAAATTTTTTTAAACATTTGAATTAAAATAAGGGAGTTTGATGTTACATGAAAGATACGCAACTTCGTGCCCAATATGCTAATGTATATTTTTTATTTTATGATTTATGTATTTTATTATTTTTCTGATATAGAACCACAATAATACATTCCCTGAGTACATTATAAATTTACATTTCTTTAAATTTTCTCTCCCCTTTCTATCTACAGATGATATTTTTTGAATGTTTATCGTGATATAAATTTTACAACCCTCAAATTATTATTTTAAATGCAAACTTGAAAAAAGTTACAAAAACAGATTAGAAATTTAATTTAAAAAAATCTAAGAAGAATTTTTCAAAAATCTTTCTTAGTGCACCCCTACATTATAAGAAGAATCGCCATGCAAAATTTCAGTCCTTTAGGTTCAACGGTTTGGTCTGTACTTTGTATGTCAGTCAGTCAATCAGTCAGTTAGTCAGTTACGGAACTGTTTTATATATATATAGATTTTTATTACTATCTCTATATCGTAACGTTAACTTCATGCGCACACATTATTTTTAACTGGCATTCAATTGGCTGTTAAAACTTTATATTTACATCCTATTTAAAAGAAGTAGGGTGTAAATTGTAGGGTGGAAAGTTGGTAAAATTAAAATTTTGTGCAATGTATTTTAATTTCTCGATTAAAAGTAGTTTTTTTCTAAAAATCAATTTATTTCGCTTGAAAAGCTAAATATTTTATGCACGCGGTTTATATTATTATTACTATCTTTATATCGTAACGTTAACTTCATGCGCGAGTATTATTTTCTTATGCTTTTTTTATTATTATCATCTTTATAATAGCTTTATTTTCATTTGGTTTTAAGCAACTATCGTTGTTATTCATATTATGTTGGTTTTTTATTAATTAAAAATTAAGGGTAATTAATTTCGATTCCGGAAGTTCTTATCTTTATTTTCATATGCTTTTTCATTTACGAATTATTCAAATGTTGGATAAAAAACTTTTGCGCAATTTATATATTTGTGTGTGTTTAATTATTGAAATTAATAAATTTATATTTCTGGAGAGGATGTTTCAGATTTTAGTGGTACTATGATGAAAGGCTGAATATACCAAAATTCTGAGGAGTTTATTATGGAGAGAAAAGGAATTTAATATGTAGAGGATGTTTATAGGAGTTAAATGTGGAGAGGAGTTGAATGGTTTGCAGCCCTCAATCAAACACTTCATTTTTTTAAGAGGCAACGCTGCAGTCATATCATTGTTCTACTGGAAATTTCTGCTGAACCTGTAATTGCAGCTTTTTTTTTACCCCAATGATGAAAGGCTAATTCTAGCTGAATTCTGAGGAGTTTATTATAAATTTATATATTTATAGATTTCACAAGGTTTTTTTTCTATGTTATTTATACTGTGCTTAGTTTTAAATTAATTTTGGTTAACAAACATTAGAGAATTTGACATTTTTACTTTTCAGATTTTAGTATTAAAATGATGAAAGGCTGAAATTCTGAGATGTGTATAACATTTCACATATATTTTTTATGTTATTTATACTGTGTTAATTTTTAAATTGATTTTGGTTAACAACAAACATTCTTAAAATCCCGGGCATCGTCGGGTACTTCAGCTAGTATATATATATATATATATATATATATATATATATATATATATATATATATATATATATATATATATATATATATATATATATATATATATATATATATATATATGTATATATATATATATATATACTAGCTTAAAACCCGCACTGCGCTACGGAGTACATTCAAATTAAATACAACGGTCAATGTATGCAATTAATGCCAAAAAAAATAAATATATATATTTACAATTATAATAAATACGACGATCAATATATACAATTGATGTAGGAAAAATATATATATACTAGCTGAAGTACCCGACGATGCCCGGGATTTTAAGAATGTTTGTTGTTAACCAAAATCAATTTAAAAATTAACACAGTATAAATAACATAAAAAATATATGTGAAATGTTATACACGTCTCAGAATTTCAGCCTTTCATCATTTTAATACTAAAATCTGAAAAGTAAAAATGTCAAATTCTCTAATGTTTGTTAACCAAAATTAATTTAAAACTAAGCACAGTATAAATAACATGGAAAAAAAACCTTGTGAAATCTATAAATATATAAATTTATAATAAACTCCTCAGAATTCAGCTAGAATTAGCCTTTCATCATTGGGGTAAAAAAAAGCTGCAATTACAGGTTCAGCAGAAATTTCCAATAGAACAATGTTATGACTGCAGTGTTGCCTCTTAAAAAAATGAAGTGTTTGATTGAGGGCTGCAAACCATTCAACTCCTCTCCACATTTAACTCCTATAAACATCCTCTACATATTAAATTCCTTTTCTCTCCATAATAAACTCCTCAGAATTTTGGTATATTCAGCCTTTCATCATAGTACCACTAAAATCTGAAACATCCTCTCCAGAAATATAAATTTATTAATTTCAATAATTAAACACACACAAATATATAAATTACGCAAAAGTTTTTTAACCAACATTTGAATAATTCGTAAATGAAAAAGCATATGAAAATAAAGATAAGAACTTCCGGAATCGAAATTAATTACCCTTAATTTTTAATTAATAAAAAACCAACATAATATGAATAAAAACGATAGTTGCTTAAAACCATATGAAAATAAAGCTATTATAAAGATGATAATAATAAAAAAAGCATAAGAAAATAATGCTCGCGCATGAAGTTAACGTTACGATATAAAGATAGTAATAATAATATAAACCACGTGCATAAAATATTTAGCATTTCAAGCGAAATAAATTGATTTTTAGAAAAAAACTACTTTTAATCGAGGAATTAAAATACATTGCACAAAATTTTAATTTTACCAACTTTCCACCCTACAATTTACACCCTACTTCTTTTAAATAGGATGTAAATATAAAGTTTTAACAGCCAATTGAATGCCAGTTAAAAATAATGTGTGCGCATGAAGTTAACGTTACGATATAGAGATAGTAATAAAAATCTATATATATAAAACAGTTCCGTAACTGACTCATTCATTCATTCATTCATTCACTGACTGACTGACTGACATACAACGCACAGACCAAACCGCTGGACCTAAAGGGCTGAAATTTTGCATGGCGATTCTTCTAATAGTGTAGGGGTGCACTAAGAAAGATTTTTTAAAAATTCTTCTTAGATTTTTTTAAATTAAATTTTAATCTGTTTTTGTAACTTTTTTCAAGTTTGCATTTAAAATAATAATTTGAGGGTTGTAAAATTTATATCACGAAAAAGATCATAAAAATTCCTTTAAAATGAAATTCTTTTCGCATCTTTACCTCCATTTTCTAATTTTTGGTGAATTTTTAAAGATTAATTTTTACAATTTAATTTATTAAACGCTGATCATGTGATTTCTTTATCTGGTACTTTAAATAAATTTATCGTCACATAACAACGAAATAGACACACAAAAAATTAAAATAGTGGCGCCATCTACTGTACGCTTGTGAATCGAGAGTTGTTGGTTATTTATTAATTAAAAATATTGGAAAGTTCTTGTGGATCTGTAAATATACATGTGGTAAAAGTTTTAAAATTTATAAATTATCAACCTACACAGGTGATAATTTATCCGGCGTTGCCCGGGATTTTAAGAATGTTTGTTAACCAAAATCAATTTAAAAACTAAACACAGTATAAATATCATAGAATAAAAAGCATGTGAAATGTTATACACATGAATAAAAAGAAAACCCAACATAAAAAACCATAAATTTACAATAATTTCTTCAGAATTCAGCTAGATTTAGCGTTTCATCATTGGAGCAAAAAAACCCTGAAAAGTAAAGCATAAAATATATACATTTATAATAAACCACTAAAAGCTGAAAAGGAAAAATGTCAAATTGTCTTTAGGAAAGTAAAGCTGAAAAGTAAAAATGTCAAATTGTCGAATGTTTGTTAACCAAAATCAATTTAAAAACTAAATACAGTATAAATAACATAGAAAAGATTTAGCCTTTATCATTGGAGCAAAAATTCCTGAAAAGTAAAACATAAAATACATAAATTTATAATAAACCTACCAAAATCCATTAAAAAAATAAACACAGTATAAATAACATAGAAAAAAAAGTATACGAAATGTTATACACATTAATAATATGAAAAATAAAATAAAATAAAAATAATAATTTTTAAAAATAATAAAATAAAATAAAAATAATTTAAAAAAATAATAAATAAAAAGAATAATAATAATAATTTAAAAAATAATAAAATAAAAGCTGAAAATACAGGTTTAGCAAAATCTATACGATCAGGATTCGAACCCGCTTCGTGTAGTGTAGTAAATGAACGCTCTTACCGAATGCGCCACAATAACATTCTGGTGTATTGTGTAAATAGGAGAATATTTGTACTAAAATTACTGGAAAGTTGCTATGGGTTGGTGAATATACATGTATTTATGGAGTAAGAGGAGTTTTAAGTTAGAAATAAGTTAGCAGGATAGAAGCTTAGTCTTTAACTCTTCAATAGACACAAAGACATAAGCGAGGGGGGTTGCAGTAGCGATTAAAAATGATCTTGTGACACTTAGCGTGGTTGATTCGAATTTTCCATCGCGTGTGATAGTGTCAATATGCCGTTGGATCCAATTTATTTTAGAGTATAAAATCTGACTTGAAAGATTATTATTTTCATTTATTATTCTGGCTTAATATGTAACTTGAAACTTTTTGATTTTATTTATTTTTATCTTTTCGCTCGCTGTTCGCTTCAGCTAACCCTAACGTGGACGCCATATTCAGAGGGGTGATTCCACAAAGTGTAACATCTTACGTTTAGTTTCAAAATTTTTGGTTTTTTATTAATTAAAAATCAACGGTAATTAATTTCGATTTTTGAAGTTCTTCAGACCCTCGGCTGTTTTTAAAGACGCCTGTATGTAAAATTTCACGATCGTTGCTCCTAAACTGTGGATTTCTATACAATTACAGAGATACAAACATTCATTTTTATATATTAGATATCTATAAAAAAATCGTAAGGGATATTTTTATAGACAAAATAATGTCCAATCGTCTGCCGAATTAGCAAGAAAAAATAATATTTTTTGCCTATTTAGTTGTTATGCACGTGACGATAAATTTATTTAAAGTACCAGAAAAAGAAATCACGTGATCGGCATTTAATAAATTAAATTCTAAAAATTAATCTTTAAAAATTCACCAAAAATCAGAAAATCGAGGTAAAGATTCGCAAAAGATTTCGTTTTAAAGGAATTTTTATGATCTTTCTGGTGATATAAATTATATAATCCTCAAAATATTATTTTTGATGCAAACTTAAAAAAAGTTACTAAAACAGCTTAAAAATTTAATTAAAAAAAATCTAAGAAGAATTTTTGAAAAATCTCTCTTAGTGCACCCCTACACCATAAGAAGAATCGCCATACAAAATTTCAGCCCTTTAGGTCGAGCGGTTTGGTCTCTGCGTTGTATGTCAGTCAGTGAGTCAGTTACGGAACTGTTTTATATATATATATAGATATATACAATATATATATAATATATATATGTATATATATATATATATATATATATATATATATATATATATATATTTATATATATATATATATATACATACATACATATATGAAATAATAATATTCCACCTTCATGAATTAACGTGTATTCGAAACTTTCCCGTGTTGTTTCAATGAAGTATAGCGCCCTATTCCAAATTCTGATCTAAAGATAACCGAACTAACTAAACTATCCCTTAATGCATGTGTAAAGAGTAACTTGTTTTCAAGAACATGATGATTCAATCGTTTCAAGAAGGTTCCCTGTAATCATTCGATTCTGACGCGCGAGCTCAGATGATCTCAGTTAACCAATCAAAAGTTTTGGTGCTCTGGCGTTCGACGCAAGCAAGTGCTTCTTCGCAACTTTTGTTCTGTGACTGTCCGCGTATCTAGTTGTGTTCCGTCCATGCACCCTTCTGTCCTATGCACCCTTCGTGCCGAGTAGATTATAAAATGGCGAAGCGCGGAAATCAACGTGGAGAGGTTGGTCAATGCGTGGTCAATTTACGAAGTTCAATAAAGAAGGAGTTAATAAGAGTTTGGACTATTTCTTTAAAAGGCCTACCACTCGCCCAATTCAACAATGGAAATGTGACTGCATAAAATTGATGTTAACACGGGAGTAAAACAAGTTCCGTGTCATATATATATATGTGGTGTGTGTGTGTGTGTGTATATGCAGGAAATTCAAGTAATTCGAAATCATAGGCAACAATATCAGTGACGTAAAATTCGCAGGTAATACTTAAGATTTAAATTTCTTCGGGAAAAGGAATTCTTTCGAGAAAATTTGTACTACTGAACAGTGGCAACACTCTTAGTTATTGTGACTCTAGCTGTATTCCTGAAGCGCAATTTGAAATTTTTTAAAATAACCTGTCAGCCAAATGGAGGTCGAAGAACGTAACCAACAGTTCACAGTTAAGCTGATTTGACTCTACACAGCAGTTGAAAGAAACACCAAAGCTTTTACTTCCCTCCGATAAACACAGAAATCGTATTCAGATAAATCCTTTTTTTTTCTCTCTTCTTTTCTGCTTCGGCGGTTTCCCTTTTCAATCTTATTTTCACATTTTGTTCAACGCAGGACAAACGGTTGTTCGTCCATGCAAAGTCTCATCCAGCTTTCGTTCCCGCGAGTGTGTCATAAATAAGCTCTGCTCGTCCCCTTTCACTGTCAGGCGATTATTGTCATTTAAATAAATTTCAAAGACTCTTTTTTTAGCACGTGTCAGACTTTATTCCCTTTGAGTTAGGAAATTTGTAAGGGGAAGATAGATATCCAAATTGTTTCTGAAGATATTCGAAGAGGAAAAAACATGGATTTTATTAACCTTTAGCTTACGGGAAATTTCATACCCCTTTTGTAAGGACGGCCATTAAGGGAATTTATATATCTATCTATCTATCTATCTATCTATCTATGTATATATATATATATATATATATATATATATATATATATATATATATATATATATATATATATATATATATAGATAGATAAATAGATAGATAGATAGGTATGTATATGTATACTATATATAAATAAATAATCCAACAGAGATAGATAAAAATAATACGAATATAGACAAAAAACAAACAGAAATCAAGTACTCTGGGCAGCCACGCACCAACGGCAAGATTCTGTATAAGTCCCGGAACTGAACCATAAAACAACATAGAGGTAACCGACAGGTCTCGTCATCATATATATATATATATATATATATATATATATATAGGTAAGTATATGTGAACTATATATATATATATATATATATATGTATATATATATATATATATATATATATATATATATATATGTATATATATATATATATATATATATATATATATATATGAATAGATAGATAGATATGTATATGTATATGTATACGTATACTATATATATATATTCTTGGGATACATGCTATCCCACCCCGTAAGGAAAATGTTAAGGGGACAGTGGACCATCAAACCTAACTTTTTTTGTTTTCAATGGATTTGCTTGAAATTTGAATATGTGATTAGTACCGTAGATATGTAAAAGTGTTTAAAATTTAATGATGAAACATTAATAATTTATGAATTATTAATTAATTATTATATCAACAATTGCCCTAATTAAAAATGTTCCCTGCCCATTTTTTTGCATATAATATGGCAATTTTTATTTTCATGATACCTTATAGAACTAACAATGAAACTTATTGCTTATTTTAAGCATTCATTAAAAATATATATAGAGAAGAAAATAATAATAGTGAAAACACCCTTTTTATGACGCAAAATACCTATAAATCATCTTTTCGAATACAATATTTAGAAATTTTGAGATACGAAGCATAATTATTTTCAATAAGATTTATTCGATATACAGTTAAGTATATAAAACTTAAATTTCAAAGCAATACGAAAATTAGAAATGCGCCTGGAGCAGTTTGAATATTCGCATGACATGAACATTTTTGTTTCGAGAAAAAACACATTTAAAGTTATTGCTATTAGTAACCACATAATATCTAAATTAAATACAAATGCCTATAATTAGGAAAGCAATCGCAGAAATTAAAAATTCTTTTTTCAACGCATTCCTACTCGTCCGTAGTTTCACAATTCAATAAAATGAAAAAAAAAATTAAAATTCGAATTTTTGGGCAAATTTCACAATTTTGAAAGTCCTCTGTCTCCTTAAGGCTTCTGTGTACTAAACCCTATTGGATTAGCTCACCTCACTGTTAAATTATGTAGAAAATGAGTCCAAGAATTGCCGACTTGGATTGAAATATTAAAAAAAATAATATATTCCGTAATAGAGAAAAATTTTTACACCTCGGGGCATTTAAAAAAAAAATGTAAATAATATTTTAAAATTTAAATTAATCGGGGGAAAAAATCTGGTCTAGACCGATTTAAACGCTTATAAATTAATTTGGTGGTTGAAATTTGTAAATGAATCCAAGGTGCAAAAAAGTGGAAAACTGAAAATGTCAAATTTATTGGATTACCATTATTTATGTAGCTGTCAATAGTAAACACATTTTCTATATCGGTAAACTTTGAGATGAGTGAATATCACTGGGTTACTACATAGCATATATATATATATATATATATAACAGTTCCGTAACTGACTCATTCACTGACTGACTGACTGACTGACTGACATACAACGCACAGACCAAACCGCTGGACCTAAAGGGCTGAAATTTTGCATGGCGATTCTTCTAATAGTGTAGGGGTGCACTAAGAGAGATTTTTGAAAAATTCCTCTTAGATTTTTTAAAATTAAATTTTAAGCTGTTTTTTTAACATTTTTTTAAGTTTGCATTTAAAATTATAATTTGAGGGTTTTAAAATTTATATCACGAGACAGATCATAAAAATTCCTTTAAAATGAAATCTTTTTCGAGCCTTTACCTTGATTTTCTGATTTTTGGTGAATTTTTAAAGATCAATTTTTAGAATTTAATTTATTAAATGCTGATCACGTGATTTCCTTTTCTGATACTTTAAATAAATTTATCGTCACGTGCATAACAACTAAATAGACAAAAAATTTTTTTTCTTTTTAATGCAGCAGACGATTGGATATTATCCAAAAAAAATAAATATCCCTTACGATTTTTTTATAAATATATATATATATATATATATATAATATATATATTTTACATCAATTGTATACATTGATCTTCGCATTTATTATAAATATATATATATATTTATATTTTGGTATTAATTGCATACATTGTCCGTTGTATTTAATTTGAATGCACTCCGTAGCGAAGTACGGGTTTTCAGCTAGTATATATATATACTAGCTGAGACCCTGCACTTCGTTACGGAGTACATTCAAATTAAATTCAACGGTCAATGTATGCAATTGATGTAAAATAAAAACAAAAAAATATATTTATAAAAAAATCGTAAGGGATATTTTTATGACAAAAGAATGTAGAAGGAAATATTGAAATTAAATCTAATAGAACATGCTAAGGAGTATAGTAGAGTTTGAGGAGCATATCTTTTACAGTATTTTAACATTTTTTTGGATAATGTCCAATCGTCTGCCGCATTAGCAAGAAAAAAAATATTTTTTTATCTATTTCGTTGTATGCACGTGACGCAAAATTAGTTTAAAGTACCAGAAAGAGAAATCACGTGATCAGCATTTAATAAATTAAATTCTAAAAATTAATCTTTAAAAATTCATCCAAAATCAGAAAATGGAGGTAAAGATTCGAAAAAGATCTCATTTTAAAGGAAGTTTTTAATCTTTCTCGTGATATAAATTTCATAACCCTCAAATTATTATTTTAAATGCAAACTTAAAAAAAAGTTACTAAAACAGCTTAAAAATTTAATTAAAAAAAATCTAAGAAGAATTTTTCAAAAATCTTTCTTAGTGCACCCCTACACTATAAGAAGTATCGCCATGCAAAATTTCAGCCCTTTAGGTCCAGCGGTTTGGTCTGTGCGTTGTATGTCAGTCAGTGAGTCACTCAGTTACGGAACTGTTATATATATATATATATATATATATATATATATATATATATATATATATATATATATATATATATATATATATATATATATATATATATATGTATATATATATATATACTTACATATATATATATATATATATATACAGTCGAACCTCCATATATCGAAGTACCAAAATGCCGGAAAAAAATTCGATATAGAGAAATTTCGATGTATAGAATTGATCTTAATTTTATCATAATTCTCCTAAAACATTAAAAGTTAAGCTAATTTTCGAATACGAAACTCCAATTCTAATTCATACGGGAATCACATTAAATGAAAGTCAATAACTAAAAAATGAATTAATATGAAAGATTTATTGAGTACTACATACCTTTAAAAAAACAATCCAGACAGTGGTTACAGTGATCACAGTTACATTCTTTAAAAAAAAAAACTACGAATATCTTCCTGAACAGCCAGTTTTGCGGAAAGTTCATCAAAGAAATGCTCGCATTTATTCAGTCCACTAAAAACTTCACCAGGGACATTTTCCGCGAATTGAAGTCCACGACGTATTGTTTCAAACGCTAAAAATTGGGAGATTTTATCCTACAGTGGAATAAAATCTCCCAATATGTCGTGAAAAAAATTTCGATATATATAGAGATTCTTTCGATTTAAAGAAACAGTTTTTCTATGTAATGAACATGGAGATTTGCTAAGAGTTCGATATATAGAAAATTTCGATATGGGAAAGTTCGATATATGGAGGTTCGACTGTATATCAGAAATTCCTAAGAGTGGATGAAATTTTGATTTTAATCTTAAATGTCACTAGCGCTTTCCCGGCAAAAAAAGCACTGTATAAGCAAGGTACATGACGGGATATCTTGCGATACGTGCCTATCAGCGCCCCGGCGAGGGCGCAGTTTTCCCTTCGAAAGTACGACATTGGCTTCTATTATCTTCGAAGGGGAATGTATAAGGAAGCAGAAAAAAAATAAAACGTTGCCCATTTTTTTCTTTTTTGCACCTCCTATCAAGAGAATGGATACTTGAGAAGCCGAAATTTGTCCAAACAATGCCCAGTAGTTTTCCTTTTTTCTTAGCCAGGTTGCTGTATTATTAAGCGTTGCCGTGCTAAAGATTATTTCGTGTGACTTGACACTTTCGCTGTCGAAGGGAACTGAACGAAGGGGAGTTTTCGCTGTGGGAAGGATCGAACAGTTCTTTTTAAGGTGACTGCCTACGTTGTAAATGTCCTTTTTCGACTATTTTGGTTAATTTTATTTTTTGTAAGAAACGTGTTATTCAATCTTTTCTCTTTTCAAAACCGTTTTGATTTTCATTCTACAAGGTGCGCCCATAAAGTAACCGGACAATCTATATACACTCATGGACAAAAAAATTAGCGCAGCAAGAAATAATTGCGGGATCGTAACGAAACTTGCAATGAAGATACATGTCGGGGAGATATGCAAATGATTAGAAATGCAGCGTGATTGCGCATTACGTATAGCCGGTAGAGGGCGTTGAACATCGTACTCTGTTGAATATAAAACAGGTAACCAAAGCTTGTTTGAGTGTGCTGAATCATTTACAAAGGAAGAGCTGAGATAGACATGCCATTACGCCGTGTTCGAAGACAATATAAGCAGTTGTCGCAGTTTGAGAGGGGGAGAATCGTCGGGATGATGGAAGCTGGGTGGTCAGCTAGGCGAGTAGCTCGTCAATTAGGCCGCTCTGATTGTGTTGTGAGGAGGTGTTGGGACCAGTGGACCCGAGAGATGTCATGTACACGAAGACCAGACTCAGGACGCCCTCGACAGACCAGTCGTCGAGAAGACCGCCACATCGTAAGAAATGCACGCGTACAGCCAACTGCTTCATCGGCCGCCATCCAGGCACAGGTAGCACCTTCACTAGGGGCCTCTGTGTCTTCTCGAACCATACGAAGGCGCCTGGCTGAAGGACAGTTGGTATCGCGGCGCCCATTACGTGTGCTGCCCTTGACGCCCACCCATCGACGCCTCCGTTTGGAGTTTTGCCGCGCACGAGGAAACTGGACTGCAGCGGAATGGAACCAGGTCGTCTTTAGGGACGAATCCAGATTCAATCTCGGCAGTGATGACAATCGTGTTCGTGTGTGGAGAGCCCGTGGTGAACGCTTCAATCCTGCCTTTGCTGTACAGCGACACATCGCTCCCACAGCTGGTGTGATGGTATGGGGTGCCATTGCCTACAATACACGGTCACCCCTAGTATTGTTCCGTGGCACCATGACAGCCCAGCAGTATGTTCATGAAATCCTGCTCTCACAATATCTTGAAATTTTATTTATATATATATATACTCTTTTATTAATCTATATATATATATATATATATATATATATATATATATATATATATATATATATAACAGTTCCGTAACTGACTCATTCATTCACTGACTGACTGACTGACATACAACGCACAGACCAAACCGCTGGACCTAAAGGGCTGAAATTTTGCATGGCGATTCTTCTAATAGTGTAGGGGTGCACTAAGAAAGATTTTTCAAAAATACTTAGATTTTTTAAAATTAAATTTTTAAGCTGGTTTTTAAACTTTTTTTACGTTTGCATTTAAAATAATACATTGAGGGTTATAAAATTTATATCACGAGAAAGATCATAAAAATTCCTTCAAAATGAAATTTTTTTCGAATATTTACCTCCATTTCCTGATTTTTGGTGAATTTTTAAAGATTAATTTTTAGAATTTAATTTATTAAATGCTGATCACGTGATTTCTTTTTCTGGTACTTTCAATAAATTTATCGTCACGTGCGTAACAACTAAATAGACAAAAAAATATTTTTTTCTCTTTCTAATGCAGCAGACGATTGGATATTATCCAAAAAAATGCATATCCCTTACGATTTTTTATAAATATATATATATAGATAGATATATATTTTACATCAATTGTGACTCTAGCTGTATTCTTGAAGTGCAATTTGAAACTTTTTAAAATAACCTGTCAGCCAAATGGAGGTCGAAGAACGTAACGATCAGTTCACAGTTAAGCTGATTTGACTCTACACAGCAGTTGAAAGAAACACCAAAGCTTTTACTTCCCCCCCGATAAACACAGAAATCGTATTCAGATAAATCCTTTTTTTTATCTCTTCTTTTCTGCTTCCGTGGTTTCCCTTTTCAATCTTAATTTCACATTTTGTTCGACGCAGGGAAAACGGTTGTTCGTCTCATGCAGCTTTCGTTCCCACGAGTGTGTCATAAATAAGCTCTGCCCGTTCCCTTTCACTGTCAGGCGATTATTGTCATTTAAATAAATTTCAAAGACTCTTATTTTAGCATATGTCAGACTTTAGGAAATTTGTAAGGGGAAGATATATATCCAAATTGTTTCTGAAGATATCCGAAGAGGAAAAAAACATAGATTTTATTAACCTTTAGCTTACGGGAAATTTCATACCCCCTTTGTAAGGACGGCCATTAAGGGAGTTTATATATATATATATATATATATATATATATATATATATATATATATATATATATAAGAGCTCGTCTGTTTGTTTGTCCGCTATAGAATCATAGACTGTTTCACCCACCGGGACCAAATTCTTCACAGTTAATGTTTAGGACCCGAGAAAATTAAATCAGGAAAAACGAAATTTGGGGCTCAATTAGTTTTTTTAAATTAATTTTTTAATGCTTTTTGTGCCTCTAAGAGGTGCGCGACCACCTGTGGAGCCCCTTCACCACAACCAGCTGCGTTAAGAGAGATGGTTTGGGGGGTGACGGGGGGGTCAAATTCCAATGCGCGGGAGGAAGAGGGTTGGGAATGACCTTTGGCCCTGGCTCCCCAAATAAACACAACTGGCCAAATGAACATGAAGAGCGGGGGTGCAGCCCAGTATTTTTTTGATGGAATGCATGAAAAATTTTATATCTATATATCTACCCGGGCAACGCCGGGCAATAATGCTAGTATATATATATATATAGAATTTAATTTATTAAATGCTGATCACATGATTTCTTTTTCTGGTACTTTCAATAAATTCACCGTCACGTGCGTAACAACTAAATAGACAAAAAAATATTTTTTTCTCTTTCTAATGCAGCAGACGATTGGATATTATCCAAAAAAAATGCATATCCCTTACGATTTTTTTTATCAATATATATATAGATAGATATATATTTTACATCAATTGTATACATTGATCATCGCATTTATTATAAATATATATATTTATTTTTTTTCATAAATTGCATACGTTGACCGTTGTATTTAATTTGAATGTACTCCGTAGCGAAGCGCGGGTTTTCAGCTAGTAAATATATATATATTTTTCTACATCAGTTGTATATATGGATCGTCGTATATATATATATATATATATATATATATATATATATATATATATATATATATATATATATATATATATATATATATATATATTTTTTTTTTTTTTTTTGCCATTAATTACATACGTTGACAGTTGTATTTAATTTGAATGTACTCCGTAGCGAAGCGCGGGTTTTCAGCTAATAAATATATATATATTTTTCTACATCAGTTGTATATATGGATCGTCGTATATATATATATATATATATATATATATATATATATTTTTTTTTTTGCCATTAATTACATACATTGACAGTTGTATTTAATTTGAATGTACACCGTAGCGAAGCGCGGGTTTTCAGTTAGTTTTTTTATAAATAAGAAAAATATGACTCACCTTCAAATAAATTTATCTCCTTCAAAATAATCGCCAAAGGAGTCTATACGATTTTTCCAACGTTTCTCCAAGTCATCGAAACGCTGTTTACAGGCGTTGGAACTAACCGTTCGCAAAACACGCGTAACATTTCATTTAATATCGGAGACGTTTTCGAATCTCTGTCCTTTCGTGGCCATCTTAAGCGTCGGTAAAAGGAAAAAATCAGCTGGCGAAAAGTCGGGGGAATAGGGTGGGTGATTTATCACTGTAATTGAATGCTTAGCAAGATATTATTGTACAGAAATTGCTGTATAGGGCCTAGCATTATCGTGTAAAAGAAGCCATCGCCCAGAATAAAACGGTTCCTTCCTGACTCGCCTTATCCCGTTTCTTAATCGAAAAAGCTCCTCCTTGTAAAAATACTGATTAATTGTTTGGTTTTCAGGAACAAATTCGTGGTGAATAAATCCTTTCTAATCAAAAAATGCAAAATCCATGAAAGGACTGCGATTTGAAAACGTCCCGGTTATTACATGAAATGTTACGCGTATTTTGCGAACGGTTAGTTCCAACGCCTGTAAACAGTGTTTCGATGACTTGGAGAAACGTTGGAAAAATTGTATAGACTCCTTTGGCGATTATTTTGAATGACATAAATTTATTTGAAGGTGAGTCATATTTTTCTTGTTTATAAAAAAATTCTCCGGTTACTTTATGGGCGCACCTTGTACATCAATTAGAAGCAGAGTTATAGCTATTTAAAAAAACATCGTCTGCTACAAAATTGCAGTGACAAACAACTTTAAATGCAGGAACAAATTCGTGGTGAATAAATCCTTTGTAATAAAAAAATGCAAAATCCATGAAAGGACAGCGATTTGAAAACGTCCCGGATATTACATGAAATGTTATGCGTATTTTGCGAACGGTTAGTTCCAACGGCTGTAAACAGTGTTTCGATGACTTGGAGAAACGTTGGAAAAATTGTATAGACTCCTTTGGCGATTATTTTGAATGACATAAATTTATTTGAAGGTGAGTCATATTTTTCTTGTTTATAAAAAAATTCTCCGGTTACTTTATGGGCGCACTTTGCACATCAATTAGAAGCAGAGTTATAGCTATTTAAAAAAACATCGTCTGCTACAAAATTGCAGTGACAAACAACTTTAAATGCAGGAACAAATTCGTGGTGAATAAATCCTTTGTAATCAAAAAATGCAAAATCCATGAAAGGACAGCGATTTGAAAACGTCCCGGATATTACATGAAATGTTACGCGTATTTTGCGGACGGTTAGTTCCAACGCCTGTAAACAGTGTTTCGATGACTTGGAGAAACGTTGGAAAAATTGTATAGACTCCTTTGGCGATTATTTTGAATGACATAAATTT
>OU015503.1:96446583-96456583 GCA_907164885.2 Dolomedes plantarius | reverse complement strand
AAACTGCATCGCTACCTCGGAGATGCTATGTCCCATCTCTCGTGCGCTGTCTATAAAGCCGCGTACACAGTTACGTAAATCGTGATAACCTGCCATTGCAGCAGCAGGAAGCAATCTAACAGCTTAGCCAGACACCTGTTGTCTTACGTAGGCGCTACCGACCGCATCGATTTACCCTGATTGGTTGCATATCTCCGTTATTTGCATACGCACGGCCGTAGCAGCTTATTTGGCTATTCATTGTGTATATGCATACATACAAATATAAATAAAAATAAATAAATAAATAAATAAATATATACGGGGTGTCCATAATTAAAGTCCCACTTTCAAAAGGCTGCAAAAAAAGAAAAAAAACCCACTGGTCAGAATGACTTCAAATTTGAACTGAATATACTGGAAGAAGAGGGAAATTTGGCATAATAAAAAAGTTTCCAAAATGTATCAATAGATGGCGCTGTAACATTTTGGAACTTTTTTTTATTATGCCAAATCGTTTCCCCCTTCTTCCAGTATATTCAGTTCAAATTTGAAGTCATTCTGACCAGTGGTTCTTTTTTTGCAGTCTTTTGAAAGTGAGACTTTAATTATGGACACCCTGTATATATATATATATATATATATATATATATATATATATATATATATATATATATATATATATATATATATATACTAGCGGACCCGACAGACGTTGTCCTGTTCAAACGTTGTAATTCTAGCTAAAGTACCCGGCGATGCCCGGGATTTTAAGAATGTTTGTTAACCAAAATCAATTTAAAAATTAACACAGTATAAATAACATAGAAAAAAAAGCATACGAAATGTTATACATATTAATAATATGAAAACCCAATTAAAAATGTATAAATGTATAATAAACTCCTCAGATTTCAGCTATATTCGGTATTTCATCATAAAAAAGCTGAAAAAATAAAAATAAATAAAAATAATAATTTTAAAAATAATAATTTTAAAAAATTAAAATAAAAAAATAATAAAATAAAATAAAATAATAATTAAATAATTTAAAAAATAATAAAATAAAAGGTGAAATAAAAAGACCTTAAAAAAAAAAAAGCTGAAATAACAGGTCTAGCAAAATTTACACAACTCTGGATTCGAACCCGGGTTGAGAGAATGGTACTTTCTAAATTGGCGACCTTCCGAATGCTCCACGATGACACGGCGTTCTAGTGGGTAAAGTGAAACATATTCGCTATTGGAAAGTTGTGGGCTGGTGATTATACATGTCAGAGGAGTTTGTAGTCAGAAATAAATTAGTAGGATAGAAGCTTAGTCTTTAGCTCTTCAATAGACACAAAGATATAGGCGAGGAGAATTGCAGTAGCGATTAAAAAAGATCTCGTGTCACTTAACGTGGTTGATTCGAATTTTCCATCGCGTGTCGAGAGTATCAATATGCCGTTGGATCTGATCCATTTTAGAGTATAAAATCTGACTTGAAAGATTATTATTTTCATTTATTATTCTGGTTTAATATATGACTTGAAACTTTTTGATTTTATTTATTTTTATTTTTTCGTTCGCTGTTTGCTAAGTAAACCTAACGTGGACGCCACTATCTAGAGGGATGATTTCACAAAGTGTAACAGCTTCCATTTACCGGACGCATCCCCTTATAAATTGTTGGCTTTTTATTAATTAATTAAAAATATAAAAACATATTCTATCGGATCAAATTGTGAATCTAAACCATTCTCGAATCAACTAAATTGCACACACAAAATTTCATAAAAATCAGTCCAGTCGTTTAGGAGGAGTTCAGTTACATACACACGGACAGAAGAAATATATATATAAGATATATATATAAGTATGTGTGTGTGTGTGTTTGTTTGTATGCATATATATCCTATTTTTTTTTCCAAATTGTTGAGAGTCAGATCTCATGTTTTGACATTAACTGATTTAATAATACTACTGCTTTTGAATAAGATACTTTTAATCTTTATTTTTCACAGCATCTAAGTTTTAAAGAATAACGCAAAATTTTTGCATGCTTCCATTTTCCATAAATTCCTTTTAACGGAGTTATTTAATGGGATTACGAGATGTGTATTTGTGTGTGGTGGGGGAGAGGGGGAGGAACAATAGAAGTGAGGTTAATAACAACAACACGGGGTTTATATTTTGATAATCAAATACCGCAACAAATTTAATCTCTAATCTTTAAAGGATTCTCATTTAAACGAAAAACAGAAAAAGCGGAACGAAACCATCTTTGCAAATTAAAATGGTAAATCTCCCGTAAAGAGATAAATTATGTTCCTTTTTAAAAAAAAAATTGCCTTACGTTTCGACGATTGAGGCAGAGATAAGGCCAGATGGTTCTTTCCCACCCCTCACCCAGTCCAATTAAGTTTCCCCAATGGGAATTTATAATTGGAATGGGGGAGGGTAAGAATATTACTATCTTAAAATGATTTTATTTACGATTTACATTCCGTTTAATGGTTTGGTTGCTTATATATGTATATACACACTGCTGACCACTGTAAATGCAACACCCTGAAGGAAACATGCAAATAATATGAAATTTACAACATGCATTAGCGGAGGTGAGATATGCAAATGATTAGAATTTCAGCGCAGACGCTCATCACGCGCGCCTGTGGCGCCACTTCAAAGCGCTATTTAAGGCTTGGAGGTTTCGACGATTTCAAGTTCGGCAATTGTGTTTTTCTTGTGGTTTTTTTTAAAAAAAAGATCAATTATGCCACGTCGAAAACAGCGATCATCTTTTGATCAAGTATCCGAGTTCGACAGAGGAAGGATAGTGGCCTACCGAGATTGTGGATTATCTTTCAGGGAAATCGGTAGTCGTGTTGGACGAAACCAAACAACTGTAATGCGGATATGTGATCGTTGGATGCAGGAGGGTACGACGGACCGGCGTGTTCGATCGCATCCACCTCAGCGCACCACTTCACGTGATGACAGGCAAATTGTGCGCGTGGCAGTGACGGATCGCTCAGTCACATCACGAACCATAGCACAGCACATGCAGTCTGTAACGCATCATCCAGTGTCTGCGCGTACCATTCAACGCCGTTTACAGCAGAGTGGTCTGTCCGCAATACGTCCATTGCTTTGTCTACCCTTGACGCAGAACCACAGACGTCTCAGCCGCCAATGGTGCGATGACAGAAGGATGTGGACGGCAGAAGGGAATAAAATTGTCTTTACTGACGAGTCACGCTTCTGTCTGCAACACCACGATGGTCGCATTCGAGTCTGGAGACAACGTGTAGAGAGGATGCTGAACAGCTGCGTTATGCACCGCCACACTGGTCCTGCACCGGGTATTATGGTATGGGGCGGTATTAGATATCAATCTCGCACACCTCTAGTACGCATTGCCGGTACTTTAAACAGCCAGCGCTACATCTCATAGGTGTTGGAGCCAGTTGTCCTTCCTTACCTTCAGGGCTTTCCCACAGCCATATTTCAACAGGATAATGCGCGACCACACGTGGCACACATTGTCCAACGGTTCTTCGTCAATCGCCAGATTGAATTGCTTCTCTGGCCGCCTCGCTCTCCGGATCTTTCGCCGATAGAAAACATGTGGTCCATGATTTCTCTACGATTGACCCAGATTCCATCCCCAGCTGCCACAGCAGATCAACTTTGGCAAAGTGTGAAAGCTGCTTGGTCTGCTGTACCCCAAGAACTCATCCAAAGTCTCTTTGAATCAATGCCGAGGCGTGTGGCAGCGGTGATCTCCAACAATGGCGGCCACTCTGGCTACTGATTTTGGCAGGAACCACACTTCACAGAAGTCTATAAATTTAATCATTTGATACTTGGTCAACATGTTATCAACAAAATAAATTTTGTTGTGATATCTCTTGTCTTTCTTGGTGTTGCAATTTGGGTGGCCAGCAGTGTATATATATATATATATATATATATATATATATATATATATATATATATATATATATATATATATATATATATATATATCTATGTATATATATATATATATATGTATATATATATATATATGTATATATATATGTATATATATATATATATATGTATATATATATATATGTATATATATATATGTATATATATATATATATATGTATATATATATATATATGTATATATATATATGTATATATATATATATATATATGTATATATATATATATATGTATATATATATATATATATATATATATATATATATATATGTATATATATATATGTATATATATATATATATATATATATATATATATATATGTATATATATATATATGTATATATATATATATGTATATGTATATATATATGTATATGTATATATATATATGTATATATAGATATGTATATATATATATGTATATATAGATATATATATATATGTATGTGTATGTATATATATATATATATATATATATATATATATATGTATATGTATATATATATATATATATATATATATATATATATATATATATATATACACATACATACTTACATATATATATATATATATATATATATACATACTTACATATATATATATATATATGTATATGTAAATTATAACAGTGATTTCCGCTTATAAGAATCACGTTTGTTATTACTGTTCTTGATTCTTATAAGCGGTTGATTCTTATAGCCGAAATTTAGGTTTTTGGACAGGCACTCACACACCTATATATACATGAGAGAATTTACCATAAAATACTCTTTAATTTACGTTAATTATCTTTTATTAAATTTTTTTTTCATAATTTTAAAAATACAACTTAATTTCTAGACCTATAAGAAGATACACATTATAGTAAGAGAAGAAAAAAATCCAATATTTCTTACAACATACCTGCTTAACAGTTTTAACATTTCAACTACAGGAAGGGAGCAAGAAAAAGTTTTCTATGATAGTTTGACGCAATGAAGTTTTCAGGAAGCTGTATATATATATATATATACATGTATATATATATATATATATACAAATACATATATATATTTATATACACTGCTGGCCACCCAAATTGCAACACCAAGAAAGACAAGAGTTATCACAACAAAATTTATTTTGTAGATAATATGTTGACCAAGTATCAAATGATTAAATTTATAGTCTTCTGTGAAGTGTGGTTCCTGCCAAAATCAGTAGCCAGAGTAGCCGCCATTGTTGGAGATCACCGCTGCCACATGCCTCGGCATTGATTCAAAGAGACTTTGGATGAGTTCTTGGGGTACAGCAGACCAAGCAGCTTTCACACGTTGCCAAAGTTGATCTGCTGTGGCAGCTGGGGATGGAATCTGGGTCAATCGTAGAGCAACCATGGACCACATGTTTTCTATCGGCGAAAGATCCGGAGAGCGAGGCGGCCAGGGAAGCAATTCAATCTGGCGATTGACGAAGAACCGTTGGACAATGCGTGCCACGTGTGGTTGCGCATTATCCTGTTGAAATATGGCTGTGGGCAAGCCCTGAAGGTAAGGAAGGACAACTGGCTCCAACACCTCGGAGATGTAGCGCTGGCTGTTTAAAGTACCGGCAATGCGTACTAGAGGTGTGCGAGAGTGATATCCAATACCGCCCCATACAATAATACCCGGTGCAGGACCAGTGTGGCGGTGCATAACACAGCTGTTCAGCATCCTCTCTACACGGTGTCTCCAGACTCGAATGCGACCATCGTGGTGTTGCAGACAGAAGCGTGACTCGTCAGTAAAGACAATTTCATTCCATTCTGCCGTCCACATCCTTCTGTCATCGCACCATTGGCGGCGGAGACGTATGTGGTTCTGCGTCAAGGGTAGACAAAGCAATGGACGTCTTGCGGACAGACCACTCTGCTGTAAACGGCGTCGAATGGTACGCGCAGACACTGGATGATGCGTTAGAGACTGCATGTGCTGTGCTATGGTTCGTGATGTGACTGAGCGATCCGTCACTGCCATGCCCACAATTTGCCTGTCACCACGTGAAGTGGTGCGCTGAGGTGGATGCGATCGAACACGCCGGTCCGTCGTACCCTCCTGCATCCAACGATCACATATCCGCATTACAGTTGTTTGGTTTCGTCCAACACAACTACCCATTTCCCTGAAAGATAATCCACAATTTCAGTAGGCCACTATCCTTCCTCTGTCGAACTCGGATACTTGATCAAAAGATGATCGCTGTTTTCGACGAGGCTTAATTGATCGTTTTTTGAAAAAAACACAAGAAAAACACAATTGCCGAATTTGAAATCGTCGAAATCTCCAAGCCTTAAATAGCGCTTTGAAGTGGCGCCACAGGCGCGAGTGATGTGCGTCTGCGCTGAAATTCTAATCATTTGCATATCTCACCTCAGCTAATGCATGTTGTAAATTTCATGTTATTTGCATGTTTCCTTCAGGGTGTTGTATTTACAGTGGCCAGCAGTGTATATATATATATATATATATATATATATATATATATATATATATATATATATATATATATATATATATATACATACATATATGTATATACACTGAAGTGCCCCTGAATTAGGGATACCTACTTAATAACGAGTTGGGCCTCCTCTGGCCTTGATAACGGCTGCCACACGACGAGGCATAGATTCAACAAGTTTCTGGAAACGTTCCACGGGAATGGCTTGCCAAATATTGGCTAAAGCTGTCCATAATTTAGTAAGGTTCTTTGGTGCTGTGTGATGGCCTTTCACGCCTTGTTCCAAAACATCCCAAAGATGCTCAATAAGATTTAAGCTGGGCTTCTAGGTGGCCAATTCATGACAGAGAAGTCAGAGGAATGCTCATCCAACCAGCCAGTAGCCAATCGGGACTTGTGAGAGGTACAGTTGTCTTGCAGGAAAAGTCCATTACCGTGCGGATAACAGAAAAGCATGAACGGATGGAGGTGATCACACAGCAACTCTACGTACCGAATTGCATTGAGGGAGGTTGGTACACGCACCAAAGATCCCAAACTGTGCCACGAAAAAACACCCCAGACCATGATTGAGCCACCATGCCCTTGTACAGTTCCAGCCAGGCATGCAGGATCCATGGCTTCATGAGCCTGGCACCATATTCTCAGCCTCCCGTCGGCGTTAAGTAGTCGGAATCGAGACTCATCACTCCATGCTACTCGTTTCCAGTCCTCTACACTCCAGTCTCTGTGCTCTCTTGCCCAGGCAAGACGTGGAGCCCGATGGCGAGTATAGAGCAATGGTACTCTCGTAGGTCGACGGATCCCGAAACCCATACGGTGAAGCGAGCGTTGCACAGTCCGTTTACTGACTGTACGACTGGCACCGTCATTAAACTGGGTGCTAATTTGAACTAATGTTTGGCTTCGCTGGCTACGTACAATACGCCTGAGCCGTCTCTCACCACGCACTGTCAAGGCTAATTGTCCTTTGCAGTTTGCCCAATCGCTAGTTTTTTTTTCCACCATCCATGTATTCTTGGTATACTCTTGACACTGTCGATCTTGAAAATCCTAGCTGTCTGACGATTTCGGAAATTGAATGGCCCATGCGTCGCGCACCTACGATTTGTCCGCGATCGAAGGCGTCTAGATCAGGCTGTTTACCCATACTGGCCATTCCAACAACTAATTCAGAACAACCACAGTACGCGCTATATATGCAGTTACCACAGCGCCCTCACTTGCGCATACATGATACACAGCGCTACAGAATTTGCATAGGCTTTGCTATCCGTAATTCAGTGTATATATATATATATATATATATATATATATAAATATAAACCCCTTAAAGGCCGTTCTTGCAAAAGGGTATGAAATTTCCCGTTCTAAAGAGGGAATCTCTAAAGAGGGAATCGAAAAAATGGTCCCCGTGAGCTAAAGGTTAACACAAAAGAAAAATGCATCTCTTTGTTGCGAAGCGTCTTGATGAAAACAAACAGCTATTGAAAGAGAAATACTATTATCAAGCGTTTCCGAAAAAATTCAATTTACTCTTTAAGGTTCCTTCAAAAGACAATCTAGGGTAATATGATGAGATTATGCATCAAATAAAAAGTAAGCATGACCCTGAAAAAAAATATACTTGACATCCAATAAAGAACTGTATTGAGTTCGTTTATGAAAGAGAAAGTCCTTAAAGATGACGGTAACTCAGATTCAAATGAGATTTATGTTTGCCCATTTGATCTTCAAAAGCCATCGTCTTTTCCAAAACTTTCAACCTCTATGTATACTACAAATAAAATATCTCCTCATACAATTTTGGTTACCTGCTTCAATACTTGTACTGGTTAGATGTATGTTTCGGATGAGTTTGTGGGAGTCAGGGGTTTTGAGGGTCTTTCTTCTTGTGTTTGCGAGCATTTAAGAGAAATAGCCCGTTCTGAAACTACCTGCTTCAATACTTGTACTGGTTAGATGTATGTTTGGGATGAGTTTGTGGGGGTCAGGGGTTTTGAGGGTCTTTCTTCTTGTGTTTGCGATCATTTAAGAGAAATAGCCCGTTCTGAAACTACCTGCTTCAATACTTGTACTGGTTAGATGTATGTTTGGGATGAGTTTGTGGGAGTCAGGGGTTTTGAGGGTCTTTCTTCTTGTGTTTGCGATCATTTAAGAGAAATAGCCCGTTCTGAAACTACCTGCTTCAATACTTGTACTGGTTAGATGTATGTTTGGGATGAGTTTGTGGGAGTCAGGGGTTTTGAGGGTCTTTCTTCTTGTGTTTGCGATCATTTAAGAGAAATAGCCCGTTCTGAAACTACCTGCTTCAATACTTGTACTGGTTAGATGTATGTTTGGGATGAGTTTGTGGGAGTCAGGGGTTTTGAGGGTCTTTCTTCTTGTGTTTGCGATCATTTAAGAGAAATAGCCCGTTCTGAAACTACCTGCTTCAATACTTGTACTGGTTAGATGTATGTTTGGGATGAGTTTGTGGGAGTCAGAGGTTTTGAGGGTCTTTCTTCTTGTGTTTGAAAGCATTTAAGAGAAATAGCCCGTTCTGAAACTATCTGCTTATACAAGTGTTTAAAATGATAGCAATCGCCCAAAGCATAAAGTTTCAGAGAGAAAGTGGATCACGTGCAGTTTCCAATCAAATTCTGTGTGATGGCTGAACATCAACTGTATATTGTAAGAAAATATCAATAAAATAGTTTAGATAAGACATGGTACTATGTTGGTGAAGCGCAAAAAACATTCAAAAGTCAATAATTTTAATCGTTCAACTTTGAGATAAATTTTTTCAGAACCGACTCTCAAGAACTTGGTACACTTTAATCCTGAACTTTCTAAACACACACACACACACACATATATATATATAGATATATGTATGTGTATATATATAGGGTGATTTTTATTAAACTGACACTACTCAGAGCCACCTGTAGCGCGTTCTATTAACCGGAATTCCAGCAAAATTGATAGAGGGACCGAGAACGACATGGGAAAGAGTTTCCATGGGAAAAAAAATTAGTTCTAATAGTCACCGATAGGGGAAGACATGGCGTTGTTATATATACGGCGTTGTTGTCGGCGGACCCGAGAATTTGAGTAAAACGCAAGTAAAACATCAAAGTGCAAATTCATGACTACGTAGTCGACAACAGAGCTAGTATTTTTGGTCTATAAAGATGTGTGCGGAATCTGTTGAGTCATCGTTTTACAGAAGAAAGGTTCATCAGTCGCTTTTTTCCACTTGCACGGCCACCTCGCTCCCCGGACCTAACCCATGTGACATCTTTCTAAGGGGTTATTTAAAGTCTAAGGTGTATCTTGGTGGAATGTCTAACTTGGCTGCCCTAAAGGTCAACATATCCCGGACTTTGATGAACATTCCTGGTGACATGTTACGCTTTGCAGTTGAGAACGCAGTGTTCAGGATGCAATGTGTCGTCCACCAGGACTGTGGTCACATTGAAGGAGGGAGAAGTGAATTTGCTTAAAGCGGTGTTGCAGTAAATTTTCTTTTGTTATTCATTTGTCTGCTTATGACAACTTTTTCGGTATTCA
>OU015503.1:96391583-96441583 GCA_907164885.2 Dolomedes plantarius | reverse complement strand
ATATATATATATATATATATATATATATATATATATATATATATATATATATATATATATTTGTTTTTGGCGTTAGTTGCATACATTGACCGTTGTATTTAATTTGATTGTACTCCGTAGCGAAGTATGGGTTTTCAGATAGTATATATATATATATATATATATATATATATATATATATATATATATATATATATATATATATATATATATATATATATATATATACATGTATATGTATAAATAATTTTATATATATATATATATATATATATATATATATATATATATATATATATATAAATTTATTTATTAATTTGAAGATATCATTATCAGGTGCAATTACTTAATTACTTTTCTCTTACGTAATTTTATCGTATATAACAAATGACCACTTTTCCACACAACAAAGCTACGGCGAAACTAGACAAATATCTATTTCTCTCTCAGCAATCCGGCGGGTTTTGAGTGAAAATAATTATCTAACTAATGGACGCCTTCTGCGAGTTTCTCGTTACGCCTGACCACCACCTTGCGCCCTTTTATCGGGTTTCCCTGCATTGTGGTCGACGTTCGCGCAGTGATAAATAACAATCTCGCGGTGGGAAGGCGAAATGGTATCTTTGCTTGAGGAAATGGAGAATTTTTTTTTTTTGCTTTTGTCGAGAATTTACCGTTTCCATTTATTTTTCAGGAAATGTAGGGAAAATTTCAATTTATATTAGACCTATTTTTGAGTTTGGGAAGGGAATGCCTGAAATTTAAACGGAATAAAATGTAATTTTTTTTTCATTGAGGTATATCAATCAATCAATCAATCAATCTATATATATATATATATATATATATACTAGCTGAAAACCCGTACTTCGCTACGGAGTACATTCAAATTAAATACAACGGTCAATGTATGCAATTCAAGCCAAATATATATATATATATATATACAGAGGCTTTTCGCACATTTTTTAGACGATTTTGGTAAGCGGTAATAAAAAATCGTTTGCTGCAACAGAAATAATTGCAATTGTACTATGTTTTTAAAAGTCAAAATTATCGTCTGCGGCTTGAAAGTTTTGTTTTTATTCAAAATGGCGTTTTTAACAAAGCAGTGGTTCGAAGGCTACATTTATGCTCTTTCCGAAGAGAAATATGCATACTCCGTTATCCAAAAACGATGTGAGAGTCATGGTTTTGTGATATCTAAAGTGTCGATAGGTAATATCGTCAACAAGAAAGGAAAAAAACGTCAAATTGGAGCCTCAAGTGGGACAAAAATTCCAAACAAGTATCCAAGGAAAATACGGACATCTTCGACTATTGCAAAGGTACGTTGTTTAATGTTAAAAGAAAATCCCCCTAGTCAAAGGACAGTTGCAAAATCATTAAAATGCTCGGTGTCCACTGTAAAAAAAATGATAAACGTTGATTTAAATCTTAAGAAAGCGAAAAAACGCAATGTGCATCGTCTTCTTCCAAATCATATCGCTGAACGCAGGACATGCTGCAGAATTCTATTTGAGAAACACTTATCCAAAGAAAAATGGAAAACAATTGTCACAATAGATGAATCATGGGTGTATTTAAATGATTGCAACAAAAAAGAGCCATTTATTATCATAAAATAGGAGAAAAATTTAAGTAGATGGTTCAAAGAATCGAAAGAAAGTTCTTCTAAGGGATTCATGATTGTTGCTGGTTTTTCTTATAATGGCAAGTTAAAAATAAAGAGAGTGGAAAAAAATGTCAAGATTAACTCCAAATACTAAACTCTAAAAATTAATCTTTAAAAATTCACCAAAAATCGGAAAATGGAGGTAAAGATTCGAAAAAGATCTTATTTTAAAGGAATTTTTAGGATCTTTCTCGTGATATAAATTTTATAACCCTCAAAGTATTATTTTAAATGCAAACGTAAAAAAGTAAAAAATTCCCAAAAACAGCTTAAAAATTTAATTTAAAAAAATCTAAGAAGAATTTTTGAAAAATCTTTCTTAGTGCACCCCTACACTATAAGAAAAATCGCCATGCAAAATTTCAGCCATTTAGGTCCAGCGGTTTAGTCTGTGCGTTGTATGTCAGTAAGTGAATGAGTCAGTTAAGGAAATGTTTTATATATCTATCTATACTTATATATAAAGAGAGAGCGATTTTGTACGTGGAGGGTAATCTTCAGAACCACTGTACCTATTTGAAAAATTCTTTCACTGTTTGAAAGGTACATTATTCCAGATGGACATAGGCTATATATTATGTATATCTGATCAGTAGAAATAAAGTTTGGGGCTTAATCCTAACAATCTCCATTGTTTCCGCTACTGTCTTCTACCGCTTTTTGTTCCGAAGATTTCAACGATCCTTAGCGTGGTGCTATCGTGGTCGACTTCTGTTCTGTCGCTAGCGGTTCGAACCTAGCCGTTCTCCGGCACGCCTTTTTCTTTTAAAAAATTTATTTTAATTATTACCTAACATAAAATTAATTTAAGGTATTATTTAGGTTATTATTAAGGTAAAAAAAGATTTACAATTTATTGGCTATCAACTGGAAACTTATTGGTATAATGTTTTGTTCAACCCGGACAAAGTCGGGACGGGCCGCTAGTATTTTATATATATAATAAAATTTTCGCTTTAAAATTCAATTTACTGGTTTTATGAATCAGCTTACAATCTTCGCGTTCCTTTCGGCCGTGGTGTTGAAGTGAGGTGGGGCTCCATCATGCATAAACCCCATGTCCCTCTATGTGGTGAGCGGAAGGGATTGCAAGGTACCAGGAAGCACTTGCTACATGAAGACAAGGTACGCTGCGCCGGTGAGACGTTTTGGCAAGATATACGGTCACACTAGCCAATCATCAACGATACCTGCACAGATGTTGACTGTAAATCTCTTCTGATGTGTACGAGGGGTAGTAGCGGGGTCTTTATTTGATCTGAATAGGATTCTGCAATATATAACCTGGCTTATTCTCATTTTTTTTTCCAGTGACGAAAGTTTCAACTTGGACACTGAACTTAACGCTTTTGTGACAGACCGCGGGAAATGCGGCCCTAGGTTCCATTGAAAATATTGTTCGTCTTGATAAGAAATATCACCCCTCTTAATTTGCCGGCATAATTTATGATCACTATATATATATATATATATATATATATATATATATATATATATATCGGAACTTGGGTGAAACAATGTTAACAAATTGATGTTTAATTTATAAAAGTATTTATTGAAGGGGATGTACGGGTATTTAACATTTGCAGGGGGCTTAAAAAGGAAAAGTGTTCCTAAGAGCCGTTAATTCGATGTTACACGTATGGTGGTTGTAAGCCGCTGTCGCTCCCGCCTCCGTGACGTCACACGATGACGTGATGCTCCCCGGCTTGCGCGGTAGGTCAATTCCTACACACACACACACACACACACACACACACACACACACACATATATATATATATATATATATATATATATATATACACATAGCTATATATATATATATTCTGGAGCAAGCCTAGTGAATTCTCCATAATCTTTACCCAATATACTAGTGAACAGTTTAAAGAAGTGAAACTCACCCATTTATATCTCAGGAAGTGGCTAATTGTATTGCACTCCACGTCTGTGCAGTTTACGCCACTGAAATTTATCCGAAGGATTACCTTCGTCTCAAATAATCTTCCGCGATCGTAAATTTGCGGTATATTAACTAAATGCAATTAAATTTCTTTACATTAACCGCATTTCCGGAAAGCCAATTTAAATAATCTATAGGATTTATTGGGTGTTGTATAAACCGGAATGAGAAAATATCTTTAAAAAGATACGGGAATTTTTTTTTTCTACCTTTGTGTAATTTTATAAGATGTGCTCTTACATCCCTACGTTCGACATTTCAGGGGTGCAGTTAGCCCTCGATTAATTTTGCATGGACGACAACGATCGTCTACATTCGACTCACCTGGTCGAAGATAATCGTGAAAGTGGGGATATAGAGCCGGATGGATTGGCCAGCCATATCTCCAGGCATGAACCCCGTTCAACATGTCTTGGACGCTCTTAGGAGAGCGATTTCAGATCCCTTTCCCCCTCCCAGAACAATGCAAGAGCTGAAAACTGCATTGCTGCAAGAGTGTGACAAATTGCCACAGGGTGTTATTAACTGCATTATTTCCAGTATGGCATCGCGCCGTGAGAGCTGATTGACTCTGAGAAGGGTCCATACCCTGTATTAGAGAAATTTTATGTTCGATCTCGCAACGTGGGTTCTGGAACTTCCTGTGCTGAGGAGCCTAACTGACGATCCTGAGTGCGTACCATGAGTGTTATATGTTACATTTTTTCCTCTTATATGATTGTGTATCCATACCAAATTTCATTAAAATGTGTCCATTAGTCTTCGACAAATTTGCTAAAAGGTGCAAATTCTCTTAATTTTGAGCAAAAGTATATATATATATATATATATATATATATATATATGATAACTATCTGAAAACCCGTACTTCGCTACGGAGTACATTCAAATTAAATACAACGGTCAATGTATGCAATTCATGCCAAATATATATATATATTATATGATAAATACGACGATCAATGTATACAATTGATGTAATATATATATATATATATATATATATATATATAAGAAAATCACAAAGGATAATTTTATAGACAAAATAATGTAGAAGAAAATATTCAAATTAAATCTAATATAAAGAATACTAAAGAATATATTACAGTTAATATAGTACAGTTTGTAGAACATTTCTTTTACTGTATTTTAATATTTTTTGGATAATGTCCATATCGACTGCCGCATTACCAAGGAAAAAAATATTTTTGTTTATTTAGTTGTTAGGCACGTGACGATAAATTTATTTAAAGTACCAGAAAAAGAAATCACGTGATCGGCATTTAATAAATTAAATTCTAGAAATTAATCTTTAAAAATTCACCAAAATACAGAAAATGGAGGTAAAGATTCGTAAAAGGTTTCATTTTAAAGGAATTTTTATGATCTTTCTCGTGATATAAATTTTATAACCCTCAAATTATTATTTTAAATGCAAACTTAAAAAAAGTCACTAAAACAGCTTAAAAATTTAATTTAAAATAATCTAAGAAGAATTTTTCAAAAATCTTTCTTAGTGCACCCCTACACCATAAGATGAATCTCCATGCAAAATTTCAGCCCTTTAGGTCCAGCGGTTTGGTCTGTGCGTTGTATGTCAGTCAGAGAGTCAGTTACGGAACTGTTTTATATATATATATAGACTAGCTGAAAACCCGCACTTCGCTACGGAGTACATTCAAAGTAAAAACATCGGTGAATGTATGCAATTAATGCCAATATATATATAATAAATACGACGATCAATGTATATAATTGATGTAAAATATATATATATTTATAAAAAAATCGTAAGGGATATTTTTATAGACAAAATAATGTAGAAGAAGATATTCAAATTAAATCTAATATAAAGAATACTAAAGAATATAGTACAGTTAATATAGTACAGTTTCTAGAACATTTCTTTTACTGTGTTTTAATATTTTTTTGGATAATGTCCAATCGTCTGCCGCATTAGCAAGAAAAAAAAAATTATTTTTTGTCTATTTAGTTTTTATGCACTTGACGATAAATTTATTTAAAGTACCAGAAAAAGAAGTCACGTGATCAGCATTTAATAAATTAAATTCTAAAAATTAATCTTTAAAAATTCACCAAAAATCAGGAAATGGAGGTAAAGATTCGAAAAAAATTTCATTTTAAAGGAACTTTTATGATCTTTCTCGTGATATAAATTTTATAACCCTCAAATTATTATTTTAAATGCAAACTTAAAAAAAGTAAAAAAAAAGCTTAAAAATTTAATTTTAAAAAATCTAAGAAGAAATTTTCAAAAATCTTTCTTAGTGCACCCCTACACTATAAGAAGAATCGCCATGCAAAATTTCAGCCCTTTAGGTCCAGCGGTTTGGTCTGTGCGTTGTATGTCAGTCAGTCAGTGAATGAATGAATGAATGAATGAATGAGTCAGTTACGGAACTGTTTTATATATATAGACTAGCTGAAAACCCGTGCTTCGCTACGGAGTACATTCAAATTAAATACAACGGTCAATGTAAGCAATTAATGCCAAAAAAATAAATATGTATATATATTTATAATAAATACGACGATCAATATATACAATTGGTGTAGAAAAAAATGATATATTTATAAAAAAATCGTAAGGGATATTTTTATAGACAAAATAATGTCCAATCGTCTGCGCATTAGCAAGAAAAAAAATATTTTTTGTCTATTTAGTTGTTATGCACGTGACGATAAATTTATTTAAAGTACCAGAAAAAGAAATCACGTGATCGGCATTTAATAAATTAAATTCTAAAAATTAATCTTTGAAAATTCACCAAAAATCAAAAAATGAAGGTAAAGATTCGAAAAAGATTTCATTTTAAAGGAATTTTTAGGATCTTTCTCGTGATATAAATTTTATAACCCTCAAATTATTATTTTAAATGCAAAGTTAAAAAAAGTTACTAAAACAGCCTAAAAATTTAATTTAAAAAAATCTAAGAAGAATTTTTAAAAAATCTTTCTTAGTGCACCCCTACACTATAAGAAGAATCGCCATGCAAAATTTCAGCCCTTTAGGTCCAGCGGTTTGGTCTGTGCGTTGTATGTCAGTCAGTGAGTCAGTTACGGAACTGTTTTATATATATAGACTAGCTGAAAACCCGCACTTCGCTACGGAGTACATTCAAAGTAAAAACATCGGTGAATGTATGCAATTAATGCCAATATATATATAATAAATACGACGATCAATGTATATAATTGATGTAAAATATATATATATTTATAAAAAAATCGTAAGGGATATTTTTATAGACAAAATAATGTAGAAGATATTCAAATTAAATCTAATATAAAGAATACTAAAGAATATAGTACAGTTAATATAGTACAGTTTCTAGAACATTTCTTTTACTGTATTTTAATATTTTTTTGGATAATGTCCAATGGTCTGCCGCATTAGCAAGAAAAAAAAAATTATTTTTTGTCTATTTAGTTTTTATGCACGTGACGATAAATTTATTTAAAGTACCAGAAAAAGAAGTCACGCGATCAGCATTTAATAAATTAAATTCTAAAAATTAATCTTTAAAAATTCACCAAAAATCAGGAAATGAAGGTAAAGATTCGAAAAAGATTTCATTTTGAAGGAATTTTTATGATCTTTCTCGTGATATAAATTTTATAACCCTCAAATTATTATTTTAAATGCAAACTTAAAAAAAGTAAAAAAAAGAGCTTAAAAATTTAATTTAAAAAAATCTAAGAAGAATTTTTCAAAAATCTCTCTTTGTGCACCCCTACACTATAAGAAGAATCGCCATGCAAAATTTCAGCCCTTTAGGTCCAGCGGTTTGGTCTGTGCGTTGTATGTCAGTCAGTCAGTGAATGAATGAATGAATGAATGAATGAATGAGTCAGTTACGGAACTGTTTTATATATATAGATAATCGCATTTGGAAAATTTAGCACAAGGGGGGGGGTGATGCGCAGAACTTAGGGGAGATGCAGTTGGCACGAGAGAGTGATACAGTCGGGCGAAGTGTTGATCCAGGGAAGCACTTACGAAATTTAGGAGAGAAACACACACATGGAGCCATTGATGAAATACACAAATTCTAAGACGTGCTTTATTTATCAGAAGGCATTAGCTACAGTGGCCACATGACTTGTCCGGCGTCCATGCCAGGACGGGACGTGTTAACAGCAGTGTTTACATGCCAGACTTAACTGAGAAAGCCGTCGTCGAAAAGCCCACCAGACTTCTGGCGTCTGTGGACAGCACATCCGACAGCAACGAGAGTTAGGAGCGAGGAGAGAAAAGTCTTCTGTTCAGGCAATATTAAATGGGTGTTTTTCGATATTGACGCCAGAGGGCCTAAACTGCTTAATTTTTAATTGGGCGTCTTTAGGTTCGTGGAGTTCACGTGTCCACTTAGGTTTTCGCGGGGACTACTTTATTGATAGATCCCGCGCTTGTTACAGCTGCGACCTATTGACCTGGGCGCAGGATAAGTGGCCATAAATTTCTTCTAAAGTGTTGTTTCGACGTTATAGAAGGCATAAATCCATAGTGGTTCGAGGGCTCTTCAAGAATTTTGACATTACACTGACGTTCGGAATCTCATAAACTTCTAACACTCATATCTGGGGGATGTTATTGAGTTCAGATAGTTCACATGCCTGCTTAATGATCTGCAGGGCTAGTATAAATTATAACTTACTTTACTTTTAGGTTGCAATTTTGGAAAAGGGGTCGTGCTTTATTAACATGAGAATTTAGAATACGCTGTAAATGTAAATTTAGAGAAGGACGGGATTTCTTGTTACATATATATATATATATATATATATATATATATATATATAAATATATATATATATATATACAGTAACCACCGCTTATAGTGATCAGTGGTTATAAGAATCAATATCGCGAAAACAAAAACAAATGAATTATTTCCATGTTAAAATTTTCGCTTTAAAGAATCAATCCACCGGGTTTAAGAATCAGTTTACACTCTTCGCTTTCTTTCATTTTTCCAAAAAAGCCACTTAAACCCTCAAAAGGCACGAAATTCTTTCTTTTTTTTTAAGAAAGATTGATAAGATGGGATGGAATATAGTCATAAAATTCATCCTTTTCTTTATTAGACATAACATAATAGTTTTCCCTTAAACGCTTTAGCACAACACTGTCCTATTATCTTGACCCGGGGGCATCTTTACCCGTCCGGGTCCAATTTCACTTTTCTACACTGACAAACAATATTAGGGACTCTTTTTTCCCACCTCTCACATCCTGGTTGCGGCTTTCTGGATCCTGAGACACATAAATCTTCGGTGAAATGTCCACTACCACTTAGGCAAACGTGACATTAGTAGATTCAGCACGTTATCAAACCGCGAAACGTAAGCTAGAAGGTGAATCTTCGTCTGAGACTACTAGTATTGAAAGAGGTATAAACAGCTTCCTGAAAACTTCATTACGTCAAACTACCATAGAAAATTTTTTCTTTCTTCCCTCCTATAGTTGAAATGTTAAAACTGTTAAGCAGGTATGTTGTAACAAATATTGGATTTTTTCTTCTATTACTATAATCATGTGTATCTACTTTTAAGTCTAAAAATTAAGTTGTATTTTTAAAATTATAAAAAATAATTTTAATAAAAGATAATTGACGTAAATTAAAGAGTATTTTATGGTAAATTATTTAGTATATGTATATATAGGTGTGTGTGTGCCTGTCCAAAAACATAAATTTCGGCTATAGGAATCAACAGCTTATAAGAATCAAAAACAGTAATAACAAACGTGATTCTTATAAGCGGAAATCACTGTATTTCTTCTGTCCGTGTGTATGTCACTGAACTCCTCCTAAACGGCTGGAGTGATTTTAATGAAATTTTGTGTGTGTGATTAAATTGATTCGAGAATAGTTTAGATTCACAATTTGATCCGATAGAAAATGTTTTTAAATTAATTTATTTATTTATGTGTTGTTGTTGATCTTTCGTTAGTTTAGGTACACAATTGGATCCGGTAGGCAGCGCTGCAATCGCGTTTCAGATTTTTTTTTATTTTCATGAATTTTAATGCTGTATACGCGTGCATTGAATAATTGGATCCGGTAGGCGGCGCTGCAATCGCGTTTCAGAATTTTTTTTCTTATTTTGATGAATTTTAATGCTGTATACACGTGCATTGAATAACAGTTAACTTAACCTATAAATTTAAATTGTCAATTCTCATTTGATTCTATGCAACTTATGAAGTATTAAACAGCTCATTGATTAGTCATACTAATAGCCATATTAATGAAATTTCGTCCACATTCTTGCTAATTTTAAGATAGGTTGCGTTGTGGTAACTGTACGCGTGGTGGTTTAAGGTTTTTTAAAAATAATTTTTTTAACATATTTTTTCATCAAAACGGTCCAAACAATTTATAGTTTATTAAAATAATTTTATGATTTTTGGATTTACAACGTTTGAACAGCACAACGTCTGTCGGGTCCGCTAGTGTATATATATATATATATATATATATATATATATATATATAGTCAAAATCCGTTATAGCGAACCCGGTATATAACGAACGAAAATTTTGGTCCCGTCGTTTTCCAATTGTATGTAATTTAATTAGTATTGTGTCAGTTTAATGTAATCGATTTTAGTCCATTTAATTCATTAATGATATTTTCAATAGATTTTATTCTTTTTTTAATTCATCATTATTAAATACACATTGCAACGAATGAGTTACACATTTTGTGAACTCTAGCATTTTTCTTATCGGTTCAGTTATAGCGAAACACCGGATAAAGCGAACAAAACCTTTGGTCCCTTGAAGTTCGTTATGACGGAGATCGACTGTATATATATACACACATATTGTGAAGTATGCATAGTGTAGTCAGAATTTGTACCCAATTAATTACTGGGCAGTTTTAAAGGAGCGAAACTCTCTCTTTTATCTTTCGGGAAGTGGCTAATTGGATTGCCCTCAACATTTGCTTAGTTAATGCCTTTGAAATTTATCCAAAAGTCTCAAACAACCTTCCGCGATTGCATTTTGCGGTATTTTAACTAAATGCAATTAATTTTATTCCACCTTAACCGCATCTCCGGAAAGCCAATCTAAATAATCTATAGGGTTTATTTGGTGCTATAAATTGGAATGGGAACAAATCCTTGAATATATAAAGGATTTTTTTTTTACTTGTTTGATTTTATTTTAGAAGAATATGTTGTTATATATATATATATATATATATATATATATATATATATATATACTAGCTGAAAACCCGCACTTCGCTATGGAGTACATTCGAATTAAATTCAACGGTCAATGTATGCAATTAATTCTAAAATAAATAAATAAATAAATAAATAAATAAATAAATAAATAAATAAATAAATAAATATATATATATATATATATATATATATATATATATTTATAATAAATACGACGATCAATGTATACAATTGATGTAGAAAAAAAAATATATTTATAAAAAAAATCGTAAGGGATATTTTTATAGACAAAATGATGTCCAATCGTCTGCCGCATTAGCAAGAAAAAAAATATTTTTTCGTCTATTTAGTTGTTATGCATGTGACGATAAATTTATTTAAAGTACCAGAAAAAGAAATCACGGCATTTAATAAATTAAATTCTAAAAATTAATCTTTAAAAATTCACTAAAAATCAGAAGATGGAGGTAAAGATTCGAAAAAGATTTCATTTTAAAGGAATTTTTATGATCTTTCTCGTGATATAAATTTTATAACCCTCAAATTATTATTTTAAATGCAAACTTAAAAAAAGTTATTAAAACAGCTTAAAAATTTAATTTAAAAAAATCTAAGAAGAATTTTTCAAAAATTTCTCTTAGTACACCCCTACACCATAAGAAGAATCGCCGTGCAAAATTTCAGCCCTTTAGGTCCAGCGGTTTGGTCTGTGCGTTGTATGTCAGTCAGTGAGTCAGTTACGGAACTGTTTTATATATACAGACTAACTGAAAACCCGCACTTCGCTATGGAGTACATTCAAATTAAATACAACGGCCAATGTATGCAATTAATGCCAAAAAAATAAACATATGTAAATATATTTTATAATAAATACGACGATCAATGCATACAATTGATGTAAAAGAAAATTTACAAAAAAATCGTAACGGATATTTTTATAGACAAAATAATGTAGAAGAAAATATTCAAATTAAATCTAATAGGATAAGAATATATACCGTTAATATAGTGCAGTTTGAGGAACATTTCTTTTACTGTAGTTGAATATTTTTTTGGATAATGTCCAATCGTCTGCCGCATTAGCAAGAAAAAAAAAATATATATTTGTCTATTTTGTTACTAAGAACGTGACGATAAATTTATTTAAAGTACCAGAAAAAGAAATCACGTGATCAGCATTTAATAAATTAAATTCTAAAAATTAATTTTTAAAATTCACCAAATATCGGAAAATGGTAGTAAAGATTCGAAAAAGATCGCGTTTTAAAGGAATTTTTAGGATCTTTCTCGTGATATAAATTTTATAACCCTCAAATTATTATTTTTAAAGGAACAGCGGTTTGGTCTGTTCGTTGTATGTTAGTGAGTCAGTCAGTTACGGAACTGTTTTATATATATAGATACCGTATTTCATGCGGTATCATTTGCTTCTATCGGTTAACCATCGATTTTGATAATAGCTCTAGCTCGAATTTTCCATGAAAGTAAACTTTTTCTTAGTACTTTCAGGTCAATTTTACCCCATTCCTCTTGGACTATTTTCCAATGTCCGGTTAGTATTCTTGGATGTCGTTTTCCTAAGGCTCGTTTTAATAAACCAAAAGCGCAAAAGTCCATTGGTAAAACGTGAGGAGATTTTACAGATATTTCATTAAATGGAATACACTTTATTCCTGAATGATTGATTCTTTCTTTGCTAAATATGCGGGAGTTGATTTAGACGTGTGACTAGTGGCTTTGTCCATATGAGGCTCAACTTTATAAATGTCCTTTCCATATAAGGCTGGAATTTCTTCTCCGAAAATTGGTTCTAAAATATTCTGCTGATAATAGAGTGAATAAGTTTTTGCTTTACTTGAGACTTTATTTTTAATTTGCCGTTGTAACAATGGGTTCTTTCTATTAAGGGTAGAAAGACGTACCAAATTTTTAGAAGTATACAACAGAGGTTAGTTTTAAGTATTCTCCAGGATTAAATACTGCTCTAGTACACATCCTCTATTTAATCCAGGAGAATACTTAAAATTAGCCTTTCGGCAATTCCGTTAGGGTCGCATAATTAAGTTAAAGTACCGCAATACGCAAGTAGGGTAGATTACTCGAAGTGCTGATAATCCTCTAGATAAATTTCAATGACTTTAACTAAACAAATGTTGACTATCCATTTCCTGCATGAGAAAGGGCAAACTTTTCCTCCTTTAAACTGGCAACGAATAAACTAACTCAGAAGAATGCATGTTATCCGAACTTCAGGCAGAGATTATCGAGGTATCAATGTATTCTGTTCAATTTAGTGTTCGTATTATTAATGTAACTAGGTGGCGCGTGTGAAAATCCCCTCTTTATGTCCAGCGGTTTGGTCTGTGCGTTGTATGTCAGTCAGTGAGTCAGTCAGTTACGGAACTGTGTTATATATATATATATATATATATATATATATATATATATATATATATATATATATATATATATATATATATACACACACACACACTCTATCTACCAATAAGTATTTGGACACCTTTGCTAGAAAAGAAAAGCAACATTTATTCATATTCAATAGTTGGTAGAGCCTCCATGAGAGGCAATTACAGCCTCAACCCTACGGGTCATGCTTTCCACAAGTCGTTGTATGATGGCTAGTGGTATTCTCTTCGGCTTGGAGAAGACATGTAAGTTCCTTCACCGATTTGGGGTGGTTGTTGCACCCCTTAATTCGGCGATCCGACTCGCCCCAGGGGTTCTCGATAGGGTTCAGGTCTGGGCTCCGGGCAGGCCAGTCCATTCGGCTAACCCTACTGTCCCCATACCAATCCATGGTGGACCTCGCAACATGACAGCTGGAGTTGTCGTCCTGGAAGTAACATGGGTCCAACCCGTAAAACTGCCACATAGTAGAGAGCACACTGTCATCCAAAATAGGGAAGTAGGCGTCGGAGTTTAATTTACCATGAATTGGGACCAAGGGTCCCAGTCCATACCAGGAGAAATTCCCCCAGACCATAATTCTACCTCCACCGAACTTTACTTCGGTCACAATGCATTCTGGCAGGAGCCGTTCTCCAGGCAGACGGAAGACCCAGACCTTGCCTACCGAACGGTAGAGGGTGAACCTTGATTCGTCGCCCCAGAGAACCCGTTTCAACTTATCTACGGTCCACTTTCGACGTGCTTTGAACCGCATTAACCGAGCAGAGAGGTTGGAATTTGTAATCAAAGGCTTATGGACGGCAGGACGACCGTGAAATCCAAGCAGGTGTGCTTCCTTCCGGATGGTATTCATCGATGCAGCACTCCCGGATGTCTGTTGAAACTCCTGGAGTATGTGGGCCATCGGCTGGGTGCAGTTCTTCTGAATATTCCTGGACAGTACCCGTCGGTCTCTATCTCCCAGGTCTGTTGACTCGTTGCACATTTCGACAATCACCGCTCACGTACCACCATCTGAATCACATAGGCCACTGTCGATTTTGGGTAATTCATCTCGTTATATATGTCCCTTTAAGGATCGGCCATTTCTGTGATACCCAACGATTACTCCTTTCTCGAAATCAGATAACTCTGCATTTCGTGGTATATTGAATGCTACTATTGCCAATGTAGTTTCCTACACATTATTTAACGGCGGAGTGCGGGACGTATGTCAGGACCACAGATATCGTCACTTGTATGGGTGTCCAAGTACTTATTGGTAGATAGTGTATATATATATATATATATATATATATATATATATATATATATATATATATATATATATCTGACGTACATATGATGTGTATATTCATACGTTATACTGATGTCATTGAATTCTAAATTTTCGGCACAGTCATATTTCAATGGTATGACGGGGGTATTAACCTTTCTAATTATACACAAACATACACACACAGACAGACACACACACACACATATATATATATATATATACACTGTCACAAAAAAATATATGCAGCCAGAAGAAATTGAGCTACTATTACGAAACTTGGCAGGAATGTAGTCTGGTAAGAGATATGCAAATGATTAAAATTTCGACGCCAATGAGACAAGGGTAAGCGCGGTATGCGCATATGAGATGCGCAGCTGGGAGAGTTCAAAAGCATAATTGGTCGTGCCATAGGGTTATTCAAACAAATCGTTCTACTTGGATGGACGGTATTGTGACTAGAGATGCCTCTCAGACGTAACCGGCGACAGTACGAACAATTGTCGGACTTTGAGAGGGGGCGTATAGTAAGCCTCGGAGAAGCAGGTTGGTCGAACAGGCATATCGGCTGCCACCCCGTTCGGAGCGATATGGCAGTTCCGTGATCCCATGTTGGCAACAATGGATCACGGAAGGGAGAGTCTACCGTCGCGGAGGGACAGGGCTTCCCAGGAACACAAATGCGCGCGAGGATCGCGCAATCACAAGAGCGGCCACGTCCGCACCAACAACGTCGCTAGAATCGGTTCGACGCCATTTACCACCTTCCAGACATCCGGTGGTATCAAGGGAAACCATTCGGAGACGACTGGCCGACGCAGGCATGAGGAGCCGACGTCCATTAAGACGCCTACCACTGACCAAACATCATAGGCAGTGTCGATTATATTTTTGCCAAGCTCGGGCAAGCTGGAGTGTGACCGACTGGAGGCGTGTGATCTTCAGCAATGAATCCCGATTCAGTCTCAATGCTGATGACCAGCGCATACGCGTGTGGAGGCGGCCAGGCCACCGGTCCGATCCGGCATTTCTAGTCGAGAGGTATACGACGATTACACAAGATGTGACAGTGTGGGGAGCGATTTGTTGGGACACACGATCACCTCTAGTCGTCCTTCAAGGCACTTTGACCGCGCGCAGTTGCGTGGACGAGATTTTTAACGCCAGTTGTATTGCCTATGCTATCAAGTCGCCTAGGTGCCATTTATAAGCAAGACGACGGTCCTCCACATACTGCGCGACTCTCCCAACAATGTCTTCAAGGATATGACGTACTCCCATGGCCTGCCAGGTCACCAGATCTCTCGCCAATAGAGCACGTCTGGGACGTGCTTGGAAGGCAACTGCAGCCGTATCGGAATACTGGTGAATTAACTGCCCAGTTGCAAAAATTATGGCATGATCTTCCACAGGAAGTCATAGTTGACCTCACGGATTCGATTACACGCCGTGTTTCGGCTTGTATAGCTGCCAGAGGTGGATTCACTACTTACTGATTTCTAACCTTTTTCATGCCATATATTCTTAATAAAACGGTCTGTTCTTTTGTATCTGTAATCATTTGCTTATCTCCTCATACACTACATACATGTTAAGTTTCGTGATACTAGCTCATTTCCTTCTGGGTGCATATATTTTTTTGACAGTGTTTATATATATATATTATATATATATATATACAGGGTGATTATAATTAAAGTTTAAGTTTCAAAACGCTATAAAAAAGAACCACTGATGAGAATGACGTCAAATTTGAACGGCACGTTATTGAAGAAGGCGGAAAGCGTATGGCAGAAGAAAAAATTTAGTTTCAAAAGTTAGCAACAGATGGCTCTGTAAGCGACAGAAGATGTAAATTAAAATACCTGTCATGCGCACGGCTCATTTCAGTATTATAAAACCGCCAGGTACACGGCTGTTCCTCATTTCGCGTCTCAGACGTTCGCCATGGGTGTCTCACTGCAGGACAGCGCTCTGCTGGTAAAGCTGTATTACAAGAACGATGATTGTGCAAGAGTAGCTCTGCAAAAGTTCAGGACACTGAAGGTTATAAAAGAAGGCGTTGGTCCAATGAGTGTCGTGGGTCTGAAGAAAATGATGCAAAAATTCGAAACGACAGATTCGTTTGATGTGCAATCAGGTAGAGGGAGAAAACGAGTGCATTCGACGGTAGTTGAAGAAGTGGCCACAGCATTACAGGAGGGGTCGGCCGGTGGTGTGCAACCGTGCAGTGCTCGAGGAATTGCCCGAACATTGGACAGGCCTACGAGCACGGTGCTCAAAATTGTACGAAACATCCTGCAATGCTATCCGTACAAAATTGGCCATGTGCAGGAGTTGCTTCCGTCTGACCTGCCAGCAAGGGAGACGCTTGCGTTAGAATTTCTTGGTCGCATGGAAGTGGATAATGAATGGCCGTGGAAAATTTTGTGGACAGATGAAGCCCATTTCCATCTGACAGGGTACGTCAATACCCAGAATTGTCGAATATGGGCAACAGAAAATCCACTGGCAACGCACCCCGTACCACTTCATCCTGAAAAGGTCACGGTGTGGTGCGGCTTTACGGCATGATTCATCCTACAGCCATATTTTTTCGAGCAGACGGGTGCTTCCGGTCCTATTACCGCTACCGGCACTGGTCAGCGCTATGCGTCTCTTTTGCGCAACCACGTCATTCCAGCTCTGCAACAGCGTGGATGTGTGGATGAAATCATTTTTATGCAAGATGGCGCTCCTCCGCACATTGCACATCCCGTGAAGCAGCTGCTGAGGCGCCATTTCGGAAATGCTCGAATTATCAGCCGTCATTTCCCTACAGCCTGGCCGTCCCGAACACCTGATCTTACTCCATGTGACTTCTGGCTGTGGGGTTATCTCAAAGATGTTGTGTTCCGTGCTCCAATTGCAAATTCAGCGGAATTAAAGGCACGCATTTCGCAACACATTCTGAACATCACCCCGGAGACACTGCGATCCGTTGTGGAACATGCTGTTTGTCGCTTTCAACTTGTTGCACACAACGGTGGACACCATATTGAACATCTTTTGCGCCAGTCTCGCGACATTTCCGAACTTCTTTGATGAATGGTTCTTATGCGGTATGTCGCCGCAAAACTCTTGAAACCGATTTGTCCCTTTCGATGTGATATGTACAGTCATGCAAATAAAATTACTCAACAATTCAAATTTGTCAATGCGTTTTAATGTGTAACTTACACCTTAGCCGTTGTTTTACGAATCATTCCTCATTTCTCGTCGTGATTCTGCCGCTTACAGCGCCATCTGTTGCTAAAATTTGAAACTAAATTTTTTCTTCTGCCATACGCTTTTCGCCTTCTTCAATAAAATGCCGTTCAAATTTGACGTCATTCTCATCAGTGGTTCTTTTTTTATAGCGTTTTGAAACTTAAACTTTAATTACAATCACCCTGTATAATATATATATATATATATATTCTGAAGCATGCCTTGTGTATTCTCCAGAATCAATTTACTAGTGGGCAGTGTAAAGGAATAAAACTCTCCCGTTAATCTTTCAGGAAGTGGCTAATTGGATTGGCCTCAACATTTGTTAAGTTAATGTTGTTGAAATTTATCCAAAGGATTACCTTCGTCTCAAATAATCTTTTGAGATTACATTTTGCGGTATTTTAACTAAATGAAATAAATTTTGTTCCATCTTCACCACATTTCCGTGAAATCGAATTTAAATAATCCGTAGGATTTATTCGGTCTTATAAACCCGAATCAAAAAATATCCTTAAAAAGATAAGAGAATTTTTCTTTCTTTGTATAATTGAATTTTAGGAGAATAAGAATATTTATATATATATATATATATATATATATATATATATATATATATATATATATATATATATATATATATATTAATTACAACAGGGGTACATAAAAATTGAGTGAAGTGTACACAATAACCTATATATATCACTTCTAGAAGGGGATTTTGTGATGATCCCTTTTTCTTTCTTCATACTTAACCAAAATGAATAAATGAGGTAGCATTTATAAGATTAAGTTCTCCTCTTCGTGCGAATTGTTAATTTAGAATTACACATTGTATTGTTTGTTTAAAAAGTGAAGTATAAACATAATAACTATTTTTCTTCCTCTAGATGGCACTGGATTTTTTCCCCATTATCATGCCCACATTGAAATTTTAAAATTTTTAAATCGTCTGCTTTTATTATCATTCTGTGACTTAATAAGTTTCTCTCTTAGCAACATCCGCGTAAGTGTAGTGTACATTATTCTTTATGCACGGAAAAACAATTTGTTTAGACTAAAAACTATTTTCTTTCCCCCTGGAGAACATTTTATGAGTGATATTTTTCTTTGGCATGCCTTTTTAGATTTTAATTTTATTTATTCAATTCTATGTACATATTTGAATTGCATAGGACACAATTCTACCAAGGTATCAAGGAAAAGCATATAATTTGTCTCATAATTAATGGATAATCGAAATAAAAATGTGCATGTCGAATATAAAAAAATGAGATAGGAACAACGGTTGGTGCATGGCATATCGGCAAATTCCTTATGTAAACTCTATGGGAAAATGTGCGTGAGACATGTAAACGCGTCGCTTATTTATTTATTTTTAATTTTATGTGAATGAATTAAAATCTATTTTTCCCTCCTGAAGAACATTTTATGGGTGATATTTTCCTTTGGTATGCCTTTTTAGAGTTTAATTTTATTTATTCAATTCTATGTACGCAACTGATTTGCATATCACGAAATTCTACCAAGCTATCAACGGAAAGTTTCTAATTTGTCTCATAATTAAAGGATAATCAAAATAAAGGTTTTAGCATGTCGATCTGCAAGTCGAAGAAAAAAATGAGAAATGTAAAAAATAGGAAAAATCATTGGTGCGTGGCCTATCGGCAAATTTATTTTGAAAACTCTATGGGAAAATGTGCGTGAGACATGTAAACGCGTCGCTTATTTATTTACTTTAACTTTTATGTGAATGAATTAAAATCTATTTTTCCCTCCTGAAGAACATTTTATGGGTGATATTTTCATTTGGTATGCCTTTTTAGACTTTAATTTTATTTATTCAATTCTATGTACGCAACTGATTTGCATATCACGAAATTCTACCAAGCTATCAAGGGAAAGCTTCTAATTTGTCTCATAATTAAAGGATAATCAAAATAAAGGTTTTAGCATGTAGATCTGCAAGTCGAAGAAAAAAAATGAGAAATGTAAAAAATAGGAAAAACAATTGGTGCGTGGCTTATCGGCAAATTTCTTTTGAAAACTCTATGGGAAAATGTGTGTGAGACATGTAAAGATTTGCCTTATTACTAGATGGCAAGCACGCTGTCGTTCATTTACTTACTTTTACTTTTATCTTTCGAACACAAACCTTTAAATTTTAAAAACATTCCATCATCATCATCATATACATTATTTCTAGAAGTTGAGTTTTGATGACTATCCACTTTCGTCCCTTCATACTTAATCTTAAAAATGGTACCTCATTTATCGATTTTGGTTCTCCGCTTCTGACTAATAATTGTTAATTTAGAATGACACATTGTATTGTTTGCTTAAAAATCATAGTTAATAATTACAAGATAAAAGGAACTTTTTATATAACATGTTTTTAATTTTTCTGTTGAATCATATAAAATTGACAATTCTATGTATTAATAAATACTTATTTAAAAATTTTTTTTGATGAATTATCCTATCAACTTAACGCAAGTTAATTGGAAAATAACTTGCGTTTAACTTTTAGTTACAGTCCCGGCCGATAGAGGGCTGCACCATTCTACAAAACAAAATGAACTGAAAATGAATTCAATCCTACTTAAAGATGGCTAAAAGTATTAAAAGAATGCATTGTCATCGTATTCTGGGCTATTCTAAAAGTTTCAAATGTCTAGCTAGTCGGGAAGTTAGTTAAAATTCGATTGCAAGATTTGTACTTGACAAACACACACACAAACAAAAAAGCGAGTTAATAAAAACATGGTAAAAATTGACTTTTGGCCTTGGAGTTCTTTCCCTGGATGCATAGTTACGGCACGGTTAAATAGTTAGCACAAAGAGGTTTTGTAATGTAAATATCCCATTTTCCACGAGTTTGTGACATACTTAACTTTTCATATTGTCTACAAAGTTGGGTGCAGCTTCAATATAGGACCCGATTGGCGATATTTTGTATTGGCGACTTATTTTTTTATTTCGAATTTTTCTTATTTATTTCGGATTTGGATTTAACCATGTCTACTGTGTTAAGGTCAATGCAAAACCGATTAAAAAACACAATACTGGAGGTGAAGAGTAACGCAAAACATGAGATATGTACACATCAAAACACCTTTGGGAACAGCTTTGGTATAGGATCCCAATGGCGATATTTTGTATTGGCGACATTTTTGTCGCCTAGCCAAACATCGTGTCGTTAATATCGTATGAATTACACAGAAATTTGATTTTGCAAAATACATATTAAATCTCTACAACTCTTAAGCACCATTGTTATTTGACAAATGAACAATGGATACACATTAACCGGTTCTTCTTTCGTCCTATAACAAACCACCAACCTCGCCATAAAATTTATCGTATTTTATTCGAATGCGAAATTTTCACACGCGCCACCTAGCTACATTAATAATACGAATACGAAATTGAACAGAATACATTGATACCTCGATAATCTCTGCCTGAAGTTCGGATAACATGCATTCTTCTGAGTTAGTTTATTCCTTGCCAGTTTAAAGGAGGAAAAATTTGCCCTTTCTCTTGCAGGAAATGGATAATCAACATTTGTTCAGTTAAAGCCATTGAAATTTATCTAAAGGATTATCAGCACTTCGAGTAATCTCCCCTACTTGCGTATTGCGGTACTTTAACTTAATTATGCCACCCTAACGGAATTGCCGAAAGGCTAATTTTAAGTATTATCCTGGATTAAATAGAGGATGTGTACTAGAGCAGTATTTAATCTGGAGAATACTTAAAATTTAGCCTTTGTTGTATACTACTAAATATTTGGTACGTCTTTCTACCCTTAATAGAATGAACTCATTGTTACAAGGGCAAATTAAAAATCAGAAAAGTCTCAAGTAAAGCCAAAATTAATTCACTCTATTATCAGCAGAATATTTTAGAACCAATTTTCGGAGAAGAAATTCCAGCCTTATATGGAAAGGACATTTATAAAGTTGAGCCTCATATGGACAAAGCCACTAGTCACACGTCTAAATAAACTCCCGCATATTTAGCAAAGAAAGAATCAATCATTCAGGAATAAAGTGTATTCCATTTAATGAAATATCTATAAAATCTCCTCACGATTTACCAGTGGACTTTTGCGCTTTTGGTTTATTAAAACGAGCCTTAGGAAAACGACATCCAAGAATACTGACCTGACATTGGAAAACGGTCCATGAGGAATGGGGTAAAATTGACTTGACAGTACTAAGAAAAAGTTTACTTTCATGGAAAATTCGAGCTAGAGCTATTATCAAAAACCATGGTTAACTGATAGAAGCAAATCGCAGCGTGAAATACGGTATTTATACATAAAACTGAACTATCAAAATTGCTTCTATTAAAGGCGAACGACCTTCTGTACACCATATTTAACAATGTTGCAAAATCGAAAGTGGTTCAGTGGTAAAATTCAAATAATCTGATGCACGGTCAAACATAACGAACAGCGTATATATATATATATATATATATATATATATATATATATATATATAAATATAAACAGCCCAAGTAGTACTTAATAAATGGCTGCGTTCTTTCGACTCTCATGTTCGTTTAGTTTTTTTTTGCATTTTGACTGAGACTCGGTTAAGTGGTTTTAGTATCCCCTTACCCCAAGGACTGATCAGGTGTATGGAACTATAATTTTACCCTGATCTCCCGATTGACCATTCTAAATTTCTGCATGCGTATGCACGGAAAACAGGAAAACACTAATTTTTAGTTTTTCCACTATAAGATGACTGTGATATTAATTTTTCTGCCAGCCATAAAGTTTTAAAAGATTCTTGATTACATCTAACCTTCTATGGGAATGAATTCAGTAACTTCAGTATGCTTCCGTAGGTCACAGGCGGCTATACTCTGCCGTTCACCAGAAATGGTATGCAATCTTATTGCCAAATGGATGGAGTCAGTTAAGACGATACTAACGCTTTTATCTTCCATTTAGGGGTATCTGGTGCTGCGTATTTATCAGGGGAAAAAGCATTAAATTTGTTACTGGCTGCTTGAAGGTTTAATGGCAATTTAAAACTATGTGTTGAACTAAAAAACCAACATGGGAAAATTATAATCATTTTCTGTATCTGCTTTGAGTAGACTTTGAACATGCAAGGAAGAGAGTCGGTGTTTTGCGCCAAAGGTAGATTTTAACTATGCAAACCAGTTTTTCATCTTCAAGCATTCGCAGAAAAGGTGCAGAGGTGGTTTGTTTGCAGTGGTGGCTCCGTGTTATGTATTTATTCATTTCAGTACGGATTTAACCTTTAGCTTACGGGGACCATTTTTCCGATTCCCTCTTTAGAAAGGGAGATTTCTTACCCCCTTTGTAAGAACGGCCATTAAGAGGTATATATATATATATATATATATATATATATATATATGTCGGACTTAAGCGGGAACGAAATAATTATTCTAAATTTAAAGGGGGCTTAGTAATTAATTTATTGTCGTGGCGTAATTCGCCACTATTCTCATATCTTGGTTCGAAATACATCGAGAGAAATCGGGGGAATTCCCTTTGGATTGATTGACATCTGTGGCCACGCCTATGGTTCAACGCCGGTGTATGCGTCACAGAGATCATGTGGGCATGCGCGGTGGCTTTGGATGGCAGAAAAACAATAGCGTTTTCTTCAGACGGCGGGATTTAATTCATTGCTAGTGGACGCGTGTCAGCTGGGTCCATAATTTGAAAATGGCGAGAGCTCAAATATGCGCTACTTGGATCAGTGGTTGCTGGAAGGTGAAATAAATTGGCTTGATTGAGTTGGAACTATGTTTGTTTATTGGATTTAGGCTACTTACCACTCGCCACCAGTATTAACATGATGACTTCGAATTAATCTTAACCACACGCCTGTCATATATATATATACAGTCGGACCTCTATATATCGAACTTCCATATATCGAAAGTCTCCATATATCGAACAGTTTGTGAATCCCCGTTTTCATTAGGTAGAGAAACTATCTCTATATAACGAAAGATATTTCTATATATCGAATTTTTTTCCAAAAGATTCTTAACGTGGCACGTGATTTTTCTGTCCCGTAAAGATTTTTCCCTTAGAGATTTTTTTAGACGTTGATGAAGGCCTCATTGTTTCCGATTACCCCACAGATGACGACATCATAAACTCCCTTCAGGAAGCACAAACTGACATCCAAGGACATGAAGAGACTCTAACTGAAGCAGAAATCGTTAATCCTTCGAAAAAAGAAATGCGCGCAGCATTTTATGTAATCCGTCGTGGTCTTCAATTCGCGGATAACGTCCCGGAGGCTGTATTTTCTGGACTTAATAGGTGTGAACACTTTTATGATGAATTTTCTTCTAAATTTATTGTGCAATAAGACATTCGAAAGTTTTTTGCAAAAATGTAAATCAATTGCGTTTGTATTTAAAGGTATGTAAATTTTGTTTGATAATTAAATCTAGTATAATTAATTTATGAATGTACGTAATTTGTAGTAATGTGATTCTTATTTAAATTTCTTGACATGAAAGTGATTTCGTATATTAGAAGAAGATGCACATATTTCTTGCAATTCAATGTATCACCAATAATTTTAGCATAACCGTTTCTATATATCGAAATTTCTATATATCGAATTTTTTTCGGGAACCGTCGACTTCGATATATGGATGTCCAATTGTATATATATTGTTCCGTTTACTGGGTACGATGGGATTGAATAAAAATCTCTTCAGAAAGTGCACAAAAAATATAATTTATTATCCTGTAAATTCTTCAGGCGCATACAGAAATACTAACAGAAAACGAGTAACAACTGTCTTCTTTACAACAGAAAACTCTAAAACCACAAGTCAGGATAACATAGTCTTCAAAACAATATACGCCCAACGCACTTCCAAACAATCAATACGCAGCAGAAGAGAACACTGACTTTCAATGACAATCTCAGGTATATTTATAGACTTCCAAAGCGCACTCCATAGGTCACCAGCTAGAAAGTTCCAGAACATACGAGAACGATCTAGAAGGTTGGCGACCATATGGCGCCACATCGCCAAATTTGGCGACCAAAATAAGTCACTAAATCCATCGCCAATTTGGCGATAACTCTCATATTTGGCGAGATTACCAAAGACTCGCAAAATTCGTAACAATATATATATATATATATTTATACACACACACACACACACACACACACACACACACATATATATATATATTAATTTTTGGGACCGTATTCTTGTGATACATGCTATCCCACCCCGTAAAGAAAAGATTAAACACAATTTTTTATTCATTTGGCTTAAACTACTCAATTAATTAACTTCCAACGACTAACTCAAAAACTATGCATTAAACAAACATTTACAACAAATCTGCAATAAATCCATGCATAGGTGACCGTGGCGCTCCGAAACCAATCACCCCGGCCAATAAACCATTACATTCGTATAAAAGTACGTTTACACTTCTTCCGTTTAGTGGGAAGCTTTCTAGCAGTAATATCTCACGATCGCAATTATCTCTCTTTCTTAACGGCAACCGTAATCTCCCTCGGATAGTTCATTCGGTCGAGAGCGGGGAATGTGGCAGGTGGCCGGTAGATAATCCGACGGAAGTGGAGCGAGTGATTATGATTGTCAGCCGAACGATATTAAATGCCATGCAACTTCATCGTGACGAATTCCTGCCGTTTGATGATAAAAAAAATGTTCATACTTATTTCTGAAAAAGGAATGTAATTCTTAAATTAAGGTTCAGAGAAAAGATTGCAATGTTTAAATAAATGTTCAGTAAATGTAATTGAATAAGGTTCCGAAAAAGGAATGTTATTCTTAAAGGGGTACATGACCTTGAAGCTCGACGAAATGACTAAAAATTTGGTCTAATTCTAACCACAAAAACTCAAATAATCTCTCTATTCTAAAAAAAAAGTAACTGCCGCTATCAAAAGCTTGTCACGCTATCTCCTCCGAAACCGCTGGGGGTATGGGGTCGAGACCGGTACCAATAGATGCAGAACAATGTGGGGAAGAAAGTAAGATATGTTTCATCTTTGTCAGCCTTTAAGTTTTTTTTTCATTTTATGTTTTGTGGAAAAAAATTGACTTTTTCATGTTCAGATTACGATAACTCGCCAAAAAAGGATCGTAGAATTTAGATTTTTTTACAATATAAGATTACAGACATTTCTCCTTCAAACAAGACCTCATTTGTTTAAAAATAACTTAAAACAGACTAATATTTTCATTAAAATTTAAAACCCACTTTTTCGACAAATTTATGCGTTTCGACAAATATAAGTCCGATGCTCTCAGATTTATTATGTTACAAAAAAAAATATTTACATCATCTGGAAGATGAAAGCTTCCTCATTCATATAAACCTCATTTCAAGTCTCTATCTTAAAATTTCGATTTTTAATCGAATTTTAAAGAAATACTTCAAAAAAATCTTCTCATTCGCTTCCTTCGCAGAAGGACATGAAAGAATATCCAATTTTTCACCCATAGGCGGGCTTCGTCCACTTCGCATAAGGGCGACTGACAACAGTAAATGGCTGTTACATTGCCCGAGAATCACCCCTATGTATCTCAAAGTGCTAAGTCCGGAGACCATGGAGGATGCTGCATCTCCACGACCTCATGCTGGGCCAATTTGCCTGAGGGAACAATATTTGAGGATGTCGAAGCCACCAAGAAAACGGTGACGTCCACATTAAGGGGACAGTAGACTTTCAAAATTGTGAAATTTGTCCAAAAATTCGATTTTTTATTTTATCGAATTGTGAAACTACGGACGAGTAGGAATGTGTTGCAAAAAGAATTTTTAATTTCCGCGATTACTTTCCTAGTTATAGTCATTTGTATTTAATTTAGATATTGTGTGGTTACTAATAGCAATAACTTTAAATGTGTTTTTCTCAAAATAAAAAGTTTCATGTCATACGAATATTCGGTCTGCTCCAGGCGCATTTCTAATGATCGTATTGCTTTGAAATTTAAGTTTTATATACTTAACTGTATACCAAATAAATCTTATTAAGAATAATCATGCTTCGAAGCTCAGAATTTCTAAATTTTGTACTCGAAAAGATGATTTATAGGTATTTTGCGAATTAGAAAGGGTGTTTTCACTATTATTATTTTTTTCTCTTTATATTTTTAATGAATGCTTAAAATAAGCAATAAGTTTCATTGCTAGTTCTATAAGGTATCCTGCAAATAAAAATTACCATATTATACGCAAAAGAAATGCGCATGGAACATTTTTAATGAGGCCAATTTTTGATATAATTAATAATTCATAATTAATAAATTCTTAATATTTCATAATCAAATTTTAACCACTTTTACATATCTATGGTACTAATCACATATTCAAATTTCAAGCAAATCCATTCAAATCAAAAAAAGTTAGGTTTGAAGGTCCACTGTCCCTTTAAAGAGCATTCCGAAAGAGGACTTTAAAAGTTGTTTCCGAAACTTATACAGACCAGCACAGAATTGCATTACGGCAGGTGGGAGTTACTTCGAAACATATTAAATGGGTATGTATTTCATGTAATATTTTTTAGAGTTACTAGGGGCTTCTCCCCTAGGCTCTCTACGCTCGCTCCTCTGTTATGGCTAATAGCGACATACATAGGGGTGATTCTCGGGCAATGTCACAGCTTCCATCCATTTACTGTTGTCACCCTTAATGCGAAGGGCGTTTCATCACTGTTGACTTATCAGCTTTAAAATTCAATTAAAAATCGAAAAATTAAGATATGGACTTTAATTGAGGTTTATATGAATGAAAAAGCTTTCAGCTTCCAGGTGATGTAAATATTTTCTTTGTAAGATAAAAACTCGAGGAGCATCGGTATTACATCCACATAGGGGACGATATTTCTTGAAAAACTGTGTTTCATTTTTTGATGAAAATATTAGTCTGTTTTAAAATATTTTTAAACAAATGAGGTCTAGTTTGAAAGAGAAATGTCTGTAATCTTAGATTGTAAAAGAATCAAATTTCTACGATCAGTTTTTGGCGAGTTATCGTAATCTGAAGATGAAAAAGTCCATATTTTCCCACAAAACATGAAATAAAATAAGAAAACTCCGACGAAGATGAGACATGTCTTACTTTGGTCCCCCCATTTTTCTGCATCCATTGGTACCACTCTCGACCCCATACCCCCAACGGTTTCGAAGGCGATAGCGTGAGAAGCTTTTGACAGCGCCAGCGGAAGTTACTTTTTTTTAGAACAGAGATTAGATCAGTCCTGGAAATTTATGGTCGCACCTTCTACATATAAAGTATATATATTTAAATATGTCATATATAAAAATGGAAATTATAAATCTACAAATAATTTTCAAATTAGCAGTTTAGAGTTTTATACGATTAACTGCTAATTTGAGTTTGCGTGCAGCATTATTTTTAAACTATCAATAGGAAACTGATAAAACTACACTAACATGCATATTTCACGGTACTCTACATTTTAAACCAGAAAAACGTGCAATTCTGGAATACTTTTATCTTTATGTAGGAAAATTATTCAAATAACTGTGATAATTTTTGAAGTTTTCCAGTTTTATGTTCAATTTTTATTTTAAATAACATTTATTACAATTTATTTGGTTTTACATTACAGGTACCTATATTAAAATTGTATTCTGACCATTAATTATTTTCCGTAAGCATATATCTCAATTTTATGATGCGCGCAGAACTTTATGATTTTTAATCACCAGTTAGTCATGTAAAATTCTAAACTGCTATTTTGAAAATTATTTATAGATTTATGATTTCCATTTTTATGTATAACATATTTCAAGATATGTACTTTATATGTATAAAGAAAGAAAATTTCTTTTTTTAATATTATTTGAGTTTTTGTGGTTAGAATTAGACCATATTTATAGTCATTTCGTCGAGCTTCCAGGTCCTGTGTCCCCTAAACAAAGGTTCAGAAAAAGGAATACAGCTCTAAAATAAAAGTTAAAAAAAGGAATGTAAAGTTCAAATAAAGATTCAGAAAGAAGAATCTAGTTAAATAAGGTTCCGAAAAGGGAATGTTATTCTTAAATGAAGGTTCAGAAAAGGAATGCAATGTTTAAATAAAGGATCCGAAAAAGGAATGTAGTTAAATAAGGTTCAGTAAAAGGAATGTTATTCTGAAATAAAGGTTCAGAAAAAACGAATGTAATGCTTAAATAAAGGTTCCGAAAAAGGAATGTAGTTAAATATGGTTCAGAAAAAGGAATGCTATTCTTAAATAAAGGTTCAGAGAAAAGAATGTAATGCTTAAATAAAGGTTCCGAGTAAAGAATGTAGTTCATTAAGGTTCAGTAAAAGGAATTTTATTCTTAAACTAGAAGTTAACCCGTCATTTTGACGTCATAATACTAATGATGACGTCATAATGGAAAAAGTATATGAAAGTTAAAAAATATCCTGAATTATCTAACAATATTGCATTAAATCCACACCTTGTAAAAGTAAACCCTTTCATTATTTTTTATTTATTTAGTTTTTCATGCGATTGGAGTAGTAGACTGCCATCCAACATGTCATTTTGACGTCATAATACTAATAATGACGTCATAATGGAAAACGTATATGAAAGTTAAAAAATATCCCGAATTATCTAACAATATTGCATTTAATCCACACCTTGTAAAAGCAAACCCTTTCATTATATTTTATTTATTTAGTTTTTCATGCGATTGGAGTAGTAGACTGCCATCCAGTTTTTCACAGCTCACTACGCGATATGAATACTTGAGCTACTTGATTCATTCACATTCAAGTTTGTTTACTTTCAGAATTCATCACAAAAGTAAACAGATTTTTAAAAACTGTTAAATATACAGATAAAAGCATCCAATTTTTTTTAGTTCTGAATGTTTTATAGAAAAATAGGCTGAACAAACATGATTTGATGGAGAAGATATTAGTTTTTAGGTAAGAAAAAATTCTGATCCATATCGGAAATTGAAATTAAGCCTAACCGACTGTTTGTTTACTGAGGGCTTCAATTGAAGGATGAGTACAGCCCGGAAGTGTTATACAGAGACAACGGCTATTATATATACAATAAAGGTCCAGAGAAAGGAATGCAATGCTTAAATAAAGGTTCCGAAAAAGGAATGTAGTTAAATAAGGTTCAGTAAAAGGAATGGTATTTTAAATAAAGGTTCCGAAAAAGGAATGTAGTTAAATAAGGTTCTGTAAAAGGAATGGTATTCTTAAATAAATGCTCAGAGAAAGGAATGTAATGTTTAAATAAAGATTGAAAAAGAAAACAATCTAGTTAAATAAAGTTCAGAAAAGGGAATGTTATTCTTAAATGAATGTTCAGAAAGGAATGTAATGTTTAAATAAAGGTTCCGAAAAAGAAATGTAGTTAAATAAGATTCAGTAAAAGGAATGTTATTCTTAAATAACGGTTCAGAGAAAGGAATGTAATGTTTAAATAAAGGTTCCGAAAAAGGAATGTAGTTAAATATGGTTCACAAAAAGGAATGTTATTTTTAAATAAATGTTCAGAAAAGAATCTTATCCTTAATAAAAGGTTCAGAAAAAGGAATGTAATGCTTAAATAAAGGTTCTGAAAAAGGAATGCAATTATTAAATAAAACTTCAGAGAAAGGAATGTAATGTGCCTAAATATAGGTTCCCGAAAAAGGAATCCAACTCTTAAATAAAGGTTCAGAGAAAGGAATGTAATGCTTAAAGGTTCAAGAAGAATGAATTGCTTAAATACGGGTTCAGAAAAGAATGTAATCCTTAAATAAAGATCCTGTTTAATTAGGATCTTCGTCCTCCTGTTGAGCATGGATAACGTGCAGAACAGTCTGTTCCTTAAACTCATTACACCTTCTAGGAGGAACCTTACTGTAATGGGGGTATAAATTCCTCTCAACTAGCGTTGCAAATATCTGTTTCGGACACCAAAACACACAACTTTCTAATTCCGTGTACCGTCGAAAGCAGTTTATTTCAACTGGTGTAGACGTATCACGCCAACCACTATTGCCATTGAATAAAATGGCACGATGGTCTAAAACTGGTGTGTTTTACTACCGCATCTAAGTTATTCTCTCTTCTCTTGCAAAGTTGCACCCCCTCCCTTTTAAAACCCTCCCTACAATGTTGCGCCATTCCCACTTTACAGATATAACATTTTTTCCCCTAGAATAGTTATAATAGTAAGAAATGACACAGACCGGAATATATTAGAGGATACAAAACAAGCCGAACGTAAATACATTATTCAACGTTTTTCGTGCTAGAGAGCTCGATTTTAGTCGCAATACCGTCTTTTTTAGATTGTTTCCGCGATCCCCCCAATTCTCGGTTTTATTTATTATCTCCCGACGGCAATACGTTACCGGCCTTGTTGCATTTCTATGCACGCAGGTTGAAATCTGAACATTTCGGAGAATTTCGGGAAATATTTCACAGAATAAACGGATAAAAGTTTCTTATAAAATATATATATATATGAAATGTTCGGAGTGGACATCTCGTGAAAATACTGCAAACGAGGACGTAACAAAGATTCCAAATCATAAGGAATAACTTATGTTTATTTGACGTAAAAATTAACACATCTTAATCAGTTCGGAGCCAGATCGCGTCTCCCTCAAAAAAGCGCCAAAATAGAATTAGGTGAAAGAGGTTGCCAGAATTAGCGGAGGAAGTTAGTATGTGGAATTCGAAGCGTTTACTTCAAGACAAGAAGGACGGGTTACCATGGCAGAGATGAAGTACAGAATGGGCGATTATAGGTAGTTAGTAATATTATCACACACACACACATATATATATATATATATATATATATATATATACTCTCAGACACACACACACACAAAGACGCACCAAGAAGGAATTATCCGAATGGGACGAAAATCTGTAGATGTGATCTACATGTACAGAAAAACAAATGAATACAATTTGAGAAAAACTGGATCATTTATTCAAGAGATTCACAAAGGGAAAAAGTCAATAACGCGTTGGTCCACCTCTGGCCCCTATGCAAGCAGTTTATTCGGCTTGGCATTGATTGATAGAGGTGGCGGATGTCCTCCTGCGGGAAATCGCGCTGAATTCTGTCCAACTGCTACGTTAGATCGTGGAAATACAGGGCTGGTTGGAGAGCCCTGGCCATAACGCTTCAAATTTGCTCAATGGGGAGAGAGATCCGGCGACATTGCTGGCCAAAGTAGAGTTGGGAAAGCACGAAGACAAGCAGTAGAAACTCTCGCCGTGTGCGGGCGGGCATTATCTTGCTGAAATGTAAGCCCAGGACGGTGTGATATGAAGGGCAACTCAACGGGGCGTTGAATATCGTCGACGTACCGCTGTGCTGTAAGGGTGCCCCGGGATGACAACAGAAGGGGGTCTTGCTATGAAATGAAATGACACCCCAGACCATCACTCCTGGTTGTCGGCCCGCATGGAGGAAGACAGTCAGGTTGGTATCCCACCGCTGTCAGGGGCGTCTCCACACAAGTATTCGCTGGTCACCGGAGTTCAATTCGAAGCGGGACTCATCACTGAAGACAATTCTACTCCAGTCAGTGACATTCCAGGTCGAATGTGCCCGACACCGCTGCAAACGGACTTGTCGGTGTTCAGAGATCAATGGTAGTCGGCGCAAGGGGCGTCGTGAGCTCCGTTGCACGTACGATCGATGATAATGATGAATCTGTGGCTGTGAGTGCCGCCCTGACGATTGCTTGGTCCCCACCTTCTGTCGTTTCTCAAGGCCGAGCGTTTCCTTCTTGACGCTGTGTTCGGCCATGGTTCACCCATTCCTGCCAACATCGTCTAATAGTGGCATCGCTCCGATCCAAATGTAGAGCTATTCGCCGATTAGACCAACCGGCTTCTTTCAGCCCATCGACACGTCCTCTCTCAAATGCTGACATCTGCCCATATTGTTCGGGCACCTGTATGCGAGGCATAGTTACTGTCTACCTGAGTACGCGGAATGAAATTGGAAAAGAATTTATGACCTGGAATCGAAATTGCTCCTCTTTAATATCCCGCCAGTTGCGCAGCTAAGATGCGTTGCAGCGTCACATGTTCATTCGTTGGCCTCCAAACTTTAAAATTTTGCATTTTCCGTCGAAACCTGTATGCATATCAATTTCTGTCCAATTTGCATTACCCTTTCTTGGTGCGTCGTTTTATTTTGTTGTTCTAGGAGTGTATATACAGGGTTTGTATAAAAAGTATCGGGAAAAGTTTCGGAAAAATAAATTTATTTGAGATATTGCTACAATTCCTTAAAAATATTCAAAATATATCCCTTGAGCGTCGGCAAACTTTTACCAGCGGCTTTTCCACGACTCGAAAGCTTCCTGGTAGGCGAATTCCGGAAAGTCCTTAAGGTTGCGCTTGCAAGCTTCTTTGACGGCACTTAGGGTCCCATGGTGGAGTCCTTTGAGGGAGGATTTCACTTTTGGGAATAGGAAATAGTCTGTCGGTGCCAAGTCGGCACTGTAAGGGGGTTGGTGAATCGTCGTGATGCCGTTTATCGGCAGGTACTCGGTGAACTTTGAGCAGGCGTAGCTGGGTGCATTGTGTCATCCGTCAAGACCTTGGGTGCGAGTTTAGTGCAGATCTTTCGCATCGCCAAATTTTCAGTGATAAGGCTGTGCACTGTCATATTATCAACGGCAATTTTACCCGTGACCATGCGTACACTTAACTGACGGTCTGAATTCAGCACTTCACGCACTCGTTTCACGTTGTCGTGGGATCTTGAGGTTGAAGGCCATCCAGCGCGGGGCTCGTTCTCCACACTCTCTGTGCCATCTTTGAAGAGCTCGTGCAACTTAAAAACTGCAGCTTGTGGCATGCCTTCATCTTTGAATACTTTGCGAATCATGCCCAATGTCTCCGTACCCGTTTTCCCCAGTCCAACACAAAATTTGATGGCGTACCGCTGTTGAATCATTCGCTGTATTTTGCGCTTGCACCGAGTCACTCGACAGGGGTCCACTAAAAACACGATCTAGCCTGAAAGAACGTTCGCAGGCGATTGGCGCTTCGTGCGTCTTGTAGGTCATATCCCACACCACCGAGCATGCACGGTACGAGCGCGCTCTGACGCACAGTCAAGTCTGGAAAAAATTTTCCCCATACTTTTTATACAAACCCTGTATGTATATATATATATATATATATATATATATATATATATATATATATATATATATATATATGTAATATCGGCGACGTGGAGGAACAAATAATAGGCCAGAGTGGATGATGTCGCCGATACACATGATGCATGATGACAAACCGAGCATTTTCCCGCAAAGACTCCCAACGCAGACACAGGAACCACAGATACGTAATTGAATCTAAAGCATTTTATTAAGTTTCCAAGTCGTCCCGCCCGGGATTATATGACAGACCGATTCTTACAGAGTGTGTCTAATTTTAGACACCAGATAGTTTTAAAGGTTCATCTCATCACGTGACAGACGGGTGTGTCTTAATAGCTGATTGGTTAAAAGTTATTGTTCATGCGCAGAACTGATTTACTCTCGTAGTGACGCCACGCAACTTTAAATTTTCAAGTCAACAGGCAGCCATTTAATATTTTCTCTCGAGGTTATTAGAACTTAGAATCAAAAGTGAAATTAGTTTCAAACGCCGCAGGGAATTTAGAATAATGTTAGATTTTAAAATGGAATTTAACGCGAATGCCCAAAGGGAATTAAATGTTTTAAGGGATTAAAATAGGGTTTGTAATTTGGAATAGTAAAGTGAGGAATTAAAAGTTTTTAAATGTTAAGAGTGCTGAATTAAGAAATTACTAGTTTTTAATATTATAGAATATCCCCCCCCCCGTCCGAGAAGAGGCTGACCTACAATGCCTGCATTGGAGGGCAGACTCACTCAGATGAGTGAGAAGAATGGGCATTAAAAAATTTGGAATAAGTTAACGAAAAAATTTCAATTAAAGTTAAATTGCAAAAAAAAATTTTAAAGATCACGTGATGAGCTGACATAACAACATTATCAAATTTGCTGAAAAATATATATAAAAATCACTAAAAAGAAATACACATAATATTAAATTGAAGATTCTACCTAATCATTAACTGAAAATTGCTGTGCAGGGCGGGCCCTCCCCGCACAACAACATTCCAGCAAAAAAAATTTCAATTAAATTTAACCAACAAAACTAAGTTATCAAATTTTCACTTTACATCAATTTTAATTTTGAGTCGACTCACACAAATAATAGAATATAACAATGAAAATATCAAAAACAACAAACAAAAATGTTAAGTAAATGGAATAGAACATGACAATAATAATTTGAAGTTATTGTACTTTCCTCCTCAACTCTCACAACATTGGGGTGAGTCCAAAAAAGTGTGTAAGGTACATATGATAGCTTATGATTCATTGTCCTTGTTAAAAAAATCACAGTCTTTTTAGTGCTGTGTTATTTTTGCTTCACAAACGTAGAATGCATAAACATCACATTATCTCGACTTGTTTACATATAAAGAAAATTAGTTCTTTAGTTACATAATAAAAATCACAGTTTATAATAAAAATCACACTTGCAATAAAAATCACAAGTTTTAATAAAATCACACTTCAAATATATCAATTGTATATCAAAATTACAGAACATATTACTCATTATCTAGTTTTCGTATCTTTATTTATCTCATTATTTTTTTCTTAATATCCCTTATCTCCTTTATTTCAATATTACTTATTATCAAGAAAAATTCTCTTTTCAATATCCTTATATTTCTTATTACTCTCATTTCAATATTCATTTGTTATTCCTACAATATTTACTTGTTCAAAAAAAATCTCTTTTTAATATTATCTTTTTTCTGTATATTTCTTATTATTATCTTTTCATCATTCCTTAATATATCCTTAATCTTCCAATAATATTTATTCATTCCAAAATTCTATTCAATATTCTTTAGTTATACTTATTCATATTTATTCTAACTTTATTTATTCTCAATACTTTTCACTTTATTTTCAAATTATTTATTTACTATTCATTTTTGTACATTTATTATAAGTTTATGTGGATCCATTTCCTTGTTTTGAAGGTACCTTGTTGTATGTGTGTTCCCCAACTCTTAGTCTCAAATTCTTTAATTCTACCTCTAAGTAGTGAGGGGTTGCGTTTATGTTTGTGTAACAAGTAGGTTTTCTTTCTCCCTATTGTTCTCTGACTAATAAGGAGGAAGAGTCTTTTAGCCGTACAGTGGACTAACCGTAAATCTCCGAACATGATATGACTGCATTGAAAAACAGCATCTTGCATAGTACAAAGATGGATAAAAAGGAAAAGGTGCAGTTGTCATACCTGTGGGAGTATAATATATAGAAATGGGAGGACAAAAGGAGTGGCCATCCCAGCCCTGTTTTAGTCATTACTCAAGCATATGATCTTCAGCACTTTAAGTGACTGAGTTGATGAATTAAAAACAAATAGTAAAAAAAATTAAAAAAGATCTTAAACAGTTGGGACGGCATCCAACGCGCTTGTAGAGGTGGTGATAGGAAAGTGTATTCAAGAAATAGAAAATTTACTGAAAGGTTAAAGAAGTAGAGTTGTCATAGTCGGTGTGTAAATTGAGATTAAAAAAAAATTCACATATAATAGTATTCTTAAGAAGAAAGTTTAAGTTAGACAGTTTTTTTTTTTATATATCTTTAGTAGGACAACACATAATTAATTATATCAATTTAAAAAATATATAATGATGTTAAGCATCACATAGAAAAGAAAGAAAAATGGATCTAATGTTTGTCATTATTCGTGGTGTAGTTTTAAGTTCTCTGGTGCATTATAATATCTCAATCTGCAAGCATGGACAATTTCAGAATCTCGTTTAGTGTGAAAGTTTGGTTTATCAATTTTATATTCAATAGAATCAAAAATACACAACATATGAAAGTAATAAACACACAATAATAAAATACTCCTAATACCAATAATAACAATAATACCTTAATATTCTCTATCAATTGTCATAATTTAATGTTAATGTTCAAATTTCAAACTATTATTCTATCAATTGACACAAATAATCAAAATTCTTTTACCAATACCCATCTCAGTTTTATTAAGTTAATCATGAAATCGATAAACCAAAATTAATTTTTCTTTTCTTATATCACATTTCGGTATGAATCCTCGCTGTAAGGTTCCCAAATATTCATCATTTGTATTTAATATCTTAAAACATATTTCTCATTATAATATTATCTTTCCTATTTATTTATTATTCTTCATTATTTCTATTTCGAGAATTTTCTGGGGCGGATGAACCAAATATAACATACAATGGTTTTTTAATTCTCCAATTGTGGTTTTTTGGCACCCTAAGTCATGTTATAAAGACGTTCCTTTTATGAAAATCGTAAAACGCCTTTTAACTGTCGATTGAACCTCCAGAAATCTTCTTTACTTAAATTCGTAGAACAATTTACGAGGTTTCAACATCAAATGTAATATTTCAATATACCAAATAAAATACTTAAATTCTTAAAACACTTATAATCTCTATATATAGTAAATATTCATGTGGCTAGCAATGAAATTTAAATACACAAAACTTAAATTATAATCCTTCACTTGAAACCAAACCCCGATATCAAAACCAAATTTATAACGGACGAGAAAACAGAAGTACATCATGATCAAAAATAACTGAAAACATCTTAAAAATATATACGATTCATGTTTACAGAAGCCAGATAACTAACCATATCAAATTTATATTAAGCAAAAACATTATTATATTTCGTTAAAATTTGTTCTAATTGTATCAGAGTATCAATATCATTAAAATCCCAATATTTAAACATTACATACAAATTTTCATTTAACATTTTAAGAACTTTTAAAATTTCATTGACAATCTGTCTTACCTTTAATTTTATGTTGATTTAAGACCGAATTTTATTATATGGCACAAAATAAATTTACTTTAGTGAAGATTTACCGCTGATTATTACATATTTTTCTGCAAATCCAAAAGCTGGAATAAGTTGCTGATGCAGGAACATTTTTCCTCTTCTCTGAAGCACCATTGGAGAGACACACAAAATAAATTTTTATTTAAAAAAAAAAAGAAAAGATGATCACGCTGTTTGACAAAACACCGCACGATAGAACGCTTTTCACTAAGGAGAACATGGCTGGAAATTAACTTTCGATTTCGCGCACACTCTTGTTGAAGTCTCGCGAAGAATTTAAATCCGCAGTCACTGGTCGTCACACGGCAAGAAAAAAAAAGAAGCACATTTTGAAATCCGGATAGAAGAACGATGAATTTAAATCCACAATTGCTGGTCATCACACGGCAAGACGAGAGAAGAGAGAAAAAAAATAGGAGCGTCGAAGGCGCACAAAATTTTACGATGTACTCCCGCTTATTTCGTTGGAAAGACATTGGGAGCTAACGCGTCACACCACATGGCTGACGGGAACTCCGAAATTATCCAGCGTAGACGAACGCTCTGACGCACAGTCAAGTCTGGAAAAAATTGTTCCCGATACTTTTTATACAAACCCTGTATGTATATATATATATATATATATATATATATATATATATATATATATATATATATATATATATATATATATATATATATGTAAGAATCAGATCTATTAGTTATTACTTTTAATGAATAGCCCCTCACTTAAGGTACGACCCCCGATGACTCATACTCACGAGTTGAGGTTGAATTAATTTATCACCCAATAGGGAGGGAGTCCTATCGGAATAGTATGCTAACCGAGTTGGCAACCCTAGGGAGATGGGGGATTTTCAGATATCTCGGTACTACTTGCTGTGTGAACGCGACACGTCCTAGTTGCTGAGCTAGAATGTTTGTCTCGAAGTTAATGGAGTTAATAAAACTTACTTAATTAGAAACGAGTCGCACTTCGCTACTGAGTACATTCAAATTAAATACAACGGTCAATGTATGCAATTAATGCAAATATATATATACATATATATATATATATATATATATATATATATATATATATATATATATATATATATATATTTTATAATAAATACGACGATCAATATATACAATTGATGTAGAAAAAAATATTTATATTTATAAAAAAATCGTAAGGGATATTTTTATAGGCAAAATAATGTCCAATCGTCTGCCGCATTAGCAAGAAAAAAATATTTTTTTGTCTATTTAGTTGTTATGCACGTGACGATACATTTATTTAAAGTACCGGAAAAAGAAATCACGTGATCAACATTTAGTAAATTAAATTCTAAAATTTAATTTTTTAAAATTCACCAAAAATCAGAAAATAGAGGTAAAGATTCGAAAAAGATTTGATTTTAAAGGAAATTTTTTGGTCGTTCTCGCGATATGAATTTTATAACCCTCAAATTATAATTTTAAATGCAAACTCAAAAAAAAGTTACAAAAACAGCTTAAAAATTTAATTTAAAAAAGTCTAAGAAGAATTTTTGAAAAATCTTTCTTAGTGCACCCCTACACTATAAGAAGAATCGCCATGCAAAATTTCAGCCCTTTAGGTCCAGCGGTTTTGGTCTGTGCGTTGTATGTCAGTCAGTGAGTCAGCTACGGAACTGTTTTATATATATATATATATATATATATATATATATATATATATATATATATATATATATATATATATACACAGTGGAATCTCGATCTATCGTTTTCGGAGGGACCGACTGAACAACACGATGGATGCGGGAAAACGATAGATGTGGGAACATGCAAAAAAGTATTAACATACCTTAAAGTTTGATATCCCTAAAATATATTTACTCACATACATAAATGCATACATACCCGTAGTGTAACTGAAGGTAAAATTACAAAGTTGTACTGAAATCCAAGATAACAATAATAAAAAAAAGAAATACTCGTAGATACACAGGAATTTTGATTCAAATAAAAGTTCTTAATCGTCGTTTGTTTTTTGGCGGTTTTCTCTCCACAAGTAAACAATATTTTTTTTTGTGTTGCAAATTGCATTCTTTTCGGTATCGGTTATTGTGTGAGAGTATAAAGAAGCCGTGAATCGTTTGTGACTAGAACCATTCCATTGCACTGGATGGGGTCCGACATAAGACCACCAGGAAGTTCTGCTTCCGGGTGAAACACTCATCGGCCAGTGTAGAACTGCAGTATTCAGAAACTTCCTACACACTAGACCAAACATCTGGGCTCCTACGTCTATATATATATATATATATATATATATATATATATATATATATATATATATATATATATATATATATATATATATATATCTATATATATATATATACATATATATATCTATATATATATGTATATATATATATTTATGTATACATATGAAATGACCCAAATTGAGTCATCTCATGAAGTAACACAATCGAGGCCGAAAGAATACAATTTAAAATCATAAAGAAGAATTGAAATTTATATCATGAGAACAGCGACATAACATCTATTTCGCTTCGAGTCAGTCCAGCGTCTCCCGCAAAGAGCGCCAAAATAGAATTAGGTCAGAGAGGTTGCCAGAATTGGCGGAGGAAGTTAGTATGTGGGAAGGCGAAGCGTTTACGCCAACACAAGGAGGAGGGGTTACCAGGACTGAGATGAATTACAGAATGGGCGATTATAGGTAGTTAGTAATATTATCACACACACACATACATACATACATACACACACACACACACACACACACACACATATATATATATATATACACTGGTTATCAAAAATTAAGGAAAAGTAACAAAAATAGCGATTACTCAAAAAGTTACGCGTAGAATTTAATGAAACTTATACACATTATACACAGACATAGGTAGGTATAAAATAGTATAAATAGAAATAGCCAGACAATTAAGGTGTTATAGAAACTAGCATATGCATACAATGAACAAATCGGATGTGTCAGTTTAGTATAGGAAAAGTACTTTTAATATGGCGTATGATCCCCTATGAAGCAATACAGCACAAACAGCGATGTGTGATGCTGTCAATTATGCGGTCTATGAGATAGGTAGGAAGTGAGAGCCATTGCTCTTGCAAAGCAGTTGAAAGCGTAGATAGGGTCCTACGACGTTTATTAGAGCAGCTATACGTCGTCCTAAAGCGTCCTAAACATTCTCGATAGGATTCAGGTCCGCTGATCTAGCTGCCCACTCCATGCGCTGAATTGTTTCCTGCTCAAGATAAGCATCCACAATGCGATCCCTCTGCGGTCTCGCTTTATCGTCCTATAGCACGAAAGCATCACCTATTGCCCCGGCATAAGGGCGCACATATGCATCAAGGATGTCATCTCTATAGGTGTGAACATTCACATTTCTACGGGGAAAGACATGGAGGTCTGTAATTCCACCCAAAGAGATACCACCCCAAACACAGGCACTGCCTTATCCGTATGCATCTTTTTCACGGATGTGTGATGGATGAAAACGAATTCCAAGTTCTCTCCAAATTAAAATACGCCTACTATCGCTTTGGAGCCTAAACCTGTATCCATCCGTAAAGAGAACAGCTGTCCATTGATCACGCGTCCAATGGACATGTTGATGTGCCCACTGCAAACGTTCCCGCCTATGGCATGAAGTTTAGAGGGACGCAAATGGCTGGTCGCCTCGCAAAAAGACCACCTTCGTGAAGCCTTCTACGCACGGTTGACGTTGATACCAACCTTCCGGAGCTTGCAGCGAGGGAGGATAGATAGATACTGAGTTCAGGAGGAGTTGCTGTTCTATTCCTTCGTGCGCATAAGGACAAATAAGGATACAGAATCCATGGTTAGAAATTTTTGCCAAAGTCTATGAACCACAGACGGACTCACATTTAGCCACCTGGTCACTTCTGTCTGACTTTGTCCTGCTTCTAGTCTCCCAATAGCTCGCCATCACAGTTCTTCGGTCAAATGATGCCTGGAGGTCATTGTTAAAATTTGGCTATGCCAGACGTCTAATCTCAGCCTCACAGCGACAATTGTCGCCTTGCTCTGCGACATGCACTTTTATGCTCCTCGCAAATGACGTATTCCGACTGCAGCGCCACTATTTTGCGTAATGTAGTATTGTTCAGCACCTTTTACTTAACAACATATTCAAATTTTAAACAGATTGGCCTAGTTTTGAACGTGTTATCCCTCTTTCTGTGATTTTTCCTTAATTTTTGATAACTAGTATATATATATATATATATATATATATATATCTTCTGTCCGTGTGTATGTCCCTGAACTCCGTCTAAACGGCTGGACTGATGTTCATGAAACTTTGTGTGTGCGATTAAGTTGATTCGAGAATGATTTAGATTCACAATAAGACACCCCTAGCACCCTAAGAGGGCAGGGGCACATTTAAAAAATAATCGAAAACGACTGATATCACTGTCGAATCCATAGTTTTCGGGGTCGCTGAGATTAATAGTGACACTCCCAGTATCGATTAAGGGCAAGTTCAGCTCCCCATTACCATAGGCGAGTGAGGCGGGAAGAAGGGGGAATATAAAATCTCCAAAATGACCGAGAGTAGTGTCGAATCCATAGTTTTCGGGGTCGCTGAGAGGAACAGTGGCAATCCCAATGCCATTTAAGTGAGAGTTCACCACCCCTCACATCAACGTTGGAGGGGAGGCGGGGGGGAGGAGATAAAATGTCCAAAATGACCGAGAATAGTGTCGAATCCATTGTTTTCGGGGTCACTGAGACGAATAGTGACACAACTGATGCCGTTTAAGCGCGAGTTCAGCCCCCCCCTCATCAGCATTGGGGTAGGAGGGGAGAAAGGGGAAAAATGAAATGTCCAAAATGTCCGAGAGTAGTGTCAAATTCATTGTTTTCGGAGTCACTGAGATGAATATAGGAAACTGAAAGTGTTGTTTATAATCAAGTTTTGAGTTAAATAATAGAGTTCATTTGTAATTTTATTTTATCATTTGTATACTGTACATATACTTTTAAATATCCGTAAATAAAATTACTTAGATTTTACACTATAGGTAGAATTCATTCCTTTTCCTGTGTAGTAAAAAATTGAGATTAATAAATACCTGGGCAAAGCTGGGTAAACAGCTAGTATATATATATATATATATATATATATATATATATATATATATATATAGATAGATAGAGAGAGAGTGAGAGAGAGAGAGAGAGAGAGAGAACAAAAGAGCAAGATTTTAATATATATTACAACCTCATTTATCCGGGTAACTGGGACCATAGGCAATCCAGATAATCAAAAATCCGGATAACCCCGGTAATATGGGTAATAAGCAAAACAAAGTTCTTAACTAAGCAGAGGTACTGTTTATTACGATAAAAAAACTATGTTTTGTAACTAAATTACATAGTAAGTATTGTTTACAAGACATTAAAAAATATAAAAATAACTTTTCACATCACTTCTTAACAAAAAATTGTTAAGTCTAGCAAAGCTTTCTAAAATTCAACAAAAAGCATTTTGTTATCATAATTTATTGTATTTTCTATGCATGAACTGTACATCGAATCAAACTAAAAAGCGAATATTGGGCGTACTTGTAGTTATGTTCTTGCTATCGTAGTTAAAGATTACAGCTCAGATTCAAAATATTAGAATAATTGAGAAAAAGTAATAAGAAAGAAATTATTTTCCATTTATTTATTTTTGATACTAAGTAAATGCAATTAAGTTTCTTATAAATTGAATCTGGAATGTTTAGATAAGATTTTAACATTTACAAAATATAAAATACAATAAATTAGGTATACAACAGATTTCTGAAACACATCAAAATATTAGAATAAAATTTAGATTGGTTCAAAATATTAGAATATTTTATTTTACGCAAAAATATTACCTTATGAATATGAAGTAAATGGTAATTAATATTTTGTAGCATCCCCTTTAGCTTTAATAACAGCGTACAATCGATCTTACATACTATATACAAGGTGTTTACAAACATTTCTATCAATATTAGCCCAAATAGACTTTATATGTGCCACTAACTCAGTTTTACTTTAAGGAGAATTTTCTTGGAGTTTTTTTTCATTATACCCCATAAGTTTTCGATGGGATTAATGTCTGGTGAGTTTGGTGGCCTAGGAAGTACCTTAATTTTACGTTGATGGAACCAATTCTAATGACACCGAGGTATGTGGTGACGCTAAATCTTGTTGAAAGATGAAATCATCTTCAAATAAATCCTCTGATGATGGAATCATGTAATATTCCAAAATTTCTTGATATATCTGAGAGTTAACCTTTTCGTAGACTATGCATAACTTTCCAGGTCCTTCTGCGCTCATGCAACCCCAAACCATGACACTAGCAGCAAATATTACCGAACGTTTAAGGCATTCTTTATCAAATGCTTCTTGCTTCATTCTACAAACTCGAATACCTAGATTACCATATGAAACACAAAACATACTTTCATCACTAAATAATATTTTTTCCAATCTTCTTCGCTCCATAAACGTCTTGATTTACACCAATTCAATCTTATACGCTTTTGTTTTGCAGTCATGAGAGGTTTTGTTTTCGGTACACGAAATTCAAACTTAAATTTATGGAGACGTCTTAATGTTGTCGATTTAGAAACTTCAACTCCTTCTTCTTTCCATTTTCGGTGCAAGAATCGCACACTTAGCACAAGCGTATAGTTAAGAAAACTGTTTTTCTTAACTATACGCTTCAGTTTCCTGTCATCTCTAGCAGATGTTTTTGGTTTTCGGCTGCCATTTCGGCGATTATTTTGTAATTTTCCATTTTATGAATATTGTGTTAGTATTTTACTAAAGCTTGATTGCGAACAATGTAAATAATTCGCTATATAACATTGATTTTTACCGTGCCGATACAAATCAACCATACGAAGTTTAATAGATTCAGGAATATCACTCACACGACCCATTTTAAGACGAAAAAGCAAACAAACTGCAAAAAGAATACTGATTTTAAATAAAATCGTCTGAATTTAATCAATGATGCCACCAGTTATGAATTTGTGATAATTAAAGGAGAATTAATGTGAAATATTCTAATATTTTGAACCACTTGAATAAATATTCTAATATTTTGACTTTTCAAAATAATTTTTTTTCAATTAATCTTTTCAAAAATGATATTAATTTTAAGATAATAAATAAGTTTAATCAACAATAAGTTCTTAATAAAAATATGGTTTGCATATTTGCATTAAAAGACATTAAATTACCAAATGATATTTTCAATTTGTAAAAAAATGTAATTATTCTAATATTTTGAATATGAGCTGTATCATCTAGTGTGAACATTAAATAAGAATAAAGTCTACAAATCTGATCCAGATTAACCGGAGATTGGGATCAACGAAGGCCAGATTAACGACGTTTTACTGCAATTTCTAACCGTCCACCTGAGACCAAATTTGCACAATTCCAAAAATAACTGCATCCATTGGTATGACGGAAGGAACTCGTGCCGGATATTCAATTCTGACATATGTACGACTAGCTGAAAACCCGCGCTTCGCTACGGAGTACATTAAAATTAAATACAACGGTCAATGTATGCAATTGATGCCAAAAAATATATATCTATATATATATTTATAGTAAATATGACGATCAATGTATACAATTGATGTAGAAAAAAAAAATATATATTTATAAAAAAATCGTAAGGGGTATTTTTATAGACAAAATAATGTCCAATCGTCTGCCGCATTAGCAAGAAAAAAAAGTATTTTTTTGTCTATTTAGTTGTTACGCACGTGACGATAAATTTATTTAAAGTACCAGAAAAAGAAATCACGTGATCAGCATTTAATAAATTAAATTCTAAAATTTAATTTTCGTTGTGTAAAATTTAATCGTTGTTACGCACATGACGCAAAATTAATTTAAAGTATCACAAAAAGAAAAACCACGTGATCAGCATTTTAGAATTTAATAAATTAAATTCTAAAAATGAATCTTTAAAAATTCCCCAAAAATCAGAAATTGGAGGTAAAAATTCGAAATTTTGAAGGAATTTTTATGATTTTTCTCGTGATATAAATTTTATAACCCTCAATATATTATTTTAAATGCAAACGTAAAAAAAGTTTAAAAAAAGCTTAAAAATTTAATTAAAAAAAATCTAAGAAGAATTTTTGAAAAATCTTTCTTAGTGCACCCCTACACTATTAGAAGAATCGCCATGCGAAATTTCAGCCCTTTAGGTCCAGCGGTTTGGTCTGTGCGTTGTATGTCAGTCAGTTAGTCAGTCAGTGAATGAATGAGTCAGTTACGGAACTGTTTTATATATATAGATAACTAATGAGTCTATTTCTGGGGTTGAAACATACAATAAAGCTTTCAGGTCAAAGAGCGAGAACCGCACGTGTTGTGTGATTATCATAACGCCAGATAAACATTTTTATGCTGTATTTATCTAAGAATGGCTGTTTTAATGGGTTGCCACCATTATGAAACGGTTTATCTCCCTGCCAGTTATCACTGTGAACTTTTGTACAGCTTGCACGTGTTCTGTTTTCTTCAGAGGGTCTTCAGAACTTTCGATTGGAGGTAAACATTTCGAAAACAAAATCTCCTGGGGTAAAAATTACTCAGAAATAATTTCAAGATAAAAATAACTTTTTATATACCATGTTTTCAAATTTTCTGTTGAATCATATAAACTTGAAAATTCTATATATTAATAAAACTTAAAAAATTTTTTTTGATGAATTATCCCATCAACTTGAAAGAAAATGAAGTTAATTGGAAGTTAACTTGCGTTTAACTTTTCGTTCCCGTCCCGGCCGATAGAGGGCTGCACTAGTCTACAAAACAAAATTAACTGAAAACGAATTCAATGCTGCTTAAAGCTGGCTAAAAGTATTAGAATAATGCATTGTCATCGTGTTCCGAGCTATTCTAAAAGTTTCAAATGTCTAGCTAGTCGGGAAGTCAGTTAAAAATCGATTGCAAGATTTGTACTGGACAAACAAACACACACACACACACACACACACACACACACACACACACACAAACAAACAAACAAGAAAGCGAGTTAATAAAAACATGGTAGTAGATATTTTCAACCAGGAAAAAGCTTTCGCTATCCACCTATCATGGTAAAAAGGACCAGGTAATCGAAATGTAATTTCATTTGCTTCGTGTCCGCCTATAAATATAATAACTAACTGCAGCAGATCTTTTTAATCGTCTCTTGTCTGTTCAATAACAACTTCCGCTTTGGCAAAATGAAGCACAATCTCTGTGTCTTTACCGATACTGTACACAACAAATTAATTATCATTTCCAACAGTATCTTTAGAAATATCTATATTGTCCCAAGATTGTTGGAAAGGTTTAAATAATCCTGTTTCGGATCAGACAACGTAGCAATGCGTGCTTCAAAAGCAGACTTTCAAACCAATCTATATATATAAAACAGTTCCGCAACTGACTCACTGACATGCAACGCACAGACCAAACCGCTGAACCTAAAGGGCTGAAATTTCGCATGGCGATTCTTCTAATAGTGTAGGGGTGCACTAAGAAAGATTTTTCAAAAATTCTTCTTAGATTTTTTTAAATTAAATTTTTAAGCTGTTTTAGTTACTTTTTTTAGGTTTGCATTTAAAATCAAAATTTGAGGGTTATAAAATTTATATCACGAGAAAGATCATAAAAATTCCTTTAAAATGAAATCTTTTTCGAACCTTTACCTCGATTTTTTGATTTTTGGGGAATTTTTTAAGATTCATTTTTAGAATTTAATTTATTAAATGCCGATCACGTGATTTCTTTTTCTGGTACTTTAAATAAATTTATCGTCACGTGCATAACAACTAAATAGACAAAAATATTATTTTTCTTTCTAATGCGGCAGACGATTGGATATTATCCAAAAAAATAACTATCCTTTACGATTTTTTTATAAATATATATATATTTTTTGGCATTAATTGCATACATTGACCGTTGTATTTAATTTGAATGTACTCCGTAGCGAAGAGCGGGTTTTCAGCTAGTCTATATATATAAAACATTTCCGTAACTGACTGACTGACTGATTGATTGACTGACTGACATACAACGCACAGACCAAACCGCTGGACCTAAAGGGCTGAAATTTTGCATGGCGATTCTTCTTATGGTGTAGGGGTGCACTAAGAAAGATTTTTCAAAAATTCTTCTTAGATTTTTTAAAATTAAATTTTTAAGCTGTTTTAGTAACTTTTTAAAAGTTTGCATTTAAATAATAATTTGACGGTTATAAAATTAACATCACAAGAAAGATCATAAAAATTCCTTTAAAATGAAATCTTTTTCGAATTTTTATCTCCATTTCCTGATTTTTGGTGAATTTTTAAATATTAATTTTTAGAATTTAATTTATTAATTGCTGATCACGTGATTTCTTTTTCTGGTACTTTAAATATATTTATCGTCACGTGCATAGTAACAAAATAGACAAAAAATAATTTTGATGCTGCAGACGATTGGCCATTATCCAAAAAAATATTAAGATTCTGTAAAAGATATGTTCCTCAAACTGTAGTATATTAACTGTACTATATTATTATTTAGTATGTCCTATTAGATTTAATTTGAATAATTTCTTCTAAATTATTTTGTACATAAAAATATTTCTTACGATTTTTTTATAAATATATATATATATTTTTTGCATCAATTTTATACATTGATCGTCGTATTTATTATAAATAAATAATTATATATGTATATCTATTTATTTATTTATTTTGGCATTAACTGCCTAAATTGACTGTTGTAATTTGAATGTACTCCGTAGCGAAGTGCGGGTTTGCAGCTAGTTCATATACAGAGTCTGTTCGAATTCCCCGTTCGGTTACGGCGATTAAATGGACTTTGAATAAGACAGAATAAGAACAAAGATTTATTTCCAGGAAGTCGAAATACAGAGATCGTCTAAAATATGTGTGAACAGCCTCTGTATATGGTGTCTGCAAGGTAGGTATAAGAGATCCTTTCCCAGTTTTCGTTCCAGTTTTCGTCGAAGCACATTTTATTCTTCCAGTTTTTGATGCAGTGGTGTCACAACAAAAGGCTTACAGTGTATCCAAAAGTGTGTTTTCGGCAAGCAAGTCGTAAACATGGCAGCAGCTCGTCTCCAATGCAAGGAGGCAATCGAGGGACTCCTAAATGATGCTGTTGTCGGAAATAATTCAGGGTCAGAGGGTCATTGGCCGTGGCCCGGCCAATGACCCTCACCCCTTCTACTGCCTTAGGTAACGATAGACCCTTAATTTCTCGACATTTCTAAAGGGCGGCCCATTATAGGGACATTGCCCATTATTGGTGCATTTACCTTACTGGAATACTGTAAACTTTCTTGTCTGAGCTATTCTAAAAGTTTCAAATGTCTAGCTAGTCGGGAAGTTAGTTAAAAATCGATTGCGAGATTTGTACTTGACAAACACGCACACAAACAAACAAGAAAGCAAGTTAATAAAAACATGGTAATAAAAATAGCACTAAAACTACTTGTTTATTAGAAGGTAATTTGCTACCTAATATTTGATTTGTTTCCGTTTTCAATCAGATATATATGATTGCGAAGTTTTACCCTTTTGCGCCATTTTTAACAAACCACGTTCTACCACTTCATTTCGAAGACGACGCGATACTGAATGTGACGACAACCAGAACTGCCGACGCCGCGTGCACTGCACCCCCTATCGTGAATCCTACGTCCTGGTGGGTTATTGAAAACTATGTTTTAGTGAATATTTGTTATCATTTAGTTTATTAACGTGCATAAAATCTTATTTCATTTTTTTCTGTTAAGTTTGTGGAAAAACTGTCATTTTTATGTAAAGGGGTACTTTCAGAGCCTCTGGGGAACCACTTAGAACTATGCGAATGACCCGATTTTTTTCTGGCATTACTTTTAGACCAGTTAGAAAAAACTGAGGCTGTGAGACTAAAAAAAAACAAAGTAGTATCATAAGGTCCACCCTAATATATATATATATATATATATATATATATATATATATATATATATATATATATATATATATATATATATATATGTATATATGTATATATATATATATATGTATATATATATATATATGTATATATATATATATATGTATATA
>OU015503.1:96319083-96386583 GCA_907164885.2 Dolomedes plantarius | reverse complement strand
GAAGCGCGGGTTTTCAGCTAGTATATATATATATATATATACGAGGGTAGGCTGAAAAGTAATGCACACATGCTTGTAGAGCATGAACAAAAAGAAATAGCGTGATCGGGCAAAAAGAACATTAAAGTACAATTCTTAAGCTTCAAAATCATATATTTATTTTTCAACATAGTCACCGTTAAGGCTAACACATAAATCCCAACGGGTAACAAGTTTTCTCATTCCGTCACTGGAAATTTCTTCCGACTTTTCTCGAATCCACGTCTTGACAGCTGCCTTCACCACATCGTCCGACGTGTAATGATTACCCTTTAGGTCTCTCTTGAGTAGAGGAAAATAAATAAAAATTGCAAGGCGCAAGATCGGGGGAATAAGGAGGGTGTGGAATCGGTTTCAAACTTCAGGTTTCGCAGAGCCTCTCCAGTCCGACGCTGTTCTCGCCTGTGAGACGGCGTGGTACCCATCGAGCACAGATTTTACGGTATCCCAATCGTTCTATAATGAAGCGGAAACATTCCTTGGATACTCCAATATTTTTTTTTCGATACGCTTTTGAGTGATTCGCCGTATTATTTTGAGTCAAATCGTCGACGAGTTTGCGATGTTCATCGTCTGTGGCAGTGATCGCACGTCCGTTGCGTGTTTCATCAAAAATTATGGCTTTTCCAGGCTCGAAGCCACGAAATTTTACTACCCATCGATTTACAGTACCCCTATCAACAGCATCGTCACCTTAAACAGCCTTTAAACGACGATGAATCTCAGTAGGAGTCACTTTTTCAGCTGTTAAAAATTCGATAACAGCGCGCTGTACAATATGTATATCCTCCAAATATGAAGACGTTACGACCACTCCTTTTCTCGCCAGGGCGCCCCAAACAGGGATACTTTAATTTGAACCACCCTGTGTATATATATATATATATATATATATATATATATATATATATATATATATATATATATGTCAAAATTTTGACGCAGTTTGGGACTTTTCTGTTTAACTGTTTACTTCTTGCCCAAGCGATACATACTGTGTTTGGCGCGCTGCCAGAATTATAACTCGCGACGACGAACGGTTTTAGCATCTGAAATTTTTGCTTTCCGGAGGACCGTCAGGGAGGAACGTAATCCTGCGTTAAAATACCGAAAGCTGAATCCCCCCCCCCTAGCTTAAAGAGGGGTTGTAGAAATTTGGGATTTCAGCTGATGCACCACCGTAAAGCAAGTCCTTAAGAAGCGTAGAAATAAATACGCTAGGTTGGCGAAAATTCTCTATTGTAGCCACCGTGTAATAACACAGTTCCGGCATCCCACAGCGACGTGCATGCTATTTCGCATTCTGGAATTCAATAGTTCTGGCAGATAAGGTGTTACGGCAAGGCTTCTAAATTTAATTTTCTCTTCAGTCATTCCGATTTTCTACTCTTTAGGGCCTGTTCACATAGGAGTTCGTTGCCTTCTGGGTTTGACGCGCTGCCAAACTTGTAACCCGCGACGCAGGACATCTGAAATTTTGCTTTCCGAAGGACCGTTATGGAGGATCGTAAAGGTGATTTGAGATATCAGATTACACGAGGATAACTTCGCTTACACAATAATAATATAAAGAATTTTTTAACAACGTTGCTTATTAGTTTTTGCCTCTGCGTGACATGCTTTACAATTTAATATTCATGCAGATAGAGTTTTAATTTCAATCATTACGAAGACAGAATAAATATTAATTTATATTCTATATTAATAACACAATTCGAGATTGACATGTTAAACGGTAGATGAAATACAGTGGAATCTTGTTCGATTGTTCCTCGAAACATCGTTTTCCAGTATGTGTCGTTTATTTTATACAGTCCAGACGACAATATTTCTTTGTGTGTTCCCGCGTCTTTAGTTTTCCCGCATGTATCGTTTAGGGCAATAGGTTCCTTCAAAACCGATAGGCACAGATTTCACCATACTTGGGAAACGCAGAACAGGGGAAAACAACGTTATTATAAAATCACAGATTCAAATTTAAAGTAGCATCAGATTTTGAACTAACGATGGTGAGAGGTAAGCATTATGTCTCGAAGTATATGGCGGCGACATTGTATGGAGTTAAAGAATAATGAAGAAAAATTGTAAAGATGGCAGCGAATATTAAAGAAAGATAAAGAAGAATAAGACAGAGACGGCAAAAAGGGGAGAAATTGATGAGAAAAGGAAGTGGCAAACGGATAAGTAGCCGAATTGAAAGGACTTAGTTAGATAGAAACTTCTGTTGAGTAAACGGAACGGCCGTTCCGTTGCAATTACCACTCCATGCGCGGAATTGTTTCCTGCTCAAGACAAGCATCCACGATGCCAGCCCTGTGCGGTCTCGCGTTATCGTCCTGTAGCGCGAAAACATCACCTATTGCCCCGGCATAAGGGTGCACATAAGCATCAAGGATGCCATCTCTATAGGTGTGAGCATTCACATTTCCACGGGGAAAGACATGGAAGTCTGTGCGTCCACCCAAATAGATACCACCCCAAACACAGACACTGCCTGATCCGTATGCATCTCTTTCACGGATGTGTGATGGATCAAAACGAGTTCCAGGTTCTCTCCAAATCAAAATACGCCTACTATCGTTTTGAAGGCTAAACCTGGACTCATCCGTAAAGAGAACAGTCCTCCATTGGTCACGCGTCCAGTGGACATGTTGACGTTCCCACTGGAAACGTTCCCGCCTATGGCGTGACGTGATCGGGACGCAAATGGCTGGTCGCCTCACAAAAAGACCACCTTCGTAAAGCCTTGTACGCACGGTTGACATTGATACCAACCTTCCGGAGCTTGCAGAGAGGGAGGATCTACAGACGGAGCTTGCAGACGGAGTTGCGGTTCTATTTCTTCGTGCGCATAATGACAAAGTTCGGTCATCGGCACTCGTCGTAGCGTATGGCCGTCCTTGGCTGAACCTCCTGGATGCCGAATTCGTGGTTAAGAATTGTTGCCAAAGTCTATAAACCACAGACGGACTCACATTTAGCCATCTGGCCACTTCTGTCTGATTTTGTCCTGCCTCTAGTCTCCCAATAGCTCGCTATCGCAGTTCTTCGGTCAAATGATGCCTAGAGGTCATTGTTACAATTTGGCTATGCCAGATTTCTAATCTCAGCCTCGCAGCGACAATTGTCACCTTGCTCTGAGACATGCTTTTTTATGCTCCTCGCAAATGACGTATTCCGACTTCAGCGCAACTATTTTGCGTAATGTAGTATTGTTCATCACCTTTTACTTAACAACATATTCAATTTTTAAACAGATTGGCCTAGTTTTGAACGTCTTATCCCTCTTTTTGTAATTTTTCCTTAATTTTTGTTAACTAGTGAATATAGATTATTTGCATTTGTTTTAAAAAGCGAAAAGTTCCCCCAAGGTGTAAATTTTTTTCCTCTATTACGGAGTCTAATAAAAAAAATCTTAAAATCTAAGTTGGCAATCCTTGGACACATTTTTTGCATAGGTTAAAATTGAGGTGATCGAATCCAATAGGGTTAATACACAGCAGCATTAAGGACCATTATTCAATTTATCTAAAATTTTTTAAAGGACCATTAGTGACTTTATGTTTCCAAATTGTCCACTGTTGTTAAACACCAAGTTAAACACTGTTGACATACAACACAAAACAAACTTAAAAGATTTATTCTAAGAACAAACAAACAAGAAACTAATTGAGATAACCCTGCAACCAAAATGTCAAAAATGAATATTTAGTTTTCCAGAAAATAACCCAAACGCGAGTGCTGGCGTATCCGCTCCAAATAACAGATTCTCCTCGATATGAATATGCTAATGCGAACCCGCTTCTTAACTTCAAGACGTTCCTCTCGCGTGACAACAAGTCGTATCTTAGATGCTTCGCCATTTGGCTTTCTCACGCGAGATGTTTAGGGGCGAATTATCGCCCTCTATTGAAAACGGAGAAAAATTTTTTCTTTCGTTCTCGAGCTTATGATTTGAATTTTTCACTTAGTAATCATTTTAGTGCATGTTAAACAAATAAATAAATATATTTAAAGAGGACAGATGTAAAAGTTTCAAATACTCCTTTAACATTAGGCAAAAAAAAAAGAAAAAATACAAGATAAAAAGAACTTTTATTATATCATGTTTTTAGATTTTCTGTTGAATCATATAAACTTGACAATTCTACGTATTAATAAATATTTAAAAAAAATTATTTTGATGAATTATCCCATCAACTTGAAAGAAAATGAAGTTAATTGGAAGTGAACTTACTATTAAGTTTTCGTTCCCGTCCCGGCCGTTAGATGGCTGCATCATTCTACAAAACAAAATTAACTGTAAATGATTTTCAAATCTGCTTAAAGATGGCTAAAAGTATTTAAAAAAATGCATCGTCATCGTGTTCTGAGCTATTCTAGGAGTTTCAAATGTCTAGCTAGTCGGGAAGTTAGTTAAAAATCGATTGGAAGATTTTTACTGGACAAACACGCACACAAACAAGAAAGCGAGTTAATAAAAACATGGTAAAAAGGATATGAGTGGAAAGGTTGATGGAATTTTAATGATTTCGAATCTTGTTGGCGCCGCCTTCTGTTGAGGGACCTTCAGCCTCGATTTAGAATTCAAAATAAGGATTATTTGGTAGAATTATGCTTGTTTTTCAAAAATGTTTAAAAAAAAAATTCAGGTAGTCTCTTCTAACGAAACTACATCGGATTATTAACGTGGGATTATTTATCGTTGCTTACCTCATTTGTATGTATATATGTATGTATGTGTTATGTACATATGTATGTATGTATATATATTTCTATATATGACACGAAGCTTATTAATTACCAGCTTATGACAAGGTGTCTTATTTCACGTTACTCCATCTTAACTTTTTCCCTAAATAATTATTCTAAATAGTAGTCAGTGAATAAAGGCCTGTGGCAAAGAACTACAATTTAAATACACCTAAGAGATTATTTCCGAATATTAAACTACCTCAATTCAATCCATATTAATTATCTGCCAAGCCATCATCTCGATCCTCGCAATGCCTGACCAGCCCGATCGAAAATCTATCCCTCTCTGCTTTAAAAACTCTTTGTTTCAAACCTTCTAATGCTATAGCCTATGCGTTCATGATGTCTGCAGGACGTTGCACCGAAGATGAGGCCGGGGCGTGACTAAATTTGATACTATATTTAGATTCTCTCCGTGGTTCTTCCAACCTCGTGAATTAAGTTCAATTCAAAAAAAGGGGATTCCCTCTCGCAGTGCATCTTGTAATACGAAAAACAGTGATATTTAATGCCAGAAATTAGATTATTCTGAAGCCCCCTTTAAATTGTTTAATTCTTATTCTTTATCTAATTAATTCTTAACACACACACACACTCATATATATATATATATATATATATATATATATATATATATGTATACACACATATATATGTGTGTGTGTGTATATATATATATATATACATATATATATGTATACACACACATATATGTGTGTGTGTGTATGTATATATATATATACGTTTATCAAAATTTTGACACATTTTGATACTTTTCTGTTTAACTGTTTACTGCTTGCCAAAGCTATACAGACTGAGTTTGGCACGCTACCAAAATTATACTCGCGACGGCGAATGGTTTTAGCGTCTGAAATTTTGCTTTCCGGAGGACCGTTATGGAGGAACGTAATCCTACGTTAAAACGCCAGCTTTTTTTAAAAATGGTCCATGCGCATTCTATTCCATTTAAAAAACTTAAATTCTTTAAGATAAGTTTACTATATACAGTGGAATCTCGATCTATCGTTTTTCAAGGGACCGACTGAACTGAACGATAGATGCGGGAAAACGATAGAACCGGGAACATAACAAAGCAATATGATCGTCTGGACTGGGTGAAATAAACGACACATACAGGAAAACGAAGATTCGGAAAACGATCGATCGAGATTCCACTGTGTATATATATATATATATATATATATATATATATATATATATATATATATATATATATATATATATATATATAAATAATTGTGCATAAAATTTTTTTTAGGAATTTAAAACCATGATTGGTTTTTCAAAAAAATCTGCTTCTTATGTTTTTGCTGTAATTCATGGTCTATAAATTTGAAAAATATGTGTAGTTTCAAAGAATAATGCGCAGTTTTATGGAAAAAACTTGAAATACACTCTTAGACACAAAAAAAACTACGCACCAAGAAGGAGTTATCCAAATGAGACGAAAATCGGTAGATGTGAAGTACATATACACAAAAACAAATGATTACAGTTTGAGAAAAATTGGAGGATTTATTCAAGAAAATGAGCTTCACAAATTGAAAAAGTCAATAAAGTGTTGATCCACCTCTGGCCCTTATGCAAGCAGTTATTCGGCTCGGCATTGATTGATAGAGGTGGCGGATGTCCTCCTGCGGGATATCGTGCCGAATTCTGTCCAACTGGTGCGTTAGATCGTCAAAATCCCGTGCTGGTTAGAGGGCCCAGCCCATAATGCTCCAAACGTGCTCAAGAGATCCGGCGACCTTGCTGGCCAAAGTAGCGTTGGGCAAGCACGAAGAAAAGAAGTAGAAACTCTCGCCGTGTGCGGGCGGGCATTATCTTGCTGAAATGTAAGCCCAGGGTGGCGTAATATAAAGCGCAAGACAAAGGGCCGTAGAATATCATCGACGTACCGCTGTGCTGTAAGAGTGCACCGGATGACAACAGAAGGGAGTCTTGCTATGAAATGAAATGACAGACCAGACCATCACTCCTGGTTGTCGGCCCTTATGGAGGAAAACAGTGAGGTTGGTATCCCACCGCTGTCCGGGGCGTCTCCAGACACGTATTCGCTGGTCACCGGGGATCATTTCGAAGCGAGACTCATCACTGAACACATTTCTATTCCAGTCAGTGACATTCCAGGTCGAATGGGCCAGACACCACTGGAAACGGGCTTGTCGGTATACATAGGTCAATGGTAGTTGGTGTAAAGGGCGCCGTGAGGTCAGCCCCGTTTTTCTGAACCACCATGATTGGTTCTTGCGGTCACTGAAGCACCAGTTGCACGTACGATCGATGATAAATCTGGGGCTGTGAGTGCCGCTCTGACGATTGCTCGGTCCTCGTGTTCTGTCGTTTCTCTAGGCCGACCGCTTCCTTCTTGACGCTGTGTTCGGCCACGGTTAAACCATTCCTGCCAACATCGTCTAATAGTGGCATCGCTCCTATCCAAATGTCGAGCGATTCGTCCATTAGACCGACCGGCTTCTTTGAGCCCAACTACACGTCCTCTCTCAAATGCTGACATCTGCGCATATTGTTCGCGCACCTGTATGCGAGGCATGGTTACTGTCAACCCGAGTACACGGAATGAAATTCGCAAAGAATTTATGACCTGGAATCGAAATTTCTCCTCTTTAATATCCTGCCAGTTGCGCAGTTAAGATGCGCTGCTGCGTCACGTGTTCATTCATTGGCCGACAAACTTTAAAATTTTGCATTTTCCGTCGAAATCTGTATGCATATGAGTTTGTGTCCAATTTGCATTACTCCTTCTTGGTGAGTCGTTTTTTTTTTTGGGGGGGGGGTCTAAGAATGTATATTCAGCACATTTTCAATTTGGAAATATCCCCTTTTTGGGATCTTCAACAGGAAGTGAAGATCATTAGCGGCATTGCGCAGGAAGCTCGGACATGGGGTTTCTTCTACAACGGAGAGTTGTGAATGAAAGAAAACAGCGATTAAACACCGTACGCTGTGGCCATGCGCTGATTTGGCGACGGGAGACAGCGCCAAGCAGTTTTAGACCGACCACACGGGCAAGCTAGGAAATTCAGATGAATCAGTAGACATGAGATTGTCAATGGGTGTGAGAACGACTTCTTTTCCTCTTCTCTCTCCTCATCATTGTAAATAGGTTTCAGGAGCTATGGCACTATAACATTTCTAATTAATATATGTTATAATTAATGTTTTAATTGTGTATTAATTAATTAACCAAGACCAACTTCTTTTAATAAAGATTCGTATTTGATTGTACCTGATGCTTTGCTTGCACTACCTAGAAAATGGCGCGGATTGAAACGAGGGTTAACATCTACTATACGATCTTCTAAGTCTGGTATTAATGATAATCTATACATATAAAACAGTTCCGTAACTGACTGACTGTCAGTTAACGCACAGACCAAACTGCTGGACCTAATGAACTGAAATTTTGCATGGTGATTCTCCTTATAGTGTAGGGGTGCACTAAGAAAGATTTTCGAAAAATTCTTCTTAGATTTTTTGCAATTAAATTTTTAAGCTGTTTTTGCAACATTTTCAAAGTTTGCATTTTAAATAATAATTTGAGGGTTATACAATTTATATCACGAGAAAGATCATAAAAATTACTTTAAAATGAAATCTCTTTCCAATCTTTACCTCTAATTTCTTCTTTTTGGTGAATTTTTAAAGAGTCATTTTTAGAATTTAATTTATTAAATTCTAAAATGCTGATCACGTGGTTTTTCTTTTTGTGATACTTTAAATTAATTTTTCGTCATGTGCGTAACAACGAAATAAATCGACAAAAACAAATATTAAAATACGGTAAAAGATAAAATTTAACCACTAGACTAATTGAGATGGAAGTTTTTCAAGAATTTAATTCAAATTAGTATGTTTTATGGATATTAAACATACAAATTAATTGCATACATTGACCATTGTATTTAATATGAATATTTTTTTCTACATTATTTTGTCTACAAAAATATCCGTTACATTTAATATATATATATATATATATATATATATATATATATATGTGTGTGTATATATATATGTACACACATATATATATATATGTAGATATATGTATATATATATATATATATATATATATATATATATAAATCGTAATTTTTTGGCATTAATTGCATACATTGAGCGTTGTTTTTAATTTGAATGTACTCCGCAGAGAAGGACGGCTATTCAGCTAGTTATTCATAAGATAAAAGCAGTGTTGTATCACAAGCAAACTCCTTAACCTGAAATTGTTTAGGTTTCCTAACAATTTCATGTTTTATTTTCTTTTGCTGTTCTTTAATTTAAATGCAATGGCATCAGAAACATCCATCGTAACGTAAAAGATAGTACGCCATTTTTATGCTAATAAACGAGGGCTGCAAGATGAACAAATGAAAAAAAAAATATAAATTACGAATATTCACACCCAAATCCTCTTTTCAACCTAAGGCGGCACCTTAAATGAACAGCACGCTTGCATGACAATGCATTAATGTCAAAACTTGTCTAACCAATTGAATGTCTAAAGAACTCTTCCTATATATGTGTCACACACACACTTTTGTTTCCAACTTAATTTGATATAAAACCTTTTGAGCAAACAATTTCCTTGACAGCTTACGGTCTTATTTTATTCCACCATTCCTTAATTTATGCAAATGCCATACCTTCTGGAACATTTTTCATACAGTGGAAGATAACTGGCCATTTTAATGTTAATAAACGGGGCCATGCGATTAAGATACATGAAACAGGGAATTTTTATCTCAAAATATTTTTTTTAAACATAGGGCTATAAATTAATACCGTAAGTGAATACGAACTGCATAACTTTAAAAAAAAATTTTTCCCCAATGCTGAGGTACTTTGTAGGGAGATATTCACCTTTTGTGACTGCCTTAAATGAATATCATTATTGCATAAAATGTGGGATAAAATAGAATACACGCATAAACTAGTCTCTCTCGGAATTTTTAGCTGGTGTGGGGCATCTTGAAAGCAATTTTAGTGTTTTAATTTAGATTCATTTTCTAATATCTTTATACAAAGTTCAATATACTTAAAAATACTCGACAATTTGAACTTTTTTTAAAATTTAAAGCACGTTTATTTTTTTATATACGTGCTTAATCAATAGCATTTTCTAACAAAATTTTCATTTATTGGGTGAATAGAGCTGGCAGATATTAGAAATTAAACTTCATAGGAGAAATGTACAACAATTTTCATTAATTGTGTATACAGAGGCGGGAGAGTTTGTTTATGTCTCGTTTTCTGACAAGATTTTCATTAATTGTGTAAACAGAGGCGGGAGAAATTGTTTGTCCCATGAAGTTCATTTTCTAACACGATTTTCACTTATTGGGTGAATAGAGTCAAGAGATAGTTCATTTATTTCCCTTATGAAGTTCAATGTCTAACAATTTTCATTGTGTATACAGAGACGGGAGAGCTTGTTTATGCCTTATGAAGTTCATTTTCTGACAAGATTTTCACTTATTGGGTGAACAGAGCCGAAAGAGATTGTTCATTTCCGCTATGAAATTAAATTTCTAAGAATTTTCATTAATTGTGTATACAGAGGCGGGCGAGCTTGTTTCTATCTTATGAAGGTCATTTTCTGACAAGAATTTCATTTATTGGGTGAATAGAGCCGGGAGAGGTTGTTCATTTACCCCCATGAAATTAATTTTCTAGCAAGATTTTCATTAATTGTGTAAACAGAGGCGGGAAAGCTTGTTTATGTCCCATGAAGGTCATTTTCTAGCAAGATTTTAATTTATTGGGTGAATAGAGCCAGAAGAGATTGTTCATTTCACACGAAGTTAATTTTCTTACAAACCTTTCATTAACTTCGTAAACAGAGGGAGACCTTGTTCATGTCACATGAGGTTTATTGTCTAACACGATTTTCATGAATTGGGTGAATAGAGGAGGGAGAACTTGTTCATGTCATATGAGGTTTATTGTCTAACAAGATTTTCATCAATTGGGTGAATAGAGGAGGGAGAGCTTGTTCATGTCACATGAGGTTTATTGTCTAACAAGATTTTCATCAATTGGGTGAATAGAGGAGGGAGAGCTTGTTCATGTCACATGAGATTTATTGTCTAACAAGATTTTCATCAATTGGGTGAATAGAGGAGGGAGAGCTTGTTCATGTCACATGAGGTTTATTGTCTAACAAGATTTTCATCAATTGGGTGAATAGAGGAGGGAGAACTTGTTCATGTCACATGAGGTTTATTATCTAACAAGATTTTCATTAGTCAGATAAATAGAGGAGAGAGAGCTTTATCAATTCGCATGAAAATCTTAATTGATTGGGGAAGTTAAATAATTGTTCAACAAAGCATCGATTGGGGAAGGGCCAGTTAATTTTCATCGATTTTCATGGATTGGGTAATCTTGTTCACATGATTACGATAAAAAAGGATAGACACAAATATTTCGCAATTTTTTTTATTGACAAAATAATTCATTTAGATATAAATATATCATGTAATATAAATATCTTAAAAATTTATATCAGTAAAACAGTTCTCTAAAAAATATTTATATTAATTAAATATTATTAGACTGATTCTAATACACATGTATAGAATATAATTTAAGCGTATCAAAACAACGCACAGACGCTAAAATGATCCGATTTAAATTTCGTGTCATACAAACAAGAACAGAGCGTCAAAATTATCATGGAAGATCATTCGCGAATTTGTATCAAATTAGACGACTTTATTCGCGCGATGCTGATTAACGTACCGTTAATTTCACCGCGATAAATGCACAACAGTGAAGAATGATTTGTTCCTCGGAAAAATCGTGTAAATCCATCAAATGAAAGAAACAAGAAAAAAACATTAATTAAAACTAGATGAGTGACAGTTTGCATGAATATGGCTGTATGATATTTACCGTCTGAATCGAGATAGTCTAGAAAAGAAATTCTCAAAGGGAGAGGCGGATTTTAGAGCTCCAGGGAGTGGGACCATTATTCTAAAAAGTGAGATGTTTTGAGGTTATGAACAAACTGTAATATTGTTAGTTTTTCTTTAATTTTATCCGAGACATTTGATAAAGTTTATTGAATATCACAAATTAAAATTAGTTTAAAATTATTTTTAGACTGTTAAACTTTATTTTTAGTCTGTTGTCAATCGCTATATTCTATTAAGTAATTATTCCTGAATATAAAAAAAAAAACCTAATTTTATTCAACTGCTGAAAATTATCAGCATTTTCTATTGCCATTAAATTTATAAAATCCTACTATAAAAACAATTTAATTGAATGTATATGTTCTGATACAGATTTTTTTAAAATATATAGTCATTATTTGGGCAAAGAGGAATCAGTTTATTTTTAATTTTATCTGAGATATTCGATAAAGTTTATTGAATATCACAAATTAAAATCAGTTTAGCATTATTTTTAGTCTGTTGTCAATCACTTTAGTCTATTAAGTAATTAGCTCTGAATATAAATAAAACGTAATTTTATTCAACTGTTGAAAACTTTCAACATTTTCTATTGCCGTAAAATTTATAAATTTCTACTATAAAAACAATTTAATTAAATGTATATGTTCTGATACAGAATTTTTTTAAAATATTATAGTTATTATTTAGGCAAAAGGGAATGACATCCTTAACTATGGTGAAAGGGGGGTGGAGGTCTAGAGCATAAAAGGTTGAGCACCACTGTTCTAGAATATAGATATTGCAAAACACACTTGTGTTCATAACACAGTTGTAAGGTTGTGAGCTTTCAAAGACAGATAAAAGAAAAAAGCCCCAAAGATAAAGCACAAAGCACCAAAAACAAGAAAATTAATTTTCAAAAGTACCAATAATTTGTTTCCATCAAATCGTTCACACAGGAAAAAAAAAACTCAAATTAAATTAATTAAAATAATTTTTGAAAAGAAACAAATATTTATTGCAAGTTATCGCATGCATTACGCCTTATTTAAAATTGCTGTTAGTGTGTTAAAAGAATTTAGCTTTAAGCTTCTATATCCTTTAAAGTCTTATTGATCTCAAATAAAATATTTTTAATTAATAGTCTGACTACTTTTGGGTTTGTTTAATATCCAATCACTGGAGAAACATTTAAATAAATAGCTTCTGGCTTTATTAAGAACGGGACGGATTCTTTAAAAGACAGGTAGATTAAACTAGTTTCATCCAATGAAATAATTTCACAACACACTTTGGTTTCATGGATTTAATGACAAACATTGGCAACGGTTCAAAACGCGGGAACTTTATGTGGCGTCAGCTTCGCTCATTTCAAAGCGTTCTTTCCGAATAATTCCAGCCATCACCCGTTTCGTTATCATGAGGTCACGTGGCATTGTACTTAAAATTCAGCGTATGTGATCTTCTGCTACATTTTTAGTTGTATTAAATATTTAATTTTAATCCATATACAAGGTTTAAAGACTAGAAATTTTAAGATGTTTACATCTGAGAAAGCTAGGTGTCGCTCTAAAACACTTTTCAAGTTGGATAACTTTACAGAAGGCACTTTATATTAATTATACACGTATATATATATATATATATATATAGTGCTTTTTTGGAAGCTCTTTATATTTGAAACTGCTAATTTTACTATCTTATTTAATAAAATACTTCTAAAACCTAAAATGTTAAATACATTAAATATTTAAACTAATTTTTAGCATAATTTTCTTTTCGTCAATTGAAGTTTCAAAATTCTTTGTCAGTAATTTTAGGTGCAATAATAGTGAATTCAGGAACTTTTTTTTTTTTACAAAGAAGGCACTATATATATATAAATTTTTAAAGACATAAAACAGGAAGAAAACGCACAAAGTACGGTAAAATTTACGGGTGAAGCTGTTTGCTGACTCCCGCTAGAGCGAACTCGTTTCAAAACCGCGAAAAAGTTCAACAAAAACGAAAAACAGTGTAAACGGTAACGCAAGTACTTAAATTAACACATCAACACCTAGGACGACTTATGACGCACGTCGTGGCCAGGACACAAGTAATAGTGCGTATCGCTGCCGTGAAGAACGTATTTTTGGTAAGTGGTGTTGCCATTCTCTGTTTTTATCACCAACAAATCAGTTTCTCCGTTAGTTTGCCTGTTCAGAGCTGAACCTATAAAAAAAAAATGAAAAGATTATTACATGACGAGAAGTGGAAATAATTCATGCGCAGATCAACAAACAATTTTTTGTAGATATTAAATTCTTACTTTTTTTTTAAAACAGAAATTTACACATTTGTATCGAACGAAAGTTTTGGAAAAAAATATAACCTTTGCCAGAAAAATTCCAGGACTGATTTTTTAATTATTTACATGAGATATCCAAACACAAGAATCGGGTGTTACTCAGTCACCTGATATGTGTTCTGAATAGACATGGCCTTCGAAGTGTTTCCATGTAAACTCACTAGATGGCAGAGCTGTGCTTATAAACTCACCAATCGGCTTGTTGGAGCATTTAATTCGAAGCGACTCGTTTGTATCTAACGAAAGTTTTGCATATCCTTTGGCAAAATAATTGCAAGGCTGATATTTTAATTCTTTACATGAGATATCCAAACACAAGAATCGGGTGTTATTCATTCACCTGATATGTGTTCTGAATAGACATGGCCTTGGAAGTGTTTCCATGTAAACTCACTAGATGGCAGAGCTGTGCTTATAAACTCACCAACCGGCTTGTTGGCGCATTTAATTGGAAGCGACTCGTTTGTATCTAACGAAAGTTTTGTATATCCTTTGCAAAATAATTGCAAGGCTGATATTTTAATTCTTTACATGATATATCCAAACACAAGAATCGGGTGTTATTCAGTCACCTGATATGTATTCTGAATAGACATGGCCTTGGAAGTGTTTCCAAGTAAACTCACTAGATGGCAGAGCTGTGCTTATAAATTCCCCAACCGGCTTGTTGGCGCATTTAATTGGAAGTGACTCGTTTGTATTGAACGAAAGTTTTGGAAAAAATATATCGTTTGCCATAAAAATTGCAGGACTGATTTTTAATTATTTAGATGAGATATCCAAACACAAGAATCGGGTGTTATTCAGTCACCTGATATGTGTTCAGAATAGACATGGCCTTGAAAGTGTTTCCATGTAAACTCACTAAATGGCAGAGCTGTGCTTATAAACTCGCCAATCGGCTTGTTGGCGCATTTAATTGGAAGCGACTCGTTTGTATCTAACGAAAGTTTTGTATATCCTTTGGCAAAATAATTGCAAGGCTGATATTTTAATTCTTTACATGAGATATCCAAACACAAGAATCCGGTGTTATTCAGTCACCTGATATGTATTCTGAATAGACATGGCCTTGGAAGTGTTTCCATGTAAACTCACTAGATGGCAGAGCTGTGCTTATAAACTCACCAACCGGCTTGTTGGCGCATTTAATTGGAAGTCACTCGAGTGATTCCAAGCAAAGAGTTAACAATAAGTTCCCCGTTAAACTGGGGAAAAACCCCAGCGCAGTGGTGCGCACAGTGTGAGTTGCGACTCACAGGGGAGTCTTGAAAAAAGTGGGAGGAGTCACGTGAGATCTAAAGTAAATTTTTATGATACTGAATTATTTAAATAAGAAAACATGCTTTAAAGGGAAAAGGGACTTTCAATCTTCAATTTCTAAATTATCAATTTTTAACTTTATGTACTAAAAGAGTATAATCTGTATTCTTTTTCACTATATTAAACACCCTTAGAATTCAAAATAAGGTATTTTTTGGCAGTATAATGCCTGTTTTTCAAATTTTTTTTTCTCAAAAATGCTGCATTTTTCGAAACGCTCCGTGTGCATTCCAAATCATTTAAAAACTTTATATTTTTTAATATAAGTTTACCGTATACATATAAACATAATTGTGCATTGATTTTCTTTTTCTATCAATCTAAAGCGTAAATAGTTTTTTTTTTAATCAGTCTTATTTTTTTATGTTTTTGCATCTTTTTACTTCATTTTATGGTCTATAAATGTAAAAAAATATTTGTGGATTCAAAGTATTGTGCACAGTTTTTTGTAAACACTTCAATTAACAATCCTGACAAATTTGGAAGAAATTGGAAGAAAATAAATGAAAAATTTTAGCATTTTTTAAAATTTGTTTTGAAAAATAGGTCTTATTCTTCCACAAAATACTTTATTTGTGAATTTTAAGTGTTTCCAATGCAGTGGAAAAAATATTAAGTGTTCTCATTTTGTAAATTTATTAATAATAATTACAAGATGAAAAGAACTTTCTGTATACCATGTTTTTAAATTTTCTGTTGAATCATATAAACTTGACAAATCTATGTATTAATAAATACTTTAAAATTTTTTTTCATGAATTATCCCATCAACTTGAAAGAAAATGAAGTTAATGGGAAGTTAATTGCGTTTAACTTTTCGTTTCCGTCCTGGCCGATAGATGGCGGCACCAGTCTTCAAAACAAAATTAACTGAAAATGAATTCAAACCTGCTTAAAGGTGGCTAAAAGTATTAAAATAATGCATTGTCATCGTGTTCTGAGCTATTCTAAAAGTTCCAAATGTCTAGCTAGTCGGGAAGTTAGTTAAAAATCGATTGCAAGTTGTTAGTTAAAGATCGAAGTTAGTTAAAAATAGAGTTAATAAAAACATGGGAAAAACAAGTAAAATATTGGAAACCAGGTTGATAGCCCCTTGTGCCCTTAAACTTTCTATTATTACACATTTTTAATATTTTCATTTATATTTTTTATACGTTTCAAACATATGATATTGTTAAAATAAGGTATCAAACAGTCTTACGAGGTTATAATGTTACAATACTTTTTACCTATATGTGCGAGACTGGGTTCAAAATGAGTATAAACAACAAACAATGTTGATAAGAGAGTAGCAATTGTCAAATATATCCTCGAATATTGAAGAAATATTATTTTAAGTCCAGACTCACCCGTCATTAATTCTTTTACATGAACAATTTAGTTTCATGTTAATAAATGAAGTTTAAAGATTTTCGATGTTCAATAGGAAGCTTATCGTTTTAAAATCATGCTCTTTCTTAATTCTAATTTTTGTTCATTTTTATCATGTTTTTATTAACTTGCTTTCTTGTTTGTTTGTGTGTTTGTTTGAGTGTGTTTGTCCAGTACAAACCTTGTAATCGATTTTTAACTAACTTCCCGACTAGCTACACATTAGAAACTTTTCGAATAGCTCAGAACACGATGACAATGCATTTTTTAAATACTTTTAGCCATCTTTAAGCAGATTTAAATTAATTTTCAGTTATTTTCAGTTCATTTTGTTTTGTAGACTGGTGCAGCCATCTATCAGCCGGAACGGGAACAAAAAGTTAAATGCAAGTTAACCTCCAATTAACTTCATTTTCTTTCAAGTGGATGGGATAATCATCCAAAAAAATTTTAAAAAAGCATTTATTAATACATAGAATTGTCAAGTTTATATGATTCAACAGAAAATTTAAAAACATGGTATATAAAAAGTTCTTTTTATCTTGTAATTATTATCTAAATGAAATACAAATGCATATTAATATTGAAATATGGAGTTTAAGTCGCACGATTTTTGCCTAACAAAAAAGTGTAGATGGTAATGAAGACATTTTTTTAATTGTTTTTATGCAAAGTAAATATATACTAGTTGGTAGCCGTCAAAACATGACGGCTAGATAGTAAATAAATGTACTCATTATACAAATTTTACTCAACACATCATTGCCAAATGTTGAAAATCATAATAATTCACAGAAACAAAATAACGTATTTAAGCGGCTTCATGCTTAGTGAGTATCTAAAGCCAGATTTAAAAATGCCACTGAGCATGCGCAGAACGCAATTTTTTAATTGTAAATTATCGCTAATTAAACAGAGCGAAATAAAAAAATTTCCATCAGGTTTAATATTATATTTCACAAACATAATTATCATAAAATAAAAATGGCAGAGAGAGATCTAGAGAGACTACCTCTGAATAAACGTGTTTGTCGTTAAATCTTGTCACTGCGCATTAGCAGATACAGTGAGTTTCTAAAGCCAGATTTAAACATGCCACTGAGCATGCACAGAAATCAATTTTCAATTTAAATTATCACTAACTAACTAATAGAAATTGTGATTACATAAACCAAATTTGACAAATCCACAGATTACAATCTTTCGTTTAAGTCCAAAATTAAGAAATTTGATGCAATAGTTTTCTATCCCGGACTGCCCAAAAAGTCGGCTTAGCAACTTAAATATATAGATACCCAAAATCTGTAGTTCATCGACTTTTAAAATAGCTTCAATTGTTTTTTCGATTTTCTTATTTGTTATAATTTTCCAAATTAAAAAAAATGCTATAACCAATAAATTTTCAATGGGTCGCATGATTTTTATAAAAAGACTAGGGCCTTTGCCCCTAGGCTCGCTACGCTCGCTCCTCTGGTGAATCAAGTGAATGAATGACTCAATAGTTGTTTACAGCGATTGAGTCATTCATTTGTTTACAGTTGAAGCTCCCCCCCCTCCCGGCAAAGTGGATGAAGCCCGCCTATGGGTGAAAAATTCGATCTTCTTTCATGTCCTTCTGCAAAGGAAGCGAATGAGAAGATTTTTTTTAAGTATTTCTTTAAAATTCAATTAAAAATCGAAATTTTAAGATAGAGACTTGAAATGAGGTTTATATGAATGAGGAAGCTTTCGTCTTCCAGATGATATAAATATTTTCTTTGTAACATAATAAGTCTGAGAGCATCGAATTTATATATCTCGAAACGCATAAATTTTTCCAAAAAGTGGGTTTTCAATTTTAATAAAAATATCAGTCTGTTTTAAATTATTTTTAAACAAATGAGGTCTTGTTTGAAGGAGAAATGTCTGTAGTCTTAGATTGTAAAAAAAAAAAAATTCTACGATCCTTTTTTGGCGAGTTATCGTAATCTGAACATGAAAGTCAATATTTTCCCACGAAACACAAAATAAGAAAAAACTAAAGTCCGTCGAATATGAGACATGTCTTACTTTCTTCCCCACATTGTTCTGCATCGATTAGTATCGGTCTCGACCCCATACCCCCAGCGGTTTCGGAGGAGATAGCGTGAAAAGCTTTTGACAGCGGCGGCGGCTGCAGCGCCAGTTACTTTTTTTTAGAATAGAGAAAATGGGTCGAGGTTTGAAAAACAGTTTTCGAACCACTGGAGTGTAACCCTGCTCTACCACATCTGCCACATTCCATCGACCTGTCACCGTGTGAAAGGGAAGCGTCCTAAAGATATTGAAGCAATCCAAACGTCTGTGACAGATGTGCTGTAAAGCACTCCGGCTGCTTGCTTCCATGACCTCCAGAAACGGTGGTAGCTGTGCATACATACCACAGAGGACTACTTCGACAAGACCTAAGGCCATTATTTGATAAGGTGAATACATTGTTTTTTATTTTACGATCTCAGTCCTGAAAACTTTTCTGACAAAAGGTTACAGAGTGAACATTTTGCACACGTGACTCGCATATTGATTGAAGGACATTAGAAATAAAACATTCTCTTGAGAAAACAAAACGCGAAAAAGCATACACCCTTAGACCAAAAAAGACGCACCAAGAAGGGGTAATGCAAATTGGGCACAAATTGATATGCATACAGGTTTTGAAAGAGGATGCACAATTTTAAAGTTTGGCGGCCAATGAATGAACATGTGACGCTGCAGCGCATCTTAGCTGCTCAACTGGCGGGAAATTAAAAAGGGGAGAAATTTCGATTCCAGGTCATAAATTCTTTGCGAATTTCATCCCGTGTACTCGGGTAGACAGTAACCATGCCTCGCATACAGGTGCGCGAACAATATGCGCAGATGTCAGCATTTGAGAGAGGACGTGTAGTTGGGCTCAAAGAAGCCGGTCTGTCTAATGGACGAATCGCTCGACATTTGGATAGGAGCGATGCCACTATTAGACGATGTTGGCAGAAATGGTTTAACCATGGCCGAACACAGCGTCAAGAAAGAAACGATCGGCCTAGAGAAACGACAGAACGCGAGGACCAAGAAATCGTCTGGGAGTGGTACTCACAGTCCCAGATTCATCATTACCATCGATCTTACGTGCAACTGGTGCTTCAGTGACCGCAAGGACCATTCATAGGTGGCTCAGAGAAAGGGAGCTGAGCTCACGCCCCCCCCGCTCCGACTACCATTGACCTCTGTACACCGACAAGCCCGTTTGCAGTGGTGTCGGGCACATTCGACCTGGAATGTCACTTACTGGAGTAGAATTGTCTTCAGTGATGAGTCTCGCTTCGAATTGATCCCCGGTGACCTGCGAATACGTGTCTGGAGACGCCAAGGACAGCGGTGGGATACCAACCTGGCTGTCTTCCGCCATACGGGCCGACAACCAGGAGTGATGGTCTGGGGTGCCATTTCATTTCATAGCAAGATCCCCTTTGGTTGTCATCCGCGGCACCCTTACAGCACAGCGGTACGTCGATAATATTCTACCCCCCCGTTGTGTTGCGTTTCATATCACGCCATCCTGGGCTTACATTTGAGCAAGTTAATGCCCGTTCTCACACGGCGAGAGTTTCTAGTGATTTTCTTCGTGCTTGGCCAACACTACCTTGGCCAGCAAAGCCCCATTGAGCACGTGTGGAGCATTATAGGCAGGGCCTTCCACCTAGCTCGGGATTTTGACGATCTAACGCGCCAAGTGGACAGACTTTGGCACGATATCCCGCAGGAGGACATCCACTTTTGTCAATCAACTAGAAGGTAACCCGTCATTTTGACGTCATAATACTAATAATGACGTCATAATGGAAAAAGTATATGAAAGTTAAAAATATCTCGAATTATCTAACAATATTGCATTTAATCCATACCTTGTAAAAGCAAACCCTTTCATTATTTTTTATTTATTTAGTTTTTCATGCTATTGGAGTAGTAGACTGCCATCCAGTTTTTTATAGCTCACTACGCGATATGAATACTTGAGCTACTTGATTAATTCACTTTTAAGTTTGTTTACTTTCAGAATTCATCGCAAACGTAAACAGATTTTTAAAAACTGTTAAATATACAGCTAAAAGCATCCAATTTTTTTTAGTTCTGAATGTTTTATACAAAAATAGGCTGAACAAACGTGATTTGATGGAGAAGATATTAGTTTTTAGGTAAGAAAAAATTCTGATCCACATCTCAAATTGAAATTAAGCCTAACCGGCTGTTTGTTTACTGAGGGCCAGAATTGAAAGATGAGTACAGCCCGGAAGTGTTATACAGAGACAACGGCTATTATATATATATAATGCCAAGCCTAATAACTGCCTCTAGGTTAGAAATTCGCCCAAAACTATATTTTACAACTGTATATAACAAAGTAAAATATATTTTTGCTGTTAATAACTGCAATAAAATTTCTTCGGAAATTTTTTACGAAATAAATCAATAAATGCAAATGACACTCGATGGTAGAGTAAAACGTCGTTTATCCGTCCCTCGTTCATCGGTATGTACAGATAATCCGGATCAGATTTGTAGACTTTTTATTTAATTAGTTAATAATTTTGAACCATGGTAGCAAGATAATTTTGAACCATGATAGCAAGAACGTAACTACAAGTACGACATCTGTTCGCTTTTCAGTTTGATTCAATGTACAGTTCCTGCATAGATTGTACAATATTTTATGGTAATAACAGGCTTTGTTGAGTTTAAGAAAGCTTTACTAGACTTGCCAATTCATTATTGAGAAATTATGTGAAAAGTTATTTTTATACTTTTAATGTCATGTAAACAATACCATGTAATTTTGTTACAAAACACAGGTTTTTGTTGTAATAAATGGTAAGTCTGCTTAGTTAAGGATTTTGTTTTGCTTTTTACCCATATTACCCGAATATTTGATTGTCCGGATTGCCTATGGTCCCAGTTACACCGCATGAACGAGGTTTTACTGTATATATCGTTTGGCGGCAAGAGGGTATTGACCTCTGGGATGCTCGATGGGGAGGGATACAGTAGTTAATGCTGTAGGTGCGCTCAAGACAAAGAGTTTAAAAGAGGGATACTCAAACAGATTTTCTCTTTGATTTGATACTTAAATCAGTTTTTAACGTAGGATGACGTTCCTCCATAACGGTCGTCCGGAAAGCAAAATTTCAGACGCTAAAACCCTCCGTCCGTCCGTCCTCGCGAGTTATAAGTTTGGCAACGTGCCAAACCCAGTCTGTACCACTTCGATAAGCAGTAAGAAGTTAAACAGATAAGTATAAAATGCGTCAAAATTTTGACATACATGTATGTATATATATATATATATATATATATAAATGCATACATATACTATACTAGCTGAAAACCCGCACTTCGCTACGGAGTACATTCAAAGTAAAAACAACGGTCAATATATATATATATATATATATATAAATCGTAAGGGATATTTTTATAGACAAAATAATGTAGAAGAAGATATTCAAATCAAATCTAATATAAACAATACTAAAGAATATAGTACAGTTAATTTAGTACAGTTTGTAGACCATTTCTTTTACTGTATTTTAATATTTTTTTTGGATAATGTCCAATCGTATGCCGCATTATCAAGAAAAATTTTTTTTTGTCTATTTAGTTTTTATGCACGTGACGATAAATTTATTTAGAGTACCAGAAAATGAAAGGCACGTGATCAGCATTTAATAAATTAAATAATTTTCAAAAATTAATCTTTAAAAATTCTTCAAAATGGAGGTAAAGATTCAAAAAAAATTTCATTTTAAAGGAATTTTTAGGATCTTTCTCGTGATATAAATTTTATAACCCTCAAATTATTATTTTAAATACAAACTTAAAAAAAGTAAAAAAAAACAGCTTAAAAATTTAATTTAAAAAAATCTAAGAAGAATTTTTGAAAAATCTTTCTTAGTGCACCCCTACACTATTAGAATCGCCATGCAAAATTTCAGCCCTTTAGGTCCAGCGGTTTGGTCTGTGCGTTGTATATCAGTGAGTTAGTTACGGAACTGTTTTATATATATAGATAGATACATATATACATAACACATACATACAGTGGCTCCCAAAAGTGTTCGCACACTTACGATTTTCAATGAAATAGGGGTCTATCCATTAATTAAAATGAATATTTCAGAATGGGTATTTAATAAGATCTATAATCTATTCTTAACAACACTACATGAAATATTTTGAAAACATAGTAAAACTTTATTTTTAAGAAACCAGTAATCAAAAAGTAACAAAAACTTCATCTCACAAAAGTGATCGTACACTGAAATATTTTCGGATAAATTCATAATTAAAATTATCATCTGGCGCTTTATTTTTATTTTTGAATTGTGGTAGCATTTAAAATATCGTTTGGCTTAAATTTTTGCTTGCCTACTCCGTAATATTCTATTTATTATTTAAAAATGGCTCGTAGTCGTAAGTAAACAGCAAACAGCATTCGAAAATTGATTATATTTCATCATAGTAGTGGTAAATCAGTTCGGAATATTGCTGGGAATCGGCAAAGTTAACAAAACGTGATCAGAGATTTATAATTAGAAAATTTGTGAAAAATCCACGTTTGAGTGCTGTAAAAGTTTCTGCAGAATTTAATGAAACATTTTCTACTTCAATTTCACCTGAAACTGTTCGACGAGCCCTCAGAGCAGCTGGATTACCTGCGCGTTCTGCCCGTAGAAATTTTTTTGCGAGTGAGAAAAACAGAAAGCTTTCCTTAGCACTATTAATGATAAATTATCCCCAAACGTATTGGAATAATGTCTTATTTGCCGATGAAAGCAAGTTTAGTATTTTTGGTTCCAATGGGCGTATAATTGTATGGAGAAGAAAAAACGAGGAACTTATTCCTAAGAACTTAGCAGGAACAGTTAAGCATGGCTATGGAGGTGTCCTTGTGTGTGGCTGTATGTCAGCATCAGGACTAGGTAATTTGGTATTTATTGATGACATAGTGAATCATGCTGTTAATTTCAAATTGTCTATTAAAATATTTAATAATCAGCCCAGAATTTGGATGTTGGAAACAATTTTTTTTTTATCAAGATAACGATCCTAAGCACACAGCTCTCAACGTTCGCCTCTGGTGTCTCTATAATTGTCCACAAGTTTTGAAAACGTCACCACAATCGCCAGATTTAAACCCCATAGAACATACATGGAGACAACTGGAGGTTCGAGTACGAAAACACGACATTCACACGAAAAGCGAACTAAAAACAATAATGAAGGAAGAATGGATGAACATTGATGCAGAAATTACAAAAGAACTAGTGCAATCAATTTCCAGACGTTTAAAAGCTGTTGTGGATGCTAAAGGATATCCTACTAAATATTAATTTAACGAAAAATTAGAATATTTACTAATATGCAGAGATTTTTTTACAAGTGTACGATGATTTTTGTGACAATTTTTTTTTTTACTTTTTGATTATTAATTTCTTAAAAATAACTTTTTACTATATTTTCAAAATATTTCCTGTAGTTTTGTTAAGAATATAGATCTTATTAAATACCCATTCTGAAATATTCATTTTAATTAATGGATAGAACCCCATTTCTTTGAAAATCCTAAGTGTACGAACACTTTTGGGAGCATATGTAGATATAAAAGTTGTACATAAAGATACAATTTTTGTACATATATATAGATACAAAAGAGGTAAGCAACGATAAGTAATCCTACGTTAATAACCCGCGGTAGTTTCGTTAGAAGAGACTACCTGAAATTTTTTTTGGATATAGGAGAGTAATATAGAGCAAAATCTTTTGGAACACTACAAGAGACATATTTTGTCTGAAACGATGCAAGATACGTGATATGACGACACGATATATACGAATGAAATTTACTTTGAAATTCTCAGAGTAGTAACCCAGGCTTTTCGTTGTCCTGATATTATCAGATTAAAAGAAAAAGGTGAAAAATTAAAAAAAACAAAAATCGCTGTTGTCAGCGACAGATGTTTTTTCACCATCATAGAGGAGATTAAGAGAAGAAAACAGCTGTTTTCACATCAGAAATGGAAAGGTCGAATTTATTTTTCTAAATCATAAACGTTCACATTCAAACAAAGCATATAATGGCGGAAACTATCGCGATTTTTCAGAGCTACAATTTTTACTTGCTCTTGAAATATGATGAGAACATATGCAATCACATGTTTTATTTACAATCTAACAAAAAAAAAAGCATAGGGAAGAAATATGCTGTAGAAATCGTTATTTTCAAAAAAGTGGTAACTTAATTCGTTCACGAAAAGAATACTGCACGTGGACAAAAATTATGATTTTTCCGGAAAGTTAGATTTATTACCATGTTTTTATTAACTTGCTTTCTTGTTTTTTTGTTTGTTTGTGTGTGTGTGTGTGTGTGTGTGTGTGTTTGTCCGGTACAAATCTTGCAATCGATTTTTAACTAACTTCCCAACTAGCTAGATATTTGAAACTTTTAGAATAGCCCAGAACACGATGACAATGCCTTTTTTAATACTTTTAGCCATCTTTCAACAGAATTGAATTCAGTTTCAGTTAATTTTGTTTTGTAGACTGGTACAGCCATCTATCGGCCGGGAAGGGAGCGAAAAGTTAAACGCAAGTTAACTTCCAATTAACTTCATTTTCTTTCAAGTTGATGGGATTATTCATCAAAAAATATAAAAAGAGTATTTATTTATACATAGAATTGTCAAGTTTATATGATTAAACAGAAAATGTAAAAACATGGTATATAAAAAGTTCTTTTTATCTTGGAATTATTTTGTTAAACTCTACATCTCCCAGGCATGATCTAAATCTCTACTTTACATAATATTGGACGCTCAAAAGTTTAAATTTTTAGTCTTTAAGGCTGCTAGATATCGGATTCGATCAGCACAATCTATATCTACGATACCCAGTATAAAGGGCTCAAGTATAAAACAGTGATTTTTAGATACTTAAAATTAATGACAAGATAAAAAGAACTTTTTATATACGATGATTTTAAATTTTCTGTTGAATCATATAAACTTGACAATTCTATGTGTTAATAAATACATTTTAAATTTTATTTGATGAATTATACCATCAACTTGAAAGAAAATGATCAAATGCGTAATAAAGATGCATCAAATGCGTAATCAATCGTTTAGCTCGAGAATTGGACGTTAACTTGCGCTTAACTTTTCGTTCCGTCCCGGCCGATAGATGGCTTCACCATTCTACAAAACAAAAGTAACTGAAAATGGATTCAATTCTGCTTAAAGACGGCTAAAAGTATTAAAATAATGCATTGCCATCGTGTTCCGAGCTATTCTGAAAGTTTCAAATGTCTAGCTAGTCGGGAAGTTAGTTAAAAATCGATTGCAAGATTTGTACTGGACAAACACACACAAACAAACAAGAAAGCTAATTAATAAAAACATGGTAATTACTATTGAACCCGTTAAAAAGGAAATAGGGTTACTCAACAGCGCAAAATAAACAATTCCCGTCGTGTTTAATTCTTATATCTCACAAATATAATTAGAAATTAAAAAATGGGCAGAGAGGTAGAGAGATTCCTCGGAATAAACAAATTAACGTGTTTATGCGGCCCCGGGCTTAGTAAGTATCTAAAGCCAGATTTAACCATGTCACTGAGCATGCGCAGAGAGCAATTTTTAATTGTAAATTACCAACAATTATTAAAAATTCAGGTTACCAAAAAACCAAATTTGACACATCTATACATTAAAATCTTTCTTGTCAGACCTAAATGAAGTAAATGGATGCAGTATGTTCTTCTCACGGACTGCCCAAAGAATCAGCTTAGAAACTTAATTATATATAAACCAGCCGCTGCGCGACCAGCATGGTCGCTTTTAGTTTTATATTTTCTTTTGCAAAACAACTCAACTGAAAGTACCATTACCTGTCATCATAAACATATGTTGTTAAGGGGTAGTGAGAGCTCAGCAAAAAAAATTATGATCATTGCTAAATTCACTATAAGGCTGATTCTAAAACATCGTGATTAAAAAATGTGAATTTCCATTACTTCAGAACAGAGTTAAAGATAAGACTAAGAAACCCAACACCAATGATTTTTAAAATTACATCCCTCTCGGTATGTATTTTTCAAAATTAAGATATCTACACTTTATCATTACATAAAATGAGAAATTGTTGGGGAAGGAATCTTTCACTTAAAAAATGGAGTAAAAATTCAGTAAGTACTAAAATATAGTGTCGATTACATCACTCTCTGTATGTACTATTGTTCCCAATTCAGATATCTCCACTTAATCATATCAAATAACAAAATGTTGGGAAAATTTCATCACTTATGAAATGGAGTAAAAATTCAGCAAGTACTGAAATATAGTGTGGGTTACATCACTCTCTGCATGTACTATTTTCAAAATTCAGATACCTACACTCAATCATATCAAATAATAAATTTTTGGGAAAATATCTTCACTTAAAAAATGGAGTAAAAATTCAGCAAAAAAAAAATTTAGTGTAGATTACATTACTCTCTGTGTGTACTATTCTTCAAAATTTAGATATTTCCATTATCAAATAATAAATTGTTGAGAAAATATATTCACTTTTAAAATAGATTAAAAATTCAGCAAGTATTAAAATAGTATGGATTACAACTATAATATTCATAAAACTTTTTGATATACACAGTTGAGTATTTCAGAAGTAGGAGATACTACATTGACAGAATTTAAAGAACGGACTGATAAACCTACATACAACTGTCCGAATGACAAAACACTGGATTTGATAGGTCTAAACATATTTTGTCAAAAGATCAGCGGTTGCAACAAATGTCGCCAATACACACACGCGGTTTTAAATTGCAGACGGCCGCTTATGTTTACATCCGGTAGTTGCAGCCATTGCCATTCGGAGTGTAGAAATATCGTCGATTTTTGTGCCGCATACCTACGCGTTTTATATATATAGATTTGTGTTTCTTTTGAAAAGATAGCCAAGCAAAAAATTTCTTTATTAAGGAGTACAATTTTAAAAAGATCTTTAAATGCAAGTCGACCATCATCGTAAAAACTCGACTATCCAGTAGCCTTAATTTTTAGCGCAGTATTTGAACGGAAAATTAATTTAGATGTGTTTTGGGCGGAGTCCACATGCATGGTTTAGAGGCGTAGAAAATCTACAGAGCGTCTAAGGGGTCCTATATCAAACTATATCAAACTACATCAAACGATCAAAGATTAAACTGAGCTGGCCATTCAATACGAATGAAGGAGGAGAGATAACGTAGAAGAACGTGTCCGTCTACCCTAGACAATCGGCACTCGACCAAAAGGCAGACCCCCGACTGAAAAGGGTTACTGTCTCGTAAAAGACCTCGCCATTTTGCAAACTAACAGTTGGAAGATCATAGCCAACAAGTCATCATAGGATAGACTCGAAGAGATGACCAAAACCCCCGCACTGTTGAGCCAAACGCACTTCAGGGCTTTTGGGATCGAGTGACACAAAATGCATGTTTCTACCATAAAAACAATTCCAGATACAACACTTTTTAAGCTGTTCTGCCTGCACGTACCGTCCTGTATATCTGTACTTCAGGCTTATTTATATCGAAAACTATGTTTCCATGACTACCCATCTTCGAAATGATATTTCATACAAATTCCCCGCAAGCGATTTTAAGGCTTTATAACTGAAGCTTTTACTAATCCTGAAGACGAAATATCGTGAATTTATTCTATGTCTCAAAAGTTAAGATTATGAACTTACTTGGCTTGGAAGATATCAAACTATATACGCTTTATATTTTGAATCTTTATTTCCAGACTTATTTTTCCTTTATGTTTCATTCCAAAGTTTTTTTTTCTCGAAATTTTATTTGTTTATTTTTACTCGAAATTTTATATTTTATATTTATGTTTTTAACTCCAAATTCTTAAAATTTTTTTTTTCAAAAGTAACAAAATTTTCGAAATTTTGATGAAAACTAACAATTTTTGAAATTCTGTTGAAAAGTAGCAAAATTTATGAAATTCTGTTGAAAACTAACAAAATTTTTGAAATTCTGTTGAAAAGTAACAAAATTTTTGAAATTCTGTTGAAAAGTAACAAAATTTTTGAAATTCTGTTGAAAAGTAACAAATATTTTTGAAATTCTGTTGAAAAGAAACAAATATTTTTGAAATTCTGTTGAAAAGAAACAAATATTTTTGAAATTCTGTTGAAAAGAAACAAATATTTTTGAAATTCTGTTGAAAAGAAACAAATATTTTTGAAATTCTGTTGAAAAGAAACAAATATTTTTGAAATTCTGTTGAAAAGTAGCAAATATTTTTGAAATTCTGTTGAAAAGTAGCAAATATTTTTGAAATTCTGTTGAAAAGTAACAGAATTTCATGTCTAAAATGATTTTTATATAAATAAATATTAGAAGGAAAAAAAACATCTTACGAAATCCATGTAAATATACGAAAAATAAAAATTTCCCTCCCAAATATTAACCGCGCACTATTTACCATTTTTTAAATACAGATTGTGAATAGGTGACCTTCAAACGAGAATTTCCCCACCTTACTTAGTGATTCAGACTTTGAAACGAACAAGAATTTCCTTTCTTACTTAGAACAGTGGATTCCGTCACTATCTCGTCGATTTCGGCAGGTGTCTTGTGGAAATCTACGACGACGAAATTGGTCTGATCCGTCGGTATGGGGTCCGAGAAGTTGTATGTCGGAGGAGTTGAGACACCGAAGGTGCGCTAGAAAGGACGAAAAAGAGAAATTATGTATTTATAAAAAACAGCCTTTTTTGACGTATTGATACGTCATATACATATTGACTGAACTGAAGTCTATACTTGGCTATATTAGTAACTGTAAAAATCACACATTTGACAAAGTAAGCCAACTATATGGAAAAAAAAAACATACACCTGTGAGTTTAAATATCATGTAGTGAAAGTGATCAAATAAGTAGAAGTAGAACACTGCAAAAGCGCGAAATTTAAACATTTCTGAATGGCGGAGTGATCGTTTCGCTGCCAGTCATGTGATCATTTCAATGGCTTGGCACGAATGGCGAAAAGCTGCTTTCTGTTCGCCAACTGATGTTTGTTATCTAGTTTCGCCAGCTGATGTTCGTCGCCAAATATTTTTCAGTTTTAGCTTGTCTACTGTGTAATAAATGCATAAAGATATATATTGTGGCAGAAATTCGTTTCATATTCGTTTCTATGCTATTCGTTTCATCGCCGCCAAATACTTTTCAGTTTTAGCTCATCTACTGTATTGAATAACCAACGAAATAATATTTACAGTGTGTGAACAATGCTTAAAGATAGATATTGTGACAGAAATTCGTTTCATGTGCTATACTTTACGCATAAACACAAGTTTAGATCAGTTTCATAGATAATTATTTTAGATTTAGACAAATGTCAGTAAAGAATTCAACAAGAATAAGATAAAGCAAAAAAATTCCTTCTCTATTACGAGCGGCTAGCGCGCTAGCTTCGGGTACTGGTGCCTTCGGGTTCGAATCCCGCGTTGGGTACGGGTGCCTGTGCAGTCTTACGGAATCTATTTTAAACCGTAGGTCTTGGTCTGACGTACTTACGATCAACAACAATTCAGCCTGGCACACCCCTCAGTTTTCTAGAGTGCCTTCTCGTTTCTATTGGCAAATTATTTCGATCTTATATACGTTGTGTAATTGCATGTCTAGCTTTTACCTGGGTTTGAAATAGAAATAAACCAAAATGGAAAGTTCCGATCGAATCAGTTTACTTTTTTTTTATCTTTTTTAATCCACACGAAATTATTTTCAGACGGATTTCATTTTGCTTCTAAAGATTTTGATTGTTCAAGATGATATTCCACCGGGGCAATTCATTTGTTCCCATAAAGGAACTGTTTCGAGCCGGGACAACAAAACGGCTCTCAGAAAAGATTTTGTTCCTTTTCTTATTTGGTGAATTTCCAGAAAAAACTAAGCTTTTCGGATGTGGCTTATTTTAAAATTGGGAACTTTCAAGAAACTTCTATAAAGAGATTTGTTCCAAGCGTCTCTCACACACACACACACACATATATATATATATATATATATATATATATATATATATATATATATATATATATGGAAACTTCTCTAGGGCGGCCAGTAATGGTACAGATAAAAAGTGACCTTTTCAGAGGTGGCCGGCTAGAGAAGTTCCACTGTGTAAATATTATACATAATGTATATTACACAGTGCGTCAAATAAGTTTTAAGACTGGGTCTGTAAAAAGAAATGGAAACAAGAAATTAATACCTGTTTTGGTTTTTTATTCAAAATAGGACCCTCCGTCTTCAATGCACTTTTTACAGCGATTTAATAATGAATCGAAAGCCTGCTGTAAATCACTTTGTGGAATGGCCTGCAAAGCACGCGTCGAAGCTTCTTGTGTGGTCGAAATATCCTCAAAATACCACCCTTTTAACTTCATTTTAAGTTTTGGAAATAAGGAGTAGTCACAGGTTGCTAAATCAGGTGAATTCGGTGGATGGTTAAACACACAGACATTTTTTGCCAAAAATCGACTAACAATAAGGCAGGTGTGACTGGGTGCATTGTCGTGTAACAAACACCAACTTCTGAAACGGACGAATGCGACGATTTCTGGCCATCAAACGCTTTAAAACAGCTAAGTAGTATTGACCTGTAATTTTTTGTCCAGTTGGAACAAATTCTTTGTGGATAATACCTTTACTACCGAAGAATGTAATGAGCATTGTTTTGATTTTGGATGGAACTTTTCTTGTTTTTTTGGCTTGTGGTGAATTTGGTGACTTCCATTCCGCACTTTTTCGTTTTGTTTCAGGATCATATTGGAAACACACCAGGTTTCATCACCTGTAACAATGGACTTCAAGAAGTTTGCATCGTTTTCAGCGGCTGAAATAATGTCTCCGCAATGTGCATTTCTCATTGCTTTTTGTTCAGGGGTTAAAGTGTGTGGAACAAATTTAGCACACACTTTTGTTTCCCCAAATATTCATGCAGGATGGTTCGAATTGTATCTTTGTTGATGTTTAAAGGGTCTTCCATCATTCTCAGTGATGCACAGCGATCGTTTGTTACGAAATTTCGTACTTTCTCAATAACTTCAGGTCTCCTAGATGAAATTGGACTTCCACTACGCTGATCATCTTCTAACGTATCTCTTCCGTCCAAAAAACGTTTGTGCCACACAAAAACATTTCATCTACTTAAACAACAGTCACCGTAAACTTGTTTTATGAGTTGGTATGTTTCCGAAGTACTTTTACCAAGTTTCGCGTTAAATTTAATTACAGCTCTTTGATCCATCTTAAAAAATCAACATGAAAAATATTCACTTCTGCAATAAACGCTCGCCTTCTCTCAACTACTTAACGAAATGCGCACAACTTGTTAGCAGTGTGCCAGCAGACGATGGACGTTATGACGCATGCGGATTTACACTCACAGCGCCTTTACAACCTGCGCTCTGGGACGAGTCTTAAAACTTATTTGACGCACTGTGTATATATATATGTAGAGTGGAATCTCGATCGATCGTTTTTGGATCCATCGTTTTTCCGTATGTGTCGTTTATTTTATCCAGTCCCAACGATCATATTGCTTTGTTATGTTTCCGCATCTATCGTTTTCCCGCATTTATCGTTCATTTCAATCGGTCCCTTGAAAATCGATCGATCGAGATTCCACTGTATATTTATAATGTATATATATAATGTATATGTTGTATATATGTTTATTTACACAGTGGAACATCTCTAGCCGGCCACCTCTCAAAAGGCCACTTTTCATCTGTACCATTACTGGCCGCCCTAGAGAAGTTTCCATATATATATATATATATATATACACACACACACACACACACACACATTGTTAGGATAATCCCGCCAAATAGGCTATGGATTTGGTGCCTCATTTTGGCCGGCAAATTTGGCGACATTTCGCCAAATTTGGCGATATGGCACAAAATGGTCACCAATCATCTAGACATTTCTAGAAGACAGTGGAAATTTCTAGCTGGCCGGCCGATAGGGGGCGCTTTATAAATATACCTGACTTTAGGATTGGAACTCAGTATTCTTTTCTGCTGAGAATCGAATGTATTGAAAGAGCGGTAGGCGAGTATCGTATTGAAGACTGTTATCCTGACTTGTGTTTTTAGAGTTTTCTGCTGTATAGAAGACAATTGTTAAGTGTTTTCTGTTGAATTTGTGTATGCGACTGAAGAATTTACAGAATAATAAATTTTATTTTGTGTGCACTTTCTGAAGAGATTGTATTAAATCCTATGGAACCCAAGAAAACGAAACAACGCGAGCACACACACACACACACACACACACATATATCTTAATAGCTGAAAACCCGCGCTTCGCTACGGAGTACATTCAAATTAAATTCAACGGTCAACGTATGCAATTTATGGCAAAAAAAATATATATTTATAATAAATGCGATGATCAATGTATACAAATGATGTAAAATATTTATCTATCTATCTATATATATATATTTATAAAAAACTCGTAAGGGATATGCATTTTTTTTTAATAATATCCAATCGTCTGCTGCATTAGAAAGAGAAAAAAATATTTTTTTTGTCTATTTAGTTGTTACGCACGTGACGATAAATTTATTGAAAGTACCAGAAAAAGAAATCACGTGATCAGCATTTAACAAATTAAATTCTAAAAATGAATCTTTAAAAATTCACCAAAAATCAGGAAATGGAGGTAAAAATTCGAAAAACATTTCATTTTTGAAGGAATTTTTAGGATCTTTCTCGTGATATAAATTTTATAACCCTCAATGTATTATTTTAAATGCAAACGTAAAAAAAGTTTAAAAAACAGCTTAAAAATTTAATTTAAAAAAATCTAAGAAGAATTTTTGAAAAATCTTTCTTAGTGCACCCCTACACTATTAGAAGAATCGCCATGCAAAATTTCAGCCCTTTAGGTCCAGCGGTTTGGTCTGTGCGTTGTATGTCAGTCAGTCAGTGAATGAATGAATGAATGAATGAATGAATGAGTCAGTTACGGAACTGTTTTATATATATAGATAGATAAATAAAAGAGTATATATATATAAATAAAATTTCAAGATATGATTAAAGTGGTGAGAACCTTAAATCGCATTTTGGGATTATAAAACATTTGTGTAAAGAAATTTCGCCTTTTTTTATTAAACCGGAGGGAAATTGCAAGGATCGAAATTTATTTGGTGAGCGTCGAATCAATTCAGAAGGATCAAAAAACAATTTTGATCCTTGGGATTCAATCCTCAAAGAACTGTATCCTACAAATACAATTTTTTTTGGGGTTCCGATTCGGATACAGATCGTTTCACCCATAAGGCTGCTGTGTACTAACCCTATTGGATTCGCTCACCTCAATGGTAACCTATGGAGAAAATGCGTCTACTATTGACAGCAACTTAAATGCCGATAATCCAAGAAAATTGTATTTTCAGATAGCCTGAAATTTTATGCACCTTGCAACTCGATTCATTTTATAAATATCGTCCACGAAAGGAAATTATGAGCGTATCAAACACACTACAACAGCTCCCAAAATTATAACTCGTGAGGTACGGCTTTAGCGCCTGAAATTTTTCTTTCCTATGGACCGTTATGGAGGAACGTAATCCTACGATAAAAATCTTTGAATCCTAGTCGCTAATTCTCGGACACATTTTCTACATAGGTTAACATTGAGGTGAGGGAATCCAACAGGTTAAGTGCATAGCAGCTTTAATAATTTCTCTCCGGTTCGTAACGATTTAAATAGGAACTTAAGGGAATCATTCCTCTGATAAGCTTTGACTATGCACCAACTAAGCGTATATCAATGGAGACAAAATTTTTTCACTTTGGTAGGCAGAGGAGGGTATTTTGCATGTCTCAGTCTAAGCGCCGCGGGCTATTTTTGGCGATTCTCCGCAGTTCACTGGACCCCACCCAAAGTCGCATAACATTCAAAGCTGTCGTCGGGGTTAAAGTATTTCTTTTGATTTATGCTCACTATTATCGGCGATTTCAGTTTATAGCTATCGTCGCACTAAAAACAAACCAAAAAAACTTTTAATTCAACTCTAAAAACGTGACCAAATGATTTAGATTAAGCCAGTAGCTGTTTAAGGAACGCCCCGCACACCAATGAGCTAGTTTTAAGCGCTCGAAATGGTTCCAACTCTCAGGAAAAGCACGTACGGAGGAGGGAAAAAGGAATTTTCCGTTGCCTACGGGTAAAGCGTTGTTACAATAGATACGGAATATTCCGTCACCCGCACACAAAGGTTTAAAATAATTTATCTTTCAAAAAATTTCAATAATGCAATTTTTTACGGCTTTAAAATATGAAGATGAACAAAAATTGGGGGAAATTTTTCTCCACAAGGAATATATAATAAAGTATTTTATTAAATAATTCGAAAGGAAGTTTTAATTAATTTTTTAATTGTTTATCTAAATAGATATTTATATAATTATATACACACACTATAAATTTCAATATGTATAAACACATACATATTTAATTTGTTTTTTAAATTATTTGCATACATATTTATACAATTATATACTCTCGCTCTCTATTTATACAAATTTGTATATATATAAATGTATACATACCTATATATATATATATATATATATATATATATATATATATATATATATATATATATATTATATACACATACATATATAAATACGAGTATACATATATGTATAGCATGCACGTGTATACATATACAAGAAATTTAGTAAACTTTTATATATATATATATATATATATATATGTGTGTGTGTGTGTGTGTGTGTAAACACATACCTATATATATATATATATATATATATATATATAGGTATTTTTAAATTGTTTATCTATGCGCATATTTATATAATTATATATATACGCACACACACAAATATATAATTTTAAATATGTATATGTATTTAATTTGTTTATAAATTGTTTATTTACATACTTATTTATACAATTATATACTATATATATACACATATATAAATATATATAAGAGTATACATAAATGTGTAGTATGTATGTATGTATACATAGACAACAAATTTAATAAAGTTTATCTATTATATATAAAACAGTTCCGTAACTGACTGACTGAATGACTGACTGACTGACTGACACACAACGCACAGACCAAACCGCTGGACCTAAAGAGCTGAAATTTTGCAGGGCGATTCTTCTTATAGTGTAGGGGTGCACTAAGAAAGATTTTTGAAAAATTCTTAGATTTTTAAAAATTAAATTGTTAACTTGTTTTAGTAGCTTTTTTTGAGTTTGCATTTAAAACAATAATTTGGGGGTTATAAAATTTATATCATGAGAAAGAGCATAAAAATTCCTTTAAAATGAAATCTTTTTCGAATCTTCACCTCGACTTTGATTTTTGGTGAATTTTCAAAGATTAAATTTTAGAATTTAATTTACTAAATGCTGTTCACGTGATTTCTTTTTCTGGTACTTTACATAAATTTATTGTCACGTGCATAACAACGAAATAGACAAAAAAAATATTTTTTTTCTTGATAATGTGGCAGACGATTGGACTGTACTTTTACAGTATTTTAGTATCAAAAAAATATTAAAAGATATGTAACAGTAAAAGATATGTTCCTCAAACTGTGCTATATTAACTGCACTATATCCTTTAGTATGTCCTCTTAGATTTAATTTGAATATTTTCTTCTACATTATTTTGTCTATAAAAATCCCCCTTACGATTTTTTTATAAATATATTTTTTTGTTTTTTTCATATTAATTATACACATTGATCGTCGTATTTATTATATTATATATATATATATATATATATATATATATATATATATATATATATATATATATATATAAACCTTTAAAAGATAGCAAATGATGAAAAATTCCATTCCAAGGTAATTTTACCTACAGTACAGAAGTGTACGCATAGAGAGTACAGCGTCAAAAACAGTTATTCCCGCCTACATAATCAATGTAGAGCTACACAGTTCAGGTCATTTCATTCTAAAATGTCCATATTGTTCCAAGGAAATGTTCGCCCCAATTTCAAACAAAATTCCTTCCCTCCCTGCCCCGAAATTGAGACCAGCCATCTCATATGAGGCCCGAACGCTATCGATTTACCCTGTCTTATATGTACCCATCCCCTTCTATATGCGTAATTAGTTAAGAGAGAGAGAGAGAGTGGAGTTGTCTAAAAATACGCTCCTCTAATAACGGCGCCTCATATTCTGCTAATTAAAACTTTCGCGGGTGAATATATGAGCTTTTCATCTTTTTTTTTTTTTAATGTTGAATAGAGTTGTTGGGAGAAGATGCATTTCGTCGCATTTCCCGCGTTTTGGAGTAATGATGGGCAGAAACTTGGCGTTGGCGATAAATTTCGGAATCGAAGTTTCGCGAGGATATATGAGGATTGATGGCGTTTAAATGTAAGTATCTAAGGAGGGGTGCGTCTGTAGACTTGGAAGAAATCCAACACTTAGAAGAAGCTATGGAGAAATTTTATAGTTATTTTTCAAATAACGGATTTAGAAAATGCTTAATTTTAGCTTTATTTTCTAGTAGTTTTTTTTTTTCAAAGCATTAAATTATTGAATCCTTGTCTTTCAGTAGTCACTTTTACCCGGACCATTTAAATTATTGACGTCTTATTTTTCAGCAGTCACTTTTTCCAGTGACTTTACTGATAAATTCACTTGCCAAATTACTGATTACTTTTATTTTTTAGTAGTCACTTTTTCCAGGGGCATTTACATTTCTGACGTCTTTTATTTTTCGGTAATGATGTTTTCACGAGACTTTCAAATTACGGATTATTTTTATTTTTCAGTAGTCACTATTTCCAGGGGCATTTAAATTTCGGACGTCTTATTTTTTAGTAGTCACTTTTTCCAGGGACATTTGAATTATTGACGTCTTTTTTTCAGTAGTCACTTCTTTTCACGGGTCATTGAAATTACTGATTAGTTTTATTTTTCAGTAGTCACTTTTTCCACTGGCATTTAAATTATTGACGTCTTTTATTTTTCAGTAGTCACTTTTTCCACTGACATTTAAATTATTGACGTCTTTTATTTTTCAGTAGTCACTTTTTCCAAGGGCATTTAAATAGTTGACGTCTTATTTTTCAGTATTCCCTTTTTCCAGGGCATTTAATTTTTTGACTTCTTTTATTTTTCAGTAGTCACACCTTTTTTCGGATCATCCAAATTACTGATTACTTTTATTTTTCAGTCGTCACTATTTTCAGGAGCATTTAAATTATTGACGTCTTTTATTTTTCAGTAGTCACTTTTTCCAGGGCATTTATATTATTGACGTCTTTTATTTTTCAGTTGTCACTTCTTTTCTCGGCTCATTCAAATTACTGATTATTTTTATTTTTCAGTAGTCATTTTATACTCCGGTCATTTAAATGACTGATGACTCATTTTCCAGTAGTCACATATTACTAGGGCATTTAAATTATTGACATCTTATTTTCCAGTAGTCCCGTTTTCACAGGGCGTTAAATTATTGACGACTTATTTTTCAGTAGTCACATTTTTCTCCGGGTATTTAAATTACTGACTTTTGTTTTTCAGTAGTCATTTTCCACGGGGGCATTAAATAATCGGCATCATTTATTTTTCATTAGCAATAACACGAAAAATATACAGCACTATACTACCGTTTCTGCCATCTCCTGTTCATATGTTAATAAGTAAATCCATGGTTTTTTTCAATATTGATCCAATATTAAGGTCTGTCTGCATTTAAAAGATAAATTAAGGGAGTCGGAGACGTGAAATTCATATAAAAAATGATCCATGCTTTTTTTAATATTGAGCCAATATTAAGGTCTGCATTTAAAAGATAATTTAAGGGAGTCGAAGACGTGAAATTCATACTTTAAAAAAAGATTTATTTTTTAGCTATACCCTTCAACCGCAGGCGATTTCCATTCATATTTTTTTTCACACAATAGCGGGCAAAATTTACGTCTTGTATATTTAACGTAAAGAGACAATGCAATAAAAATAAAAAAATTATTTTATTAAAAACATTTTATTTTATTAACAAGCGGAACACACGAATATCACTTTTCACAAAAATACGAAAAATCATTTAGAAAAAAACATTTCCTAGACGTAATATCATTAAGAACTATTTACGCGATTCTCAGGGGCGATATTTCCTAGAAGCATAGTCGACGAAATAGCGTCTCGAAATTCGAAATACATAATAAAATTCATTCGACTCTGAAATAACGTTTCTTGCTGTTCAGATACTCTCAACAATCATCACAATTCGAAACCGGCGTAGCCCGCGGTTACAGGGCTTAAAAAAAAGTCTAGGGCAGCGGTTCTTCATCTTTTCAACTCTTCATTTCACTGTCTTCAGGATTTTTGATTCAGAATTAAAAATTCTTAAAGAATTTCTCTAAATCAAGAAGTACAATTAAAAGAAAAATGATTCTATCTTAAGGTTGCTGTGTATTAACCTATTGAATTCGCTGAAATCAATGTTAGCCAATGGAGAAAACGTGTCCAAGGATTGCCGACTTTAATTCAAAGATTATTTTAAAGTTGCACTCCGTAATAGAGAAAGAAAATTTACACCTTCGGGCATTTTCCATTTTAACGTAGGATTACGTTCCTCCATAACGGTCCTTCGGAAAGCAAAATTTCAGACGCTAAAGCTGTCCGTCCATCCATCCTCGCGAGTTATAATTTTGGCAGCGTGCCAAACCCAGTCTGTATCGTTTCGACAAGCAGTAAACAGTTAAACAGAAAAGTTCCGAAATGCGTTAAAATTTTGACATGCATATATGTATATATATACGTAAATATATATAGACACATATATTCATAACACATACATACATATATAAATACAAAAGAGGTAAACAGCGATAAGTAATCCTACGTTAATAACCCGCGGTAGTTTCGTAAGAAGAGACTACCTGAATTTTTTTTTTAATTTTCCAAATATTTTAAAATTTAAATTATTTGGGAAAATATCTGGTAGAATGTGTTTTTTTAAACGCTCCTAAATTCTTTTGGTGGACTAAATTTATAAAATGAATGCTGTTGTAATGTGCAGAAAAGTTCGGATTATCTGAAAATATCATTTTTATTGCATTATCGGCATTTATGTAGCTGGAAATAGTAGACATTTTGTCCATAGGTTAACAGTGAGGTGAGCAAATCCAATGGGATTAGTACAAAGAAGCTTTAAAATTATAAATTGTTAAATGAAGTATTTAAAAGTTTGAAGAATAAATTATTTTCTTAAATTTAGAAATGAGTGTCGCAGATATATAAAAAATCTAAACATGCTTTAAATAACTTTTTACGACAAAATTTCAAAGCATTGTTGAAGAATTTTTTTATGCGTAAATTTTTTTTTAATAAATATACATTTGAGAATAGAATCCTTACAAAATATACGCATGAATAAAATTATTAGCATCCCGTATTGTTCAAATGTTCTTACATTAATGTATAACACAGTTATAGTTAGAATTCATCATTATCTGTAAACAGCTGCTGTCTTTTAAAATAAGGGCCTGTTCACATGGGAGTCCGTTGCGTTGCGTTAAGGAAAAGATGACGTTGAGATGAAAATAAACCAATCATAGGCGTTAAAAATTTCCTTGCTAATCGTTTGGAGGCCTACGATTGGTTTATTTTCGTCTCTACGTCATCTTTTCCTTAACGCTACGCAACGGACTCCTATATGAACAGGCCCTTAGACACCAATATTTTGAAAATTCGTCTGTTTGTCTCTTTCTTAAAATGCCAAAGATAAAAAAAAAATATTCTAATCGTCCATCGTCAAAAGTGCTATTGCCATTGGCAATTTAAAAACTCGTTACTCATGTCAAGTTAACAGCCAAACGATATAAAAAGGGATTGACGTCACAAAAGAGGAGCTTTTTACAAACAACATAAAAATGCAGAGTCAACCAAATTTTCAAAACTTTTAAGTCTAAATCATCATTACTCTTTATAGTTATGTGAAACACAATGGTCATAAGAGCGTTAAAGACGAGCGCCATTTTCTCCCCGAAAAGAACATTAAAAGCGGGCATTAAAGCTTCGCAGAAATTTCGCCCAGTAAAATTCATAGGCTTTTCAATTAGCGCAATAAGCGGTCTCCCGAAACGTGTCGTCTGCGATTTTCCGTTTGGGCCTCACCGAGAGCTGCAGCTCATTAAAAGGGATCACCGGAGAGGCTCGTTTAGCGGCAAGCTTTTGTTCTACGCCCCTTGGCGGCTGAAGAAAGAAACGACTTGTGGGAGTAGGTAATGGCGGAATTGGACGCGAAATAGAGCATTTATTTGAAACTGAAAAGCCTGATGTTGAATGTAAATCCTCTATGTTTATTTTATGGATTAATAAACTTAACTATGACATTTTTCGCTTTTGAGTGGGATTCATCGGGGAATTCATAGATGTTCGGAATTTATAAATCGCTTGCTTGTTCCGTGATTTGTTATCACGTGAGCCGGAGTCCCGTATTTGTACCCGTTCGCCAAATTTGGCGATAAAAATTTCACCATGAGAACCCTCTGTTTTTGACTTTAAGGGCCTGTTCACATGGGAGTCCGTTGCGTTGCGTTAAGGAAAAGATGACGTTGAGACGAAAATAAACCAATCATAGGCGTTAAAAAATGTCATCAACGCTATAAAAATCGTTTGGAGGCAAATGATCGTTGGCCTCCATGGTCGTTGGTCTCCAATGATCGTTGGCGGAGGCAAATCTAATCGTTTGGAGGCAAATGATTGGTTTATTTTGTTCACATAGGAGTCCGTTGCGTTGCGTAAAGGAAAAGATGACGTTGAGACGAAAATAAACCAATCATAGGCGTTAAAAATGTCATCGCTAATCGTTTGGAGGCAAATGATTGGTTTATTTTCGTCTCAACGTCATCTTTTCCTTAACGCAATGCAACGGACTCCTATGTGAACAGGCCCTAAAGAGTAGAAAATCGGAATGACTGAAGAGAAAATTAAATTTAGAAGCCTTGCCGTAACACCTTATCTGCCAGAACTATTGAATTCCAGAATGCGAAATAGCATGCACGTCGCTGTGGAATGCCGGAACTGTGTTATTACACGGTGGCTACAATAGAGAATTTTCGCCAACCTAGCGTATTTATTTCTATGCTTCTTAAGGACTTGTTTTACGGTGGTGCATCAGCTGAAATCCCAAATTTCTACAACCCCTCTTTAAGCTAGGGGGGGATTCAGCTTTCGGTATTTTAATGCAGGATTACGTTCCTCCCTGACGGTCCTCCGGAAAGCAAAAATTTCAGATGCTAAAACCGTTCGTCGTCGCGAGTTATAATTCTGGCAGCGCGCCAAACCCGGTATGTATCGCTTGGGGAAGTAGTAAACAGTTAAACAGAAAAGTTCCAAAAGGCGTCAAAATTTCAAATATATATATATATATATATATATATATATATATATATATATAAATATATATATATATATATATATATATATATATATATATATATATAAGGAGGTGAAAGGCAAAGTGGTGAAGTCATATTTTCAACTTTTTTTTAATTTGAGGGCAAAAATGTAATTTCCATGTTCATTTTATAGTGGTATTGCAAATAATTATTATTTACAATATTATGATTACTATTATGAATTATAATTTGTTCAATTTATAGTGGAAATTTTTGTATTTTTCGCAGTAAAACGCTTTGAACTTACACCACTTGACTTACTGACTTACACCACTTTGCCTTTCACCGCTTCATATATATGCGATGATATTACTAACTACCTATAATCGCCCATTCTGTACTTCATCTCTGCCATGGTAACCCGTCCTTCTTGTCTTGACGTAAACGCTTCGCCTTCCCACATACTAACTTCCTTCGCCAATTCTGGCAACCTCTCTCACCTAATTCTATTTTGGCGCTCTTTGCGAGAGACGCTGGACTGACTCGAAGCGAGTAAGATGTGTTGCTTTACTGTTTAATAAATTAGTTTGTTCCTGAAACTGATTTTATTATTTTCCGGCCACGATGTATGTTCTTATTTCATGAGATGTCCATCCGGACATTTCATATATATATATATATATATATATATATATATATATATATGTACGTACACATATATAGATCATATATACATAACACATACATACATATCTACATACAAAAGAGGTAATCAACGATAAGTTATCCCACGTTAATAAGCCGCGGTAGTTTCGTTAGAGGAGTCTACCTGAAATATTTGTTTTCAAATTACAGATTAGGAAATGCATAATTTTGGATTCTCTTTTTTGGCGTATGAAAGTATGCGTTTAAATGAAGAACAAGAAGTTTTTGAAAATTTAATACTATTTTTCCCCCATTTTTTTATCAGGGCACCACGTTACGGCTGTCAATCGAGGAAATTTAAATTCTTTATTAAAAAAAATCCTGTAAAACACGTGCATTTAAGGTCTTTTTTTTCCAAATGCAGGAAACATAAATATTAAAGTCCTTTTCCACGCCAAACTCCGCCAATCAATCACGTGACTACCTGAATTGCATAAGCGAACCGAACGGAAATTTTGGAATGTGACTAATGCTAGACTACGAGAATACATTTCCCTTGTCACTGAAAATGAAATATTTTAAAACTTAAAATGCATTTTCAGCCTCCGGTGGGGGGGGGGGAGGGGACTAGATTTCAAGTACCGCAAACAATTGGACATTTTAGTTGATGCCAATTATAACGGTGAAATTTCTTATTTCACTGATATCCAGTAATAATGCTACATTTTAAAAAAAAAACTTTTCAAGAACCCTACAGACAGAAACATCCATTCGACATCATTAAAAATGGTAAAATATCGTTCCATCGATCGTTTGAGGGCAGACGACTGCAGCCGGTAAAGAACAAACACGCAGTTCATTTGAGAGTTACGGAGAGATATGATGTGGGCTCATTACTGCACGACCACTGGAGGCTCATTAATAGTTCATTTTCACTAATTTTACGTCACGGATCCCTGCTGGGGAAAATCTCGGGCGTCTGAACGGTTCAGTGCGACAATGATGGCTCGGCTCCAAAAGCGTAACAGGTAGCCTGCAGTTATTTTTGATGTTTTGTGTTGATCCGCAGATGGGATTAATTAACGACATGTCCCCAAAAAGGGAAACGACGGTGTCTAATGACTGCCGGAAACAGGCCGGAGTCGTTAGCGTGATTCGAAAGTGAATATGGAAATGATAGGACTATATAATCGTTAAACTCTCTGATTTGATACATATAGACGATATATTTCAATTCAGAAAACACAAACTCCGTGTTAGAATACGATGTTATTCCAGATATGAGAAAAAACAGAATAAAAAAATTCAGGTAGTCTCTTCTAACGAAACTACCACGGGTTATTAACGTAGGATAACTTATCGTTGCTTACCTCTTTTGTGTATATATATATATATATATATATAACAGTTCTGTAACTGACTCACTGACTGATATACAACGCACAGACCAAACCGCTGGAGCTAAAGGGCTGACATTGTGCATGGCGATTCTTCTTATGGTGTAGGGGTGCACTAAGAAAGATTTTTGAAAAATTCTTAGATTTTTTAAATTACATTTTTAAGCTCTTTTAGTAACTTTTTTTAAGTTTACATTTAAAATAATAATTTGATGGTTATAAAATTCATATCACGAGAAAGATCATAAATATTCCTTTAAAATGAAATCTTTTTCGAATCTTTACCTCGATTTTCTGATTTTTGGTGAATTTTAAAGATTAATATTTACAATTTATTAAATGCCGATCACGTGATTACTTTTTCTGGTACTTTAAGTAAGTTCATCTTGTGCATAACTAAACAGACGATTTTTTTTTCTTTCTAATGCGGCAGACGATTGTATATTATCCAAAAAAAAAATAAATATCCCTTACGATTTATATATATATATATATATATATATATATATATATATATATATATATATATATTACATCAATTGCATACATTGACCGTTGTATTTAATTTGAATGTACTCCGTAGCGAAGTACGGGTTTTCAGCTAGTATATATATATATATTTGTTCCTTTTCCTGGGTTCGATGGGATTGAATAAATTCTCTTCACAAAGTGCACACAAGATAAAAATTATTATTCTATAAATTCTTCAGGCGCATACACAAATTCAACAGAAAGCACGCAACAACTGTCTTCTAAACAGCAGAAAAAATACAAGTCAGGATAACAGAGTCTTCAATACAATACACGCCTAACGCACTTTCAATACATTCAATTCTCAGCAGAAAAGAACACTCACTCAGTTTGAAGCTTCAGAAAGAGTAGTGGTAACTACAGTACATGGGCCGGACCCTCCACTACAGGATGATATAGCAATGCATAAAACTTCAGTGATCAATAAAAAACGAAAGTAGGAAGGAAAATAGAAAGTGGGGAAAACAAAACGCTTTGATAGTAGTAAAGCTAAAACATGGGGGGAAAAAGTGACTGGACGAACAAAGAACAGGACAAACAATTAAAAGTTACAAGCAAGAATGGCACAGGGCCGTTTCTTGTTAGCTGGGTCAGCAGGGTCGTAATCGGCGAGATTTTTAATAAGATCATTTGGTAAATCTTTATGGAAGTTAATAGCAAGATTTTGAAGATAATTTTAAATAGTGGAGAGATTTATCTCCCTATAAATGTCAACATTGCGAAAATACAACGGGGAGTTAGTGATTTGCCGAATAGTCATGTATTATGCAACAGCGAGAATTTTAATGTTGGAATCCGCTGCATACGACCAAACTGGTCCAGCATACGTAAGTAAGGGTCTTAAGAAAGATTTATAAATGAGCATTTTGTTACTAAAGTTCAATTTACTATTTCGGGCAATAAAAGGGTAAAGTTGTCTTTTAGCATTACGAAATTTATTACGATTATTAATGATATGTTGTTTCCAAGTGAGTTTTTTATCAAGGGTTAACCCTAGATATTTAGCAGTGTTGGACCAGGGGATAATGGTGGAACCAGTTTTAATATTACAGTTAGCATAGGTTTTATCGCATTTATGAATGAGCATTGTGGCAATGCACTTATACGAGTTATTTTTTTATTTCCTATTTAACGAAAAAGGAATTAATAAGAGCAACGTGGTCATTAATAGCTTTGACTGCCTATTTATGATTATGATTAGAGGCAAAAATAGCTGTGTCGTCTGCAAAAATAGCAATTTCGGTCTTTATGTACTGCGGAATATGGTTAATATAGATATTAAACAAGGTTAGACCGACAAGAGAACCTTGAGGAACCCCAGAAAAAAACTCAGTTTCAATGCCAATGTCAGGTATATTTATAGACTTCCAAAGCGCCCTCTATCGCTCAATCAGCTAGAAATTACAGAACCATCTGGAAAGGTTCAGAAGGTTGGCGACCATTTGGCGTCATATCGCTAAATTTGGCGACCAAAATAAGTCACCTAATCCATCGCCAATTTGGCGATAACTCATATTTGGCAAAATTGCCATAGGCTCGTAAAATTCGTAACAATATGTGTATATATATATATATATATGTGTGTGTGTGTGTGTGTGTGTGTGTGTGTGGAATGACGGAACTAATGTTCTTATCCTCGGATTAATGTTCAGAGAAATAAACAACGGCTGTAAATAATCATCTGGCGTGACGACACAAAGACAAGGTACTTTATTTTGACACAAATAGACAAATCAGAACAGCACCGCAATGCTATTCTAGCAAAGCTAAAAGGGACACAACCTTCTAATTTAGATTCTAAACTAATTCTACAGAAAAAACGAAACATTACTAGGGAGTTGCGATTCTATGAATACCAAACTATCAAAATTACGGTTACACTGGGCTGACATCTAGGGGCGAAAAAATAAACAATAAGTGCTTTGAAACAATGTCAAAATTTTGATGCAATTTTGTACTTTTATGTTTAACTGTTTACTGCTTGCCCAAGCGATTCAGACTGGGTTTGGCGCGCTGCCAAAATTATAACTCGTGACCCGTGTCCAAGGAAAATTCTCGAGTATTTGAGGAAAAAAACCCAGAAAATTTTTCAAAAAACATGATTTGTGGAACTTATGAATGTTTCTTCTAATGACAAATACTAAATTGCGATTCTATAATTAATATATATATATATATATATATAAATAACAGTTCCGTAACTGACTGACTGACAGATAACGCACACTTCTTATAGTGTACGGGTGCACTAAGAAAGATTTTTTAAAAATTAAATTATTATGCTGTTTTTGTAACTGTAAGTTTGCATTTAAAATAATTATCGGAGGGTTATAAAATTTATATCACGAGAAAGATCCTAAAACTTTCTTTAAAATGAAATCATTTTCGAATCTTTATCTCTATTGTCTGATTTTAGGTGAATTTTTAAAGATTAATTTTTAGAAATTAATTTATTAAATGCTGATGACGTGGTGTCTTTCCTCTTTGTGATACTTTTGCGTCACGTGCATAACAACGAAATAAATTGACAAAAAAATATTCTTTTTCTTTCTAATGCGGCAGACGATTGGACATTATCCAAAAAAATATTAAAATATATTAAAAGAAATCTTCTTCAAACTCTACTATATTCTTTAGTATGTTCTATTAGATTTAATTTGAATATTTTCCTCGACATTATTTTGTCTATAAAAATATCCGTTATAATTTTATATATGTATATATATATATATATATATAAATAAATATATATATATATACATATATATATTGACATTAATTGCATACATTGACCGTTGTATTTATTATAAATATATTTTTTGTTTTTTTTTGGCATTAATTGTATACATTGACCATTGTATTTAATTTGAATGTACTCCGTAGCGAAGTACGTGTATTCAGCTAGTGAGTCATACGAATAGACTGAAATATTAAATTTTTTTATACTCTCGTTGAGGTAGAATACTGGAATGAGCTGTAACACTTTATAACCTCGAAACAGCGGAATACACATGAGGATAGTCTAGTAAAACTTTGAACGCATTTTAGAAACGCTTGAAACTAAATAGGATGAAGTAAATAAATTATTCGAAATGGCCTTAGGCAGGATTTCCGCTTATTTGTTCTCTGTAACCGAATACTTAAATTAACGGAAATTGCAAGGCCATTGCAATTACCTCCACTTGTCGCCAATTTCAGACGTAAGATTATGAATTTTCTCGCCAAATTTAAAAGGAACCGTCTTCTCTCTCCCACACGCGAGCATTATATATAACACAAACTATGAAGGCACACACGTAAGACTGATGTAAAGTTAAACACAGATTTCGCACTCACACAGATATCACTGATTATTAACTATCACTGATAGATAACTTCACTCTACTCAACACAAAAGCAATGAAACTTGCTGAACCTGTTCTTTTACGGCGAGGGAACGCGCGAAAGAGCCTCTACCTGTTTTCTGAACGAAACCTTGAGAAGGCCGAAACGGAACTTTGCCTATGCAACCACTCCCCAAGTTATGGGAACGCTAAGGTGGCTTAAGGCCTTGATCCCGTTGTCGTCGAAAATTTTAAGCAATCGTAGAGGTCAACGCAATGATGTCCGAGCATTGAAGTTGATTCAAGTTCAACGTTGATGCATGGCGAAAGATCACGTGATACATCACACCAAGCGCAGGTTAAGTCAACAATGGTCTGCTAACTTTGAAAAACAGGAGTGACCACCAAGTAATCAGATGCACTCGACATTTTTCTTTGACGCAAGCAATGGAAATTGTTAAGCCCGCTACGATACGCTACGAACAAGACCTAACTTGTTGAAAATACTCGTATTACTGAGTTAAGACTGGTAGCAACATTGTTTACTAGCCAGTGCAATAAGTTTTCCTTTGTTCTCAGCTGAAGCGTCGTATATGTTACTTGCCGTCAATAGCTATTTGTAAAGCGAGGCCGTACACCGAAGATATCAGTTTCATGAAAGGAGGCATTCAAGCTCGACTAAAACCTCTATTTAAAAATCAGAGATACCCGAAATTATAGAGGACAAACATGCGAAATCGTTTCATGAAACTTGTGAGTAGAGGTTTCAAACAACCATAGTTCCGTGAGTAAAGTGTGTTCTGTTGTTTATGTGTAGACGAACCTCAATGCTTTTGTTTCCTTTTCTTATTTTGCTTCTACCAGCAAAATATAAATTCATCCCCGTTACCTGATCACATCGCACAAACTGAAAACTACAGTTTAGCAGGGGAACGACCTCCTGTGAAACTTCTTTAAAGAAAAAAAATAGGCCTTACAGTCATTTAACCTTTTGAGGGGCACCGTCTGCACAGTGCAAACGTCTAAATTTAGTCTTTTTTCAACTTGCATTCAATGTATTTTTTTTAAATGAGCAGAAATATGGCTAGTACTGCCATCTGTTATCAGTATAAAGAAACCTGCACCGCGCAACCGTTGCCCTTGAAAGGGTTAAAGATAAAGGATGGGCTATCATGAATTAAAATACTTCCATCATTACTGATGCTCCAAGAAAAGCTGTTGTAACAAGCTTTAGGGCATGTTTACATAGCGTTCCCGTCAGGGTCAGCGTTTCTCGTATTGAAATATATTTAAGCGATTAGCCAAGAAATTGTTAAGTTCTGTGATTGGTTTAAAATATGTCAATACGAGTAACGCTGACGCTGGCTGATTCTATGAGAACAGGCCCTAAACGCTGACATGGCAATACTTTGGCGACCCTTGGCGACGTTTAACAGAGGAAGAAAAAAAAAGTAACTCCTTGGCGACTTTTAAGGAGGCGTAAAAAATAAATTTAATCAATAACACTTTGGCGCGTATTTATTTGACGGATTCCATGTGAACAGGCCCTTAGGCTGATGACTAGGTATGCTTGCGATCTCACCTCTTCCGTAGTAGAATCGCGAATTCCGCAGACTGTAGTCTTTGCGACACGTCAGCCTATGACATGTGGACATTTACGCCAACTCTGTACTTCAATAGTGGCAATATCATCGAAAAGTAGTAGACAGCTCGTTGACTAGTGACGTAAGAGCTAATGTCTATACTAAAGTCTATACTGCCATACTCTATAGTCCCTATATTATACTCGTGTACAAAAACAACAACAAAACACGTAGTTTTATACAATGAATAATCGAACGCACAGCAGCTGTAAGACATTGTTGCTAACGCGGATGTCACGCATCTGCACTCCGTGATTCATCCACCCATTTACTAAATAGGTATTCCTTTTAAACAAATGGACCTCGCAGTTCGTATCGCACACGCGTTTGTTTAATAGCAGGTCGCTTGAAATAGTGATAGTTCCCGTTTGCTGCAAGTGCAAAAATTTATTTTAATTACTAGGGGCTTCACCCCTAGGCTCGCTCCTCTGTTATGGCTAATAGCGAGATACATAGGGGTGATTCTCGGGCAATGTAACAGCTTCCATCTATTCACTGTTGTCACCCTCATGCGAAGGGCTTTTCATCACTGTTGACATATCAGCTTTAAAATTCAATTAAAAATCGAAATTTTAAGATATAGACTTGAAATGAGGTTTATATGAATAAAAAAGCTTTCAGCTTCCAGACGATGTAAATATTTTCTTTGTAAGATAAAATCTCGAGAAGCATCGATATTACATCCATATAGGGACGATATTTCTTGAAAAACTGTGCTTAATTTTTTAAGTGAAAATATTAGTCTGCTTTAAAATATTTTTTAAAAAAATGAGGTCTAGTTTGAAAGAGAAATGTCTGTAGTCTTAGATTGTAAAAAGATCAAAATTCTACGATCATTTTTTGGAAAGTTATCGTAATCTGAAGATGAAAAAGTCAATATTTTCCCACAAAACATAAAATAAAAAAAAACTTAGTCAGACGAAGATGAGACATGTCTTACTTTGGTCCCCCCATTTTTCTGCATCTATTGGTATCGGTCTCGACCCCATACCCCCAGCGGTTTCGGAGGAGATAGCGTGAAAAGCTTGTGACAGCGGCAGTTACTTTTTTTAGAATAGAGAGATTTTCCCTCAAATGTTCTTCAAGACGGTCCTATACGACAGCAGAAAATTATCGATTGTTAGACATGTGATGTCAGTGAGAACGACATATTATGGGAGGATAGGCAGGTGTCAACAAGTGAGGATGATCATGGCGATATACAGGGTGGTTATGATTAAAGTTCCACTTTGAAATGGTCATAAAAGTACTGGTCCGAACTGGAAAACTACTGGTCCGAATGTTATCACACTTGGTAATATAGTTTCAAGTAGATCATGGAAATTTCTTTTTCGCCAAAAAAAAAAAAAAAAAAAAAGTTCAAAACTCACTACCAGGGTGGAAATGGCGCTGTATACAATATTGTTAAACGAAATCAGACATGAAGATATCGGTTTAAAATTTCTGAAACGTGCATGTTCAATGTTGCGTCCACCATTTTCCGAAAGCAAGTTAAATCGCGTCACTGCATTCTCAACAGTAGCTCTTAGCATATAAGGAGGAATGTTACGGACATGTCGGTGTATCGCATCTTTCAATTCCGCCAAAAAGTTTCGTTTTAGAAACGATTAAAAACGTTTTAAACCGATATCTTCATGTCTTAGGGCCGAATTCAGGCTTCAAAATTCACAAATTAGCGATCTGTAAGAAAACAATTTCCGGAATACGCACAATTTAAATGGCAATTTTGTTTAGGTCAATGTTTCTTAACCTTTAGCTTACGGGGCATATTTTTCCGATTCCCTCTTTAGAAATTTCATACCCCTTTTGTAAGAGTGGCCATTAAAGGGGTTATGTATGTATGTGCATATGTATGTATATGTATATGAGTATGTATATATCTACATGTACGTGTGTATGTATGTGTATGTATATATATATGCATATATATATATTCATTCTTGGGCCCGTATTCATGGGATACATGCTATCCCACCCCGTAAGGAAAAGGTTAAGGGTATACAAAATGTTAAACCAGAGTAACTAAAGGTTAAGTTAGATTCCGACCCTTATTCCGTTTAACAATATTGCATACAGCGCCATTCCCCCCCCCCCCCTGGTGGTGAGTTTTTGACCTTTTTTTTCTTTTTTGGCGGAAGAGAAATTCCCATGACCTCCTTTAAACTATTACCAAGTTCGATAACATTTCGTTAGTTTTCCTTTTCTTACCATTTCAAAGTGGAACTTTAATTATAACGACCCTGTATATTACGACGGCACCAATAATTATGACATGGACGCATCAACAATAGATGAGCTGCATTCTAGTGGAAGTGATTAAGACTGATAATTTGACAGAAATGTTTGTTTTGAATTAAAAATTTAAGTTTTTTTTCTACTTAATTTGACGCTTTCGTTTCTTCTTATTACAAATTTTATTTCTGCTAATAAATATGTGTACAATTTTTAAATAAAATATTGATAATTACAAGACAAAAATAACTTTTTATATAACATGTTTTTAAATTTTCTGTTGAATCATATAAACTTGACAATTCTATGTATTAATAAAAACTTTTTTAAAATTTTTTTATGAATTATCCCATCAACATGAAAGAAAATGAAGTTAATTGGAAGTTAAATTGCGTTTAACTTTTCGTTCCCGTCCCGGCCGATAGATGGCTGCACCAGTCTACAAAACAAAATTAACTGAAAATGTATTTAATTCTGCTTAAAGATGGCTAAAAGTATTAAAATAATGCATTGCCATCGTGTTCTGAGCTATTCTAAAAGTTTCAAATGTCTAGCTAGTCGGGAAGTTAGTTAAAAATCGATTGCAAGATTTTTACGGGACAAACAAACACGCAAACAAACAAACCACAAAGCGAGTAAATAAAAACATGGTAAAAAATGTTATGGGTGCGTATTATAGTCGAATTTTAATTTTTCCGAAAATTTCGCGCAAATTAACCATGCATATTATACACGAGTGCATATTATAGTCAAGATTTTACGGCACCTCAGTGTGCCGCCGACCTAATTTGTACCTTAATCTGCTATGATGAATTCGAATTCGCAACTATCCTAGCTAGCTTCGAATGTACCTCGAGGCGTTTTACGCGAATCGATTCATTATCCCGCAAGTGCAAGAAATATAATCCTCCCCAGCCGTATCACCTCTAACAGGCTCATAAATATTCAAATATATCTGCATCGTGACACCGGCGCCGATCATTAAATATTGTGTCCCGGATATTTACGAGAAATCTGCCGGCTCGGCGAGATAGGGTTTCGGCGGCAGATTTATGTAGGATAGCAGGTAATGATGTGAGACGTTTGTTTGTGTGTCTGGGGCAGTTTTAAATCAATCGGACGACGATGCCAGCTGTCGGAAACAAGTCCAAGGCATAAAACATTTCGAGCTTGTCATTACACTGTATTCTATCAGATGGAGCAAAGTTTTAGCGAAGCAGTAGCCAGTTTTCTGTATCATTCAGGAAAGAGAAAGAAATCGTGTATCATTCATTATCTGCATGTAGGGACGGGGAATTTGCGAAACTTACGTCATAAGTATCAGGGGAAAATACCCTCAGCACGAAAATTTAAACAACGTTGTCATATTTCAAGATTAGGGTTTTGAATTCCGGACAGACCTGAGATACTCTAATAATTACAAGATAAAAAGAACTTTTTATATACCACGTTTTTAAATTTTCTCTTGAATCATATAAAATTGACAATTCTGTGTATTAATAAATACTTTTTAAAATTTTTTTTTGATGAACTATCCCATCAACTTGACAGAAAATGATCAAATGCGTAATCATACTTATATATAAAGAGAGCGATTTTGTACGTGGAGGGTAATCTTCAGAACCACTGTACCTATTTGAAAAATTCTTTCACTGTTTGAAAGGTACAGTATTCCAGATGGACATAGGCTATATATTATGTATATCTAATCAGTAGAAATAAAGTTAGGGGCTTAATCCTAACAATCTCCATTGTTTCCGCTACTGTCCTCTACCGCTTTTTGTGCCGAAGATTTCAACGATTCTTATCGTGGTGCTATCGCGGTGGGCTTCTGTTCTGACGCTAGCGGTTCGAACCTAGCCGTTCTCCGACACGCCTTTTTCTTTTAAAAAATTTATTTTAATTATTAACTAACATGAAATTAATTTAAGGTATTATTTAGGTTATTATTAAGGTAAAAAAAGATTTACAATTTATTGGCTATCAACTGGAAATTTATTGGTATAATATTTTGTTCAACCCGGACAAAGTCGGGATGGGCCGCTAGTAGAGCAATAAAGAAAGCAATCATAAGAAATTTTCAAACAACAAAATTAACTGAAAACGAATTCAATCCTGCTTAAAGATGGCTAAAAGTATTGAAAGAATGCATTGTCGTCGTGCTCTTAGCTATTCTAAAAGTTTCAAACGTCTAGCTAGTCGGGAAGTTAGTTAAAAATCGATTGCAAGATTTGTACTGGACAAACACACACAAACAAGGAAGCAAGTTAATAAAAACATGGTAAAAATTATTTGTTTCCGACTTTTCACAAATATTTTCTTCCCTTGACTACCATTAATTTTTTATCAATCAACTTATCACGTTCATATTTTTTGTGTAATAAAGTAAGGCGTTCCTAATGTGTAATTTACTGTGGTCAAGTGCCTTCACGTAACCCTTTTTTAACGTAGGATTATGTTCCTCCATAACGTTCCCCCGGAAAGCAAATTTCAGACGCTAAAACCGTCCGTCCATACATCCGTCCCCGAAAGTTATAATTTTGGCAGCGCGCCAAACCCCGTCTGTATCGCTTGGACACGCAGTAAACAGTTAAACTGAAAAATACCAAAATGCGTCAAAATTTTGACACACGCACACACACACACACATATATATATATATATATATATATATATATATATATGGTTCCCACCTATATCCGTTACACCCCCCTTTACTTGTAAACGGTGACAGCTTTGACCATAAAGTTGGTGTCTAGGTACAGTAAAAAGGCGATGCGCTACTCGATGAGCCAACTTACGCCATCTATCGGAAAATTTTGGAGTGAGTGTTTTTATCTCAAAAACAGTACGAGATACGGGAGAAAAGTCAGTTAAAAAGTTGTTCCACATCATCGATTTAGTAAGAAAAGACATCTTGCGCAAATTAATACCTAAAACAGAATGTAGAAAATGAACATTTGTTTGATCTCATTTGTCTAAAGAGTGGAAGAAAGAAACTGAGACACTTCCCTATCTTTAGGATCATTATCAGGTTGCTGAAAATGCTCTCCATTAGCCACTATACATATTTTCCCCCTGGACTGGATTTCTCGCTGCACACTGTGCAACATCCACTCTTTATGGCATGACAATTTTCGAAATCGTGACCAAACAAAATGTTCCTTTTCTACATTCTGTTTTAAGTATAAATGTGCGCAAGGTGTCTTTCCTTACTAAATCAATGATGCTGAACAACTTTGTAATTTACTTGTTTCCCGTATCTCGTACCGTTTTTGAGATAAAAACGCTTTAGTCAAATATCATGGGCGTCAAAAGATATCTGTCGAGAATTATTCAATACCAGATAATCGCCAACATAAATCGCCAAGAGAAAGAAAACAGAACTCACCGATTTCAAAAGTAACAAATCCGTCCCAAAATGACTATCACCAGACATTTTCTCCATGGATTGAGCTAGTCTGTTTGCGAGAGTCACACTGTCGATGATTTTGCCGTCCTTCCCTCTCATAACAATTACCTGTAAGATTGAAACATTCAAATATCTTGAAACTATAAATAATTACCAGATAAAAAGAACATTATATAGCAGAGGTGGGGAACCTTTTTACCATTAGAGGCCTCATGTAAATTAGGTAGTAATAAAGGAGGCCACATAAGTTGATGAACCTATAAATGCGACTTTTATGAAATTATTATAGTTATAGTTTTAACAATTTGGTTCATTATATAGAAAAATAACAAAAAAAATATAAGTCCTTATTTATTTATTATTTGACATAAAAAGTTACAATCTATACTTATAAAGACAGAGCGATTTTGTACGTGGAGGGTAATCTTCAGAACCACTGTATCTATTTGAAAAACTCTTTCACTGTTTGAAAGGTACATTATTCCAGATGGACATAGGCTATATATTATGTATATCTAATCAGTAGAAATAAAGTTAGGGGCTTAATTCTAACAATCTCCATTGTTCCCGCTACTGTCCTCTACCGCTTTTTGTGCCGAAGTCTTCAACGATCCTTATCGTGGTGCTATCGCGGTGGGCTTCTGTACTGACGCTAGCGGTTCGAACCTAGCCGTTCTCCGGCACACCTTTTTCTTTTAAAAAATTTATTTTAATTATTAACTGACATAAAATTAATTTAAGGTATTATTTAGGTTATTATGAAGGTAAAAAAAGATTTACAATTTATTGGCTATCAAATGGAAATTTATTGGTATAATATTTTGTTCAACCCGGACAAAGTCGGGACGGGCCGCTAGTATAAAATATTTTTGTATTCACATAAGGATAAAAACTTGTTATAACATTAATCATTAACTATTTTTTTTGCAGAAAAAATAATACGTTTTAACGTACATGGAGTCAGTCACAACAATAAAAGTAAGAAAATAGTTTTTGTGTAGAGATCATATAACATGTCTGGTAGTATTTGAGCATTAAATTACATATAAAGTGTAGTTAAAGTATCATGCTATCAAGGTAAACGGAGCTCATTTGGATAAATATACAACTGTAGCGACTTTAGACAACAATTTCAAAATGTCAACTTTATATTGGCCGACACTGTACATACATTCATGCCGGTCTTTATTTAATTCTATTGATTTGGAAAATGTTGTATTAATTAATATTTAATTATATAGATTACAAGTGCTAGCTTTTATGAAGGCCGCACGTTCCCCACCTCTGTTATATACCATGTTTTAAAATTTTCTGTTGAATCATATAAACTTGACAATTCTATGTATTAATAAATACTTTTTAAAAATATTTTTGATGAATTATCCCATCAACTTGAAAGAAAATGAAGTTAATTGGAAGTTAACTTGCGTTTAACTTTTCGTTCCCGTCCCGGCGGATAGATGGCTGTACCAGTCTACAAAACAATATTAACTGAAAATGAATTTAATTCTGCCTAAATATGGCTAAAAGTATTATAAAAATGCATTGTCATCGTGTTCTGAGCTTTTCAAAAAGTTTCAAATGTCTAGCTAGTCGGGGAAGTTAGTTAAAAACCGATTGCAAGATTTGTACTGGACAAACACACACACAAACAAACAAGAAAGCAAGTTAATAAAAACATAGCAATAAATGAAACGGAATGAAAGAAGTGTGGCATGATTACAGCCATTTAAACTTGAATTACATATGTATTTCTTTTATCCATTCCAATAAACTAAAATAAGAGCACCCGAAAAAATCATACAGAAAATTATCAAAGCCATTGAACTTGACTGAAAGGAATTTTTCCCAAATAAATTGAATATTACTAAAATTAGATTCTTCATAATAGTATAAAAAACTATAAACACTATTAAATAAATAGTTTCTTGAAAATCACGACTTTATTATTCCGACAAGTTCAAAATATTCACAACTTGACTTAAATCACAAATTTCTTTGGAGATCATTGCACGTATAAAATATAGTTAGAAATTTTATTTAAAAAATTAGAAGCATGTTCAGCTATCTGCATATAGAACCTATAGCTCTAGTATGCATACGTAAGTTGATACATACATGCATGCATGCGTATATTCATTCAAACATATACATCATACACATATCTATACATACATGCACATATATGCATACATACATGCACATATATGCATACATACATGCACATATATGCATACATACATACATGCACATATATGCATACATACATACATGCACATATATGCATACATACATACATGCACATATATGCATACATACATACATGCACATATATGCATACATACATACATGCACATATATGCATACATACATACATGCACATATATGCATACATACATACATGCACATATATGCATACATACATGCACATATATACATACATACATGCACATATATGCATACATACATGCACATATATGCATACATACATGCACATATATGCATACATACATGCACATATATGCATACATACATGCACATATATGCATACATACATGCACATATATGCATACATACATACATGCACACATATGCATACATTCATACATACATGCACATACATTCATACATACATGATCTGGCCGAAGGTATGTGGACACCCCCGCTAAAGAAGTGGATCTGGCAGGTGACGTAATTTGATGCGTAACCGAAAGCTATAAAGTGTTGGTAGTGGTTTGTCAGGTCATATTCATGCGTTTGTGAGACAATGAGTAAGTCAAAGGAGCTTAGTGATTTTGATCGTGGCATTATAGTGGGATGCCACCTTTGTGGGAAATCAGTTCGTGAAATTTCGGACATTCTACAGAATCCAAAATCCGCTGCGAGTGATGTAATTGTGAAGTGGAAACGTCGAGGCAGTGAAACTGCAAAAAAAAACGAAGCGGCATGCCGAAAAAAATTAGTGAACGCAGTAGTAGAACTCCGAAATGGGTAGTGAAGCAAAATCGCAAGCCCTCGTTCATTGAAATCACTCAGGAGTTCCAAAGTTCATCAGGCGCTAGTGCTAGCAGCAGTACTGTTTGTCGAGAGTTAAAAAAACCCGGGATTCCATGGTCGTTCAGCCGCGCACAAGCCGAACATCACTTCCCAGAATCCGAGGCGTCGATTGCAGTGGTGCAAAGCTCACCGGCATTGGACTGTGGACATGCGGAAAAATGTTCTTTGGAGTGATGAATCTCGCTTTACAATCTGGCATTCCGATGAACGCGTCTGGGCTTGGCGGCTGCCCGGCGAGCGCTTCTTACGTGACTGCATTGTGCCGACTGTTAAGTTTGATGGTGGCAGCATCATGGTGTGGGGGGTGTTTTACATGGTTTAGCCTGGGTTCCTTAGTTCTGGTGGTTGGAAACATGAACTCTGAGATGTATGTAGACATTCTGGACAATGCTGATCTCCCAACTCTATGGCAATATTTCGGGGAAGGGCCATTTCTCTTCCAGCAGGATAACTGCTCCATCGAGATTCGCGCTGGCATGGTTTGGCGAAATGGGTGTTCAAAAACTGGACTGGCCTTCTCGGAGCCCCGTTATAAATCCCACTGAACATCTTTGGGACTAATTAGAACGCAGATTACGTAGCCAGCTAAATCGACCATCCTCACTGCCAGCACTCACTTCAGCTGTGATGGACGCCTGGAAGTCAAAGGACACCTATCAAAAACCGGTGGAAACTTTCCCCAGACACGTGTAGGCTGTCATCGATGCCAAAGGAGGACCAACATCATATTTATGTATGCCTCAGGACTCTCCGAGTCCGTACCACTTGGCGTCCGGATACTTTAGGCCAGATAGTGTACATGTACATACATACATACATACAGAGGCTGTTCGCACATTTTTTAGACGATTTTGGTAAGCGGTAATAAAAAATCGTTTGCTGCAAAAGAAATAATTGCAATTGTACTATGTTTTTAAAAGTCAAAATATGGATGTATTTAAATGATTGCAACAAAAAAAGAGCCATTTATTATCATAAAAGGTGAGAAAAAAATTTCAGTACATGGTTCAAAGAATCGAAAGAAAGTTTTTCTAAGGGATTCATGATTGTTGCTGGTTTTTCTTATAATGGCAAGTTAAAAATAAAGAGTGGAAAAAAATGTCAAGATTAACTCCAAATACTATCAGGAACATATTTTATCGCCAATTTTTCTGAATGAAATACCATCGCTTTACCCACAGTGCCATTAATCTGTGAGACTCCATCAGGACAAAGCTAGCAGTCACACATCAAAATCCACTGTAAATTTCCTAAAAGAAATGGAACCCTTCACTGATATCCCTACTAAATCTCCCGATGTATCACCTATGGATTTTTGTGCTCTCGGACTTTTAAAATCTGCATTATCCAAACGTCGTCCCAAAACCCTTACAGGACTCTGGAAAGCTGTTCAGAAGGAATGGGATAGAATACCTCTTCTGACACTTCAAAAGGCATTATTATCCTGGAAATTGCGGTGTCGAAAGATAGTTCAGAATAAGGGATGTCAAATAGAACATTTAAAACACAAGAATTTTATGTAATTTAGTTTTGTGAATACAATATACATCGTCTAAAAAATGTGTGAACAGCCTCTGTATATCCACATATTCATACATACATATATATACACACATATGCATGCATTTATACACATCTTTTCATACTTAAATTTATTTTGCTTTTCTGCATAAGAAAATTATCAAAATTTGGTCAGATTTTATGAAAATTTCTTTTAATATTTAATTACTTTAAAGCACAAAAATATTTTAGTCTCAAATTTTTCCCGATAAAATGTTTTCACAATATTTACTCTAAATCAACATTGCTCTAAAACAAAGACCGTACAAAAGAATACTGTTCAAAATGTCCCACAAATACATTGCAAGGAATTTTCGATATACCTTTTGAAAGAGGGCCAATTATGAAAAATGTCATTACGAGATAAAGGAATTTAACAGTACATCTGTAAACCGAGATTCAGATTTTGGCAGTAAAATTATGCGAGAAACAAACACTTTGTGTTACTTGAATTAAAAAGTTTTATGGCATTTTTAAGCGAGAGAAATATAATTGTACAATTTTGGAAAATCTTGGGGTTCGGATTTTATAAACAACAGTGCGTGTGATACTTAGATATAAATTTGATTTTTTTAATACACTAGAGGCTTCGCCCCTAGGCTCGCTACGCTCGCTTCTCTGTTATGGCTAATAGCGAGATACATAGGGGTGATTCTCGGGCAATGTAACAGCTTCCATCCATTTACTGTTGTCACCCTTATGCGAAGTTCTTTTCATCACTGTTGAATTATCAGCTTTAAAATTCAATTAAAAATCGAAAATTTAAGATATAGACTTGAAATGAGGTTTATATGAATGAGAAAGCTTTCAGCTTCCAGATGATGTAAATATTTTCTTTGTAAGATAAAAACTCGAGGAGCATCGATATTACATCCACATAGAGGACGATATTTCTTGAAAAACTGCGTTTCATTTTTTTTGATGAAAATATTAGTCTGTTTTAAAATATTTTTAAACAAATGAGGTCTAGCTTGAAATAGAAATGTCTGTAGTCTTAGATTGTAAAAAGATCAAAATTCTACGATCATTTTTTGGCATGATCGTAGAATTTTGATCGAGCGAGTTATCGTAATCTGAAGAGGAAAAAGTCAATATTTTCCAACAAAACATAAAATAAAGTCCGACGAAGATGAGACATGTCTTGCTTTGGTCCCCCCATTTTTTTTGCATCCACTGGTATCGCTCTCGACCCCATAACCCCAGCTGTTTCGGAGGAGATAGCGCGACAAGCTTTTGACAGCGGCAGCGGGAGTTACTTTTTTTTTGAATAGAGATATTATATAAGACATGTTTAGATTATCCGTTTTGTTTGCAAGGTTTATTGGAAGTTAGGGATATTTAGCTCTTTAGGATTCGCTCAGCTCAAAGTTAACTCATGGAGAAAGTTTTTCTACTGATTGTCGACTTAAATTGAAAGATTTATTCGTAGGATTACGTTCCTGAAAAACGGTCTTTCGGAGAGAAAAAAAATTGTCCGGCGTCGCGAGTTATAATTTTGGCAGCGTGCCAAACCCAGTAACAGTGAACAGTTAAACAGAAAAGTACCAAAATGCGTTAAAGAGGCTAGCAACGATAAGTAATCCTTTGTTAATAACCCGCGGTAGTTTCGTTAGAAGAGACTACCTGAAATATCTTTTTTAATTGCACTCCGTAATAGCACACAGTCATCTATTTCATTCCTTACACCAATTCTTTGGGCAGTCCGTGAGAGAAACCTACTGGATGAATTCATTTCATTTTGGTCTTAAACAGAAGATTTTAATCTATAGATGTGTCAAATTTGGATTCTGTAACCCCAATTTCTATTCATTAGCAATAATTTACAATTAAAAATTGCTTTCCGCGCATGTTCGGTGACATGTTTAAATTTGGCTTTAGATACTAACTAAGCAGGAGGCTACATAAACACGTAAATTTGTTTATTCCGTAATTTGTTTATGTCTCTAGATCTCTCTGCCATTTTTATTTTTAATTATGTTTGAGAGAAATAGAATTAAATCTAACGGAATTTTTAACGTAGGATTAAGTTCTTCCATAACGGTCCTCCGGAAAGGATAATTTCAGACGCTAAAACCATTCGTCCGTAACTGGCGAGTTATAATTTTGGCAGCGTGCCAAACCCAGTCTGTATCGCTTAGACAAACAGTTAAACAGAAAAGTACAAAAATGCGCCAAAATTTTGACATACATATATATATACATACGTACATATATATACACTGCTAAAAAAAATTAGGGGAGCAAACAAAGAAGTTAAGAAAACCGCGCGAGACAGCCACGTATTGGCATAAAATGGATAGTACACGCGTATCAATGCGCAATACAGAAAAAAAGACGTATAAAAATTTGTAATTAAGCTTTAATTCTTTGAAAATATGGAATAAACATGAAACGATGATTTAGGGCAACAATTTGGTTACATGTAAACGATAAAAAAAAGTATTGTTTAGAAATGACGCAAGATTTTTAATATGGCGTTTGGTCTCCTCGAACAGCTAAGACTGCTGCACACCTTTTTTCCATGGATGCCATGATATCGATAAGAATTTGGGGAATACTGTTCCACTCCTCAAGAAGTGCAATCTCCAAGTCTCGGAGGGTAAAAGGAGGCCTTGGTCTCGCAGCAATGCGTCGTCCTGGCATGTCCCAAACATGCTCGATTGGATTCAGGTCAGGAGAGCACGGTGGCCATTCCATACGCTGTATTGTTTCAGCTTCAAGCATGTTCTTCACAAGACGAGCTGTATGCGGTCTGGCATTATGCTGAAAAACAAAGGAATCTCCAGTGGCTGCAGCGTAAGGTATGACATGAGGTCTCAGTATCTCGTCTGCATACCTTCGGGCCGTCAAAGTACCATTCCGAATGATATGCAGGTCCGTACGTCCACCTATGCTGATTCCACCCCATACCATAAAACCAGATCGTCTGTATTGTGACCTTTCACGAACGAATGTGGGGTTATTTCGAGTGCCCCTTTCCCTCCATACCAAAACACGTCGGGTGTCACACTCCAGACTGAATCGGGACTCGTCTGTAAACAGCACTTGGCTCCAATCATGTTGCTCCCAATCTCGATGTTCAGAAGCCCATCTTCGTCCTGTTGCCAAGAACAACTGTCTTTGCAGATGAGTAGCATTGTCTGTTCTGTTTCGACAAGCTGTTAACAGTATATACCGGTCATCAGTTGCTGTAGTGGCGCGTGGCAGACCTTGCACTGGTCGACGTCTAACATTCCCTGTTTCTTGGAATCGATTCCACAGCCTTGCAACGACACTGCTGTCGACTCCAACAGCGTCCGCGACACTACGTTGTGTTTGCCCGGATTCAAGTCAGCCTATAATACGCCATGCCATGGATTCCGGCAAATCACGTTGTTGAGACATTTTCAAGTCACCTTTTCTCAAAAAGAATAACTGAGCAATCGAATTTCACAGTTAAGGTAGTGAAACAGACGTTTCTGCAACATCCCGATTTAAGCCCTTATGTTCTTTTTCTGGTTTTTGACGTCATGAACTTTGATTTGCACATGAAGTTTTCTTCTTCTGTTTCCTGCTAGGCTTTAAATTATGGATGATTTATTTTATGTTACTTATCGGTGTAAGTATTTGCGTAATTTCGTTAAAACCATGTGCTCCCCTAATTGTTTTGAGCAGTGTAGATGCATATAAACATAACACATATACATACATCTATATATATAAAACAGTTACGTAACTGACTGACTCACTGACTGACATACAACGTACAGACCAAACCGCTGGATCTAAAGGGCTGAAATTTTGCTTAGCGATTCTTCTTATGGTGTAGGGGTGCACCGTGAAAGATGTTTGAAAAATTCTTTAGATTGTTTTAAATTTAAATTTTTTAGCAGTTTTAGTAACTTTTTTTAAGTTTGCATTTAAAATAATAATTTGAGGGTTATAAAATTTATATCACGAGAAAGATCATAAAAATTCCTTTAAAATGAAATTTTTTTCGAATCTTTACCTCCATTTTCTGATATTTGGGGAAATTTTAAAGATTAATTTTTAGAATTTAATTTATTAAATGCTGATCACGTGATTTCTTTTTATGGTACTTTAAATAAATTTATCGTCACGTGCATAACAACTAAATAGACAAAAAAAATATTTTTCTTTTCTTGCTAATGCGGCAGACGATTGGACATTATCGAAAAAAATATTGAAATGCAGTAAAAGATATGTTCCTCAAACTGTATTATATTAACTTTACTATATTCTTTAGTATGTCTTATTAGATTTAATTTGAATATTTTCTTTTACATGATTTTGTCTATAAAAATAACCGATACGATTTTTTTATAAATATATATATTTTTTTTACATCAATTGCATACATTGATCGTTGTATTTATTATAAATATATTTATACATATTTTTGGCCTTAATTGCATACATTGACCGTTGTACTTAATTTGAATGTACTCCTAGAGAAGTACGGGTTTTCAGCTAGTATATACATACAAAAGAGGTAAGGAGTGATAAGTAATCGTTCATTAAAAACCCGCGGTAGTTTCGTTAGAAGAGACTACTTGGAAATTTTTTAAAACATTTTTTTGGTAGGTTATACAATGACAAATGTGTTAAAACATTATTTAGATGACGCGTTTTTTTCAATTATTGTGTTGACTTTTCCCTTACACTTCCTGTTTCACAGCTGCCATCATACCTCATTTAACGGTACATAACTAGACGTGAACGTTAAAATTAAATTAGACCTGGCAATTAACAATGACTGCGGCAGGAAATAACATCCTAGCTCAATAAAACAATTTCGATGCTACATTTATTCTGGTTACGTAACTGTGCTATTCCCAGATGGGCGGTTAAAAGAAATATATATATATATATATATATTCCAGGAAAAGTCGCTTTTGGCTGGATGCCAATTCTTTATTCCAGTACACACGTTGACTTTCGTTATTTTTTTTTTATTATTCTGGGAACTTTCTTTAGGCCGACTCTATACAATAAAATCGTCTGTTGCTATAAAATGCGCTGCTATAGAGAAGCAGTACGCAATCAAGGTGCTTTAGAAAGGAAAAAAAATAATCTGGAAAGCCAGGCGTTTGTGAGGAAGAGTTTTATCTGATGTTTGCTGTTTCTTCGGAAAAGATAATAAACTGGTTGGGGAATTGTAATCACTAGTTTTATGTATTTTATGACTGTTAACACGCACTCGGGGATTTCATGGCTTTAAAATTAAACGGGCCGCTGAAAAGGAAGCTGAACGTGTTATGTTTCAAAGCACAGAACTGGCAACGTGTTATAAAAACCGTAGCATTAATCCAATGAATAGTATTTTTAGGCGAACATCAAAAGTGTTCATTTTCTTGTATTATAAATAAAGAGAAAATAAACCGATTGATTTTTGTACCAGTACGCATGATACGCCTGTATATATCTGATTCGATCAAGGGAAGGCTTAATATGAAGAATATGATACGGTCGCCAACTTGTGGCGATATGGCGCCAATGTGACATTACAAATGGAAGAACCTTGTAGTGTAAAGTAACACTGCTCTTTCTGGCAGACGGCAGTGGTTTTGTGGGCAAACCCCCAAAAGACGCCAAATATTTTGCCCAAAAGACGGCTTGACGGGGAACCGTATCATGTTCTTCCAAGGAGGTGTAACATTAAAGTAAAAAATTGGTAACGGTAAAGAAATGGGTACCCTTGGCGTAGTTTGGCGAAGTTTTCAAGATTCGCCAATATCACACTAAAATTTCGCTTTTGTAAAGAATCAGGCAATTCTTCAACTAGGCACTTCTATTAGGAATTATTACAATTTTTCAATTAGATTTCTTCATATGCTCTTGTAAAGTAGTAGCTACCCCTTTAAAGGTGGGCGATAACTGCGCCAAACGTATTGTTATATTATAATATATTCTGCAATTGATCTTATAAATGGATAACCGGTTTGTATTTAACAGGTTTTCTTTAGTGACACAGACGATAAAAGTTTATTATTGTTAGCTTAAAATTAACCTTCTACTATGAGTTTTTATTATTAGTGCTTACTATCGTTTTATTGTTTGCATTATAATATTCTGTTCTTTAGTTTCAATTATGAGGAAAACATATCACTTAGGATTTATTCTTCAATACGTATGCTATTTAAATTGCCTAAACCTGGCTGTATATTCTGTATATACACGTAATTTTGTTGTCCGCTATGGTGCCGTTAATGTCGTCTTTTACTGTGATTTGGCGAATTTTGAAATCTTCGCCAAACCACGCCAAGGGGTGGCGAAAACACGCCAAGGCCACGTCTTTACATTTGCCTAAAAAATCATGACAAAAACCTTTTTTGTAATTCAGTCCAGGAAAGCGGAGTTTCATAGTTGAAAATTATGTTCAGTGCATATCGCAAATGCTAACGTCGTCGCTGGTAACGGAAGACGAATTTATACAAGATTCAACGGACTCATAAAAGTAATAAAAGAAAAAAGCAGCCAAGTTTAAGAAAAGCCCTTTAACACTTTTAAAGTGTATTTAACAATACATAATTTCGATAATCATAGTTATAGAATTTTATGATTACCGAAAAATAAAAATCAGTTATAACGACATAAAAATGGCACACAACACTGTAAAATCGTATTCAACTGAAGGTAATTTGAACGAGAAAAAAAGGTGTCAATAACACTGATATCGTTCTTAATAAGAGATAGTATATTCAATTAGATTTTACAGTATTATTAGTGCTACAAAAATGGCACACATAAACACAAATAACACTGCCAAAGTGTATTTACCTGAAGCTAATTTGAACGAGAACAGAAAAACTGTATCATTAACACTCATATCGTATTTAACAATACAATATATTGAACAGGATTTTACAGTTATTAAGTGCTACAAAAATGGCACTCACAACACTGTAAAATCGTATTAAACTAAAGATAATTTGAACGAGAAAAGAAAAAAAAGGCACCAATAACTCTGCAATATCGTACTTAACAAGAGGTAGATTAAACTGGATTTTACAGTGTAGTGCTGCAAAACAAAATGGCATTAATAACTATAAAATACCCTTTTAACTTGAGATAATTTGAAAACAAAAAAAAAATGGCACTAAAATCACTGTAAAATCGTGTTTAACAAAAGGAATCTAATAATGAAAAAAAATTGGTACTATTTATACAATAAAATCGTGTTTAAAAATATTTAAATGAGAATTTAAAAAGTGGCTATAGTAACACTATCATAATTAAACTAAAGATAATTTAGCTGAGAATGTTTTTAAAAAATGGCGCTAATTACAAGGAGCAATGAGATTGGATACCCAGTGCACGCTGAAAACTAACAAGTCATGATAATAAACTGTTTTAAAGAGAGCTAAGAATAAAAATAAATGTCTGAGCATTTAAAACATTTAATCGTTG
>OU015503.1:96259083-96314083 GCA_907164885.2 Dolomedes plantarius | reverse complement strand
TTATCTTTATCTCTGTTCTGAAGTAATGGAAATTCATATTTTTTAATCACAATGTTTTAGAATCAGCCTTATGGAGAATACCCCTTAACAATGTATATTTATAATAACAGGTAATGGTAACATTTCTTACATATGTTACTCATGTTACATATGTTCAGCCCCCATTAGCATAGGGGGGGCGAGGGGGGGAATAAGGGGGAATATAAAGTCTCCAAAATGACCGAGAGTAGTGTCGAATCCATAGTTTTGGGGGTCACTGAGACGAATAGTGACACAACTGATGCCGTTTAAGTGCAAGTTCAGCGCCCCCATCAGCATTGGGGGAAAGGGGAAAAATGAAATTTCCAAAATGTCCGAGGGTAGTGGCAAATCCACTGTTTTCAGAGTCACTGAGATGAATATAGGAAACTAAAAGTGTTGTTTATAATCGAGTTTGAGTTAAATAATAGAGTGAATTTGTAATTTTTTTTATCATTTGTATACTGTACATGTAATTTTAAATACCCGTAAATAAATTGTGTAGATTTTACACTATAGGTAGAATTCATTCCTTTTCCTGTGTAGTAAAAAATTGAGATTAATAAATACCTGGACAACACCCAGGTATTGGGTTTGGAGCCACTGCCAAAATTATAACTCGCGAGGTACGGACGAACGGTTTTAGCGTCTGAAATTTTGCTTTCCGGAGGACCGTTATGGAGGAACGTAATCCTACGTTAAAGCATTTAATCTATCCAATTCGCCAATCCTTGGAAACTTTTTCCCATAGGTTAACATTGAGATGAGCTAATCCAATAGGGTTAGTACACAGCAGCCTGCTTAACAATACGTGTATGCCTTCCACTGTAAAAACGAGATCGTGTTAACCTGTAAAAGTATTTTTACTGCATTAAAACCATTAATGCTGGGGAGTATAGACATCATTATTTCCATACTCCCCTGCATTAATGGCTTGGCTGCAGAAGAAATACTTTTACAGGCTGCACGATCTCGTTTTGGTTAAGAAAGACAAGCTGAATACCCGTCCTTCGCTACGGAGTACATTTTAGGATAATTATAATGAAAAAATAATGAAATTTCTTTTTGGAGGATTTCCTTATCTTTATATATGTATATATATTTCTTCTGTCCATGTGTATGCCACTGAACGCCTCCTAAACGGCTGGACTTGTTTTTATGAAATTTTGTGTGTGTGATTACGTTGATTCGAGAATGGTTTTGATTTACAATAAGACACCCCTAGCAACCCTAGGGAGGGCAGGGGGCACATGTAAAAATAATCGAAAACTACTGATATCACTGTCGAATCCATAGTTTTCGGGGTCGCTGAGATTAATACTGACACACCCGATGTCGTTTAAGTGCAAGTTCAGCCCCACCCATTACCATAGGGGGGGAAGGGGGGGAATATAAAATCTTAAAAATGACCAAGAGTAGTGTCGAATCCATAGTTTTCGGGGTCGCCCAGAGGAACTGTGGCAATCCCAATGCCGTTTAAGTAAGAGTTCAGCACCCCCCCCCCCCAATCAACATTAGGGGAGAAGATAAAATGTCCAAAATGAACGAGAATAGTTTTTGGGGTCACTGAGACGAATAGTGACACAACTGATGCCGTTTAAGTGCAAGTTCAGCCCCCTCCCCACGCCCAATGTCCGTTAGAGCGGGCCAGAATGCCTCCCCCCTAACGGACAACAGCCCCTCCAAGTAAAAAAGAGAAAGGAGAGAAGGTCCAGATTTATCTCGGACTTTTTTCCTTAGAGCTCAGATCATACAGTCTCGAGTGCCTCCGAGTCTAGGAGAAGTGCCAGTAATCCGCCAAGATGATCCTGTATATGACATGATTTTTGTTCTCTGTCGTCGATGCCATCCTTCATCGCTGTATACTTCAGCTGTAGTAAGTGCCTCCCCATAGACTCTGGTTGGATGGTTGTATGGGGTTTAATGGCGCAAGATCCAAAATAGGATATAAAGCGCCAAACACAAGACTAGAGCCAAAAGAGAGTACAAAAAGAGTCGCAAAGCTCGAACCAACGGTGAAATAACAGATTTATAACCAACACTAATAAATATAAAATCGAGTAACCGTGAAAAACTGAATAAAAGGGATGATAAAAATTATGTATAAACATGTTAGAATGATGATATATACAAGGTAATATAGAAAGATGATATGTAAAGTGATAAAAATAAGGTGATATATAAGGTGGTATAACCAATGATAGATAAAATTGATAAAAAGATTATAAACAGGGAAAGATATATTTGTAAAACGCAATCCCCATAGACTCTGAAAATCATTACTTTGACTATATAGTTTGCCTCTGCTTCTGAGTTCTCGTATGTAAAATGTTAATATGAAAGGGAATATTGTGCTAGTAGCAATTGCACCTTAAATGAATTTTGTGAATTATTAAATAATGTATGTTAAAGGCCAATACTCTGTCTTCTTTGCTTGCTCCAACACGCGCATGCATCCATTGTTTTAAGGTTATTTAATAACCAGATATTGGTGCAAATAGCCAGAAGCTTCGGACATTAGCCATTAGGTGTCTCTGTATGTCGGACAAGTTTGTTGGCGCTGTTCTTTGCCTTCCCAGTATCAAGGGCGCGGCGCAAGATCCGAAATAAGGAAAAATTATTATGCGTCTCAAAGTTACCCCTGCATTCACAAAGTAACCCCACCCCTTCTTACGGTATTACAGGTTATTTTTACAGTTTCGGAATATATATGGAAAGCGAAACAAATCTGTTTTAAAATTACAGATAATTTTTACAGTTTAAGAATTTATATGGAAAGCTAAAAATATCTATGCAACTTAGCATGTTAGAAGTATTAAAAACCTTTATCATTCCAACTTTTCTTTTTTTCATAAACTCAAAGGTAAACAGTTTTTCTATAGCTTTTAATCTATCTATACTTATATTATATATAAAGAGAGAGAGCGATTTTGTACGTGGAGGGCAATCTTCAGAACCACTGTACCTATTTGAAAAATTCTTTCACTGTTTGAAAGGTACTTTATTCCAGATGGTCAAAGGCTATATATTATGTATATCTGATCAGTAGAAATAAAGTTAGGAGCTTAATCCTAACAATCTCCATTGTTACCGCTACTGTCCTATACCGCTTTTTGTGCCGAAGTCTACAACGATCCTTAGCGTGGTGCTATCTATACTTATATATAAAGAGAGCGATTTTGTACGTGGAGGGTAAACCACTGCACCTATTTGAAAAATTCTTTCACTGTTTGAAAGGTACATTATTCCAGATGGACATAGGCTATATATTACGTATATCTGATCAGTAGAAATAAAGTTAGGGGCTTAATCCTAACACTCTCCATTGTTACCGCTACTGTCCTATACCGCTTTTTGTGCCGAAGTCTTCAACGATCCTTAGCGTGGTGCTATCGCTGTGGGCTTCTGTTCTGACGTTAGCGGTTCGAAACTAGCCGTTCTCCGGCACGCCTTTCTCTTTTAAAAAATTAACTTTAATTATTAACTTACGTAATATTAATTTAAATATTATTTTAAGAATATTTTTTAAAAATTGATTATTTAAAAAAAACATTCTTTACTTAAAATCCTTTTTTTTTGTTTTTTGTATTTTTATTTCAACTCTTAACCTCTTTCTATTATCTATCTATACTTATATATAAAGAGAGAGCGATTTTGTACGTGGAGGGTAATCTTCAGAACCACTGTACCTATTTGAAAAATTCTTTCACTGTTTGAAAGGTATAGTATTCCAGATGGACATAGGCTATATATTATGTATATCTGATCAGTAGAAATAAAGTTAGGGGCTTAATCCTAACAATCTCCATTGTTTCCGCTACTGTCTTCTACCGCTTTTTGTGCCGAAGATTTCAACGATCCTTATCGTGGTGCTATCGCGGTGGGCTTCTGTTCTGATCCTAACGGTTCGAACCTAGCCGTTCTCAGGCACGCCTTTTTCTTTTAAAAAAATTATTTTAATTATTAACTAACATAAAATTAATTTAAGGTATTATTTAGGTTATTATTTAGGTAAAAAAAGATTTACAATTTATTGGCTATCAACTGGAAATTTATTGGTATAATATTTTGTTCAACCCGGACAAAGTTGGGACGGGCCGCTAGTCTATATATATAAAACAGTTCCGTAACTGACTCATTCATTCATTCATTCATTCATTCATTCACTGACTGACTGACATACAACGCACAGACCAAACCGCTGGACCTAAAGAGCTGAAATTTTGCATGGCGATTCTTCTAATAGTGTAGGGGTGCACTAAGAAAGATTTTTCCAAAATTCTTCTTAGATTTTTTTAAATTAAATTTTTAAGCTGTTTTTAAACTTTTTTTACGTTTGCATTTAAAATAATACATTGAGGGTTATAAAATTTATATCACGAGAAAGATCATAAAATGTCCTTTAAAATGAAATCTTTTTCGAATCTTTACCTCCATTTCCTGATTTTTGGTGAATTTTTAAAGATTAATTTTTAGAATTTAATTTATTAAATGCTGATCACGTGATTTCTTTTTCTGGTACTTTAAATAAATTTATCGTCACGTGCATAACAACTAAATAAACAAAAAATATTTTTTTTCCTTGCTAATGCAGCAGACGATTGGACATTATCCAAAAAAATATTAAAATACAGTAAAAGAAATGTTCTAAAAACTGTACTATATTAACTGTACTATATTCTTTAGTATTCTTTATATTAGATTTAATTTTAATATTTTCTTCTACATTATTTTGTCTATAAAATTATCCTTTACGATTTTCTTATAAATATATATATATATATATATATATATATATATATTTTTTTTACATCAATTGTATACATTGATCGTCGTATTTATCATATAATATATATTTATATTTGGCATGAATTGCATACATTGACCGTTGTATTTAATTTGAATGTACTCCGTAGCGAAGTACGGGTTTTCAGCTAGTCTATACTTATATATAAAGAGAGAGAGCGATTTTGTACGTGGAGGGTAATCTCCGGAACCACTGCACCTATTTGAAAATCTATACTTATATATAAAGAGAGAGAGCGATTTTGTACGTGGAGGGTAATCTCCGGAACCACTGCACCTATTTGAAAAATTCTTTCACTGTTTGAAAGGTACATTATTCCAGATGGACATAGGCTATATATTATGTATATCTGATCAGTAGAAATAAAGTTAGGGGGGATAATCTAGATTTGTGTGCACGGCCGCCATCTTGGATTTTTCCGCCAGGGTTTGGCGCATTTCGCATGGCGATAATTATTGCGTTCTGGTAAAAATAACCCATTGTCAAATTCTCTAATTTTAAGATCAAACAGTTATTTCTGATGTGATCTTTTAATTACAGTATAATAATTTTAGGTCAGATCTTGGCCTTGACCTGGAAATCTGAGTCAAATTGACTATACTCAAAAGAGTAAATTATTTTTAAAACTAAGAGTCTTTTTGTTGAACATTTTTGAATCCATTATCAGTTTTTCGTTAACTTATTAAATTTAAGTTGCTTTTAATTTTGTTTATCGATTGTCAATTAGTATACTATAATGATACACCATTTCATTTATTTGAAGTAAAAATTATCTGCCATCATTTTTTCGTAAAATGTAAAATACAGTATACATTTTAAATACAATATATTTTTAAATATTTTATAATTCCAAGTTGTAGTGGATTACAAATAAATTTAAATAACTGAAGTTCAACTTCTCTCTCCCCAGGAACCTAAGTTAAAAAGTTAGTTAAGGTTAAGTTATTGCAAGTTATTTAGGTGGTACGAAAATGCTGTATTTTGTTTCTAATTAACAATATATTGGCATAATATTTTGGTGATTCATTGCTATTAGTCAAAGAGTTAGGGCAAACTGAATAGATGGCATTGAAATTTTATCTGTAAGTAAAATTCATTTGACCAAATTTTTCATATGGATCATAATTTGAAAAGGTAGTTTTTAATTAAAAATGACAAAATAAAATCTCAGTCCAACGATTAAATGATTTTTCAAAAATATTTCTAAGTTTCACAATTTAAAAAGGTCGTTTTTATTAAAAAAGCTAAAAAAATTCAAAGTTCAGCGTTTTGAAAACACCGCTTAAAACACGTTGGCGAGAAATTTTCCACTCCTCAAAACACTGTAAAATCGCCAAGTTGGCGCAAAAAAAATTCAAGATGGCGGCCGTGCACACAATTATTAAGTAACGTAATGTTAATTTGAATATTATTTTAGGTGCTTAAAATAATTAAAAAAACATTCTTTACTTAAAATCTTTTTTTTATTTTTGTATTTTTATTTCATCTCTTACTCTAATTTTGAGATACCAATGTGTATCTATACTTCTATAATCTATACTTATATATAAAGAGAGAGCGATTTTGTACGTAGAGGGTAATCTCCAGAACCACTGCACCTATTTGAAAAATTCTTTCACTGTTTGAAAGGTACATTATTCCAGATGGACATAGGCTATATATTATGTATTTCTGATCAGTAGAAATAAAGTTAGGGGCTTAATTCTAACAATTTCCATTGTTACCGCTATTGTCCTCTACTGCTTTTTGTGCCGAAGTTTTCAACGATCCTTAGCGTGGTGCTATCGCGGTGGGCTTCTGTTCTGACGTTAGCGGTTCGAAACTAGCCGTTCTCCAGCACGCCTTTTTCTTTAAAAAAATTAATTATTAACTAACGTAATATTAATTTGAATATTATTTTAAGAATATTATTTTTTTTAAAATTGAATATTTAAAAAAACATTCTTTACTTCAAATCCTTTTTTTATTTTTGTATTTTTATCTCAACTCTTAACCTCTTTCTATTATTTATCTATAGTTATATATAAAGAGAGAGCGATTTTGTACATGGAGGGTAATCTCCAGAACCACTGCACCTATTTGAAAAATTCACTGTTTGAAAGGTACATTATTCCAGATGGACATAGGCTATATATTATGTATATCTGATCCGTAAAAATAAAGTTAGGGGCTTAATCCTAACAATCTCCATTGTTACCGCTATTGTCCTCTACCGCTTTTTGTGCCGAAGTCTTCAACGAGCCTTAGCGTGGTGTTATTGCGGTGGGCTTCTGTTCTGACGATAGTGGTTCGAACCTAGCCGTTCTCCCACACGCCTTTTTCTTTCAAAAAATTAACTTTAATTATTTACTAACGTAATATTAATTTGAATATTATTTTAGGAATATTATTAAAAAAATTTTTTAATATTATTTAAAAAAAACATTCTTTACTTAAAATCCTTTATTTATTTTTGTATTTTTATTTCATCTCTTAACCTCTCTCTTTTAAAAAATTAACTTTAATTAATAACTAACGTAATATTAAATTGAATACTATTTTAGGTGCTTAAAGTAAATAAAAAAAACATTCTTTACTTAAAATCCTTTTTCATTTTTGAATAAAACTACGGTCTCAAGCACACCTCTTTCTTTAAAAAAATTAACTTTAATTAATAAATAACGTAATATTAATTTGAATATTATTTTAGGTGCTTAAAATAATTTTAAAAAATTCTTTACTTAAAATCCTTTTTTATTTTTGCATTTTTATTTCATCTCTTATTCTAATTTTGGGATACCAATGTGTATCTATACTTCTATAATAATATATAAAAAGAGAGAGCAGATTTTTATGTAGTGGGTAATGTACAACTTTTGTGCATTAAAATGTACCTTACCTCTTTTCCTTTGTCAACCACAGTCAAGTAATCATAGCAACACCCTTTAGCTTACGGGGTCCGTTTTTCGAAATCGCTCTTTACAACGGGAAAATGTTATCTACTTCCTATCCCCATTTTACGTGGGGGACATTCAGCGTGGGGGGTCAGGGAGTAGACCCAGTGGAGGACCAAAGAGTGGTTAATTGTTTTCTTATTGCTTTCTTACTATTGAAGAATAATTTCAATAGTAGTTCATCGGCACTCCGTAACTCTTTCATCTCTGAAAAGGTAGAAAATGGATGAACCGCGGGTGAACCGCCCTTCTTATGTCTCTCTCCTGTAAAGAAATAGCCTCTAGCTAGAACGACAAAAGATTATTATTCAGTCCTTTTCAGTAAGTTTCACCCTCCGTTCCCAGAATGTCACCCAATTGTTCTTTGGGGGCAAAGCCGTTAGGAAAGTCACAACGAAGTGCAATTCGAGACTATATCTATGCCGACATCACACCGTATTTTTCGAGAGTATGTGCTTCGGATATATGCTATCCCACCCCGTAAGGAAAAGGTTTAATATTTTTAAGATTCAAGTAGAGGAGGTATTGATAAATTCAAAAAGGATTTTTGAAACTGGCAACGTTAAAGGGTTTATTGAAGAAAACTACATTTGGAACTACGCTTTTTATTGGACATTTAAGGTAAAAAGAGATTTACAATTTATTGGCTATCAACTGGAAATTTATAGGTATAATATTTTGTTCAACCCGGACAAAGTCGGGACGGGCCGCTAGTATATATATAAAACAGTTCCGTAACTGACTCATTCATTCACTGACTGACTGACATACAACGCACAGACCAAACCGCTGGACCTAAAGGGCTGAAATTTTGCATGGCGATTCTTCTAATAGTGTAGGGGTGGACTAAGAAAGATTTTTCAAAAATTCTTCTGAGATTTTTTTAGATTAAATTTTTAAGCTGTATTTTAAACTTTTTTTACGTCTACATGTAAAATAATCCATTGAGGGTTATAAAATTTATATCACGAGAAAGATCATAAAAATTCCTTCAAAATGAAATTTTTTTCGAATTTTTACCTCCATTTCCTGATTTTTGGTGAATTTTTAAAGATTAATTATTAGAATTTAATTTATTAAATGCTGATCACGTGATTTCTTTTTCTGGTACTTTCAATAAATTTATCGTCACGTGCGTAACAACTAAATAGACAAAAAAAAAAACATTTTTTCTTTCTAATGCAGCAGACGATTGGATATTATCCAAAAAAAATGAATATTCCTTATTTTTTATAAATATATATATATAAATATTTTTTTACATCAATTGTATATATTGATCGTCTCATTTATTATAAATATATATTTATTTTTTTTGGCATTAATTGCATACATTTACCGTTGTATTTAATTTGAATGTACTCCGTAGCGAAGCGCGGGTTTTCAGCTAGTGTATACATATAATGCATTTCATTGGCTTAAATCAATAAATTACTACTTCCATAACTTATTTTGTTCATTTAGTTTATTCTCGATTGATAAAAAACATGATTTCTTATTCTCTTACGTGAAAGAAGTGTAAAGGAAAATTGATATCTCATTATACGATAAACAATTTATATACATTTTAAAATCCTTTTTCATTTTATTAGACTGAGAATTTATAACTTAATTTTTTCCTACTCCACAAAATAAGTTCGCTAAGTATTTTTAGAACATCACTGTCTCTTCAATAAACAGACACTTAATGGTTCAAACCTTTGAAGAATTTACAAAGCTAGGCCTATCTCATAAGACCGCCAAAGAAAATCGTTAAAAAAACTCAAACGTTAATGAATAAAGCTCAGATTATATCTCTAAGAACTTTCAATTTTATAGATGTTTTTATATCTATCAACGTTTATAGATATTTTTACTTCCAATTATATTTCTGGTGTATTATTTTAAATCTTTAGTTGATCACGGACCATTTATTGAAAAAAAAATTAATTATATAATTCTTTGGGGACCCACTCACAGAGCAATCTTTTTAGAGGGGAAAATGTTTTAATTTTCTGTATATTTGTGATAAACATTAAGTAAAAAGGTAGAAATAAATTTAATAACAATAACAGATTTAACGTAAAATTGAATATAATAGCAAATATAAAAGCCTACGAAAGCTTAAAAATTAATGAGATTTTTGGACTTTCATTGGCTTTAGTAGCTTAAAATCATTGTCTTAATCTTGCTCAAAGCTATACAACAGGATTAGTAGACAAAAGCACTTAAATAATCGCTTTCTACAATCTACATATATCGAGTACATTTGATAATAGCATTATATAAATAATTGCAAGATAAAAAGAACTTTTTATATACCATGTTTTTAAATTTTCTGTTGAATCATATAAACTTGACAATTCTATGTATCAATAGATACTTTTTAAAAATTTTTTTTATGAATTATCCCATCAACTTGAAAGAAAATGAAGTTAATTGGAAGTTAACTTGAGTTTAACTTTTCGTTCCCGTTCCGGCGAATAGATGGATGCAACAGTCTACAAAACTAAATTAACTGAAAATAACTGAAAATTAATTTAATTCTGCTTAAAGATGGCTGAAAGTATTAAAAAAATGCATTGTCATCGTGTTCTGAGCTATTCTAAAAGTTTCAAATGTCTAGCTAGTCGGGAAGTTAGTTAAAAATCGATTGCAAGATTTGTACTGGACAAACACACACGCAAACAAACACACAAACAAGAAAGTGAGTTAATAAAAACCTGGTCATAAGTACCGCAATTCGTCATAGTCAATTATTCTCTCCGTTGTGAGCTAGATGGATGTTTGTTAGTCATTAGTTAACTCGAGGGAAATTCCCCTTTTGTGATTCTTTTCCTCTAATGTGCTTATCCGGGTCTTAAGTCCCATATGTCTTAAGGACCCATAACAATGGTGAAACCAAAGTCAAACGTTGCCGGGTTCACAGTAAGTGTATATATATCTGAAATTAAGGAATAGATTTTTTGATACCATCGTGAAAACTTCACTCTATTTTATATCCGGTTTTCGGAAAGGTCTATCTAGAATGCTTCTCTTTTTAGCACTAGTGAGCTATTTTTTTTAAGGGGGTCCGGGACACATTTTTAAAAAAAATTCATTTATAGAGTTAAAATTTTGAATTTTTTTGTGATGGTTAAATATAATTTATAAACAAAATCACTTCATGAAACTTCTCAAAATGTTTTTTAAAAATTTTTTAAATTTTAAGATTTTAAAAAAAGTGGGGTCATTTAAAATTGTTACAACTCGAAATATTTGTTGAATTTAAATTCTTTTTCATTAAATTAAACAGAAATATATAAATTTTAATTTTTATTCAGCTTTTTTTTAAATATTAATTTTTAAAAAAATTTAAAATATTTATATTGAAAATTACAAAAAAAATTATGTAACATTTTTAAAAAATCATATTTTCAAAAGGAAATATTTTTTTCAAATTTGCTGAAACACAAAGTAAAATAGTTGAAAAAGACATGGTCCAAGTTTTAACCATTTATCTTTAACGGTTCTTGACTTATAACAATTTAAAGACGAGAATTGGGGAAAAAAAACCCATCATGAAGAAAAACGCACTTACAGGTTTAAACCACCATTGGCTACTATTAGAATGTTGCAAAACAAAATTATAATTTAGCCTATTCTAATTAAGATAGAAACATGATTTAAACGTCATTTTAAGCGTAAAAGAGCACAGAAATCTTTAATGCAGTAAAACTTTTTTCGAAAATTCGAACAATTTTGTGTCCTGAACTCCCTTAAATGCGGTGAAATACATTGTAGATCGTCGTGCCATAATGGCTAGGACGCTGGCATTCGCTACCAAAGTCTTTGGGTTCGAATCCCACTCTTAGCATGGACATTTGTAGCCGTTCGGAATCAGCTTTAAGCATTAGGCCCCGGTCTAATTATCACTCGTGTAGCAAAAATTGACCGCAACGCTCCAAACAAAACTAAACCAATCAAGAAATTTGAAGTAGCCACCCCATTTGGCGCCACATCGCCAAAGTTGGTGACCGCATCGTGTTCTTCATATGAAACTTTTTCTTCTTCACTATCTAAATTTAAAGCAAAATTTTACTTTAGATAATAAAGTATTCATGGGCCACAACCGTTTGTTAGATAAAGTTTTAAAATAGAGACAACATCGATAAAAACATACGAAAGAGAACGTATTCGGAAAAGAAGAAAGGAAACAGACATTAAATTAAAAGAAGTTGAATCAAATATGAAATAGAAATTCATTTCTTACTCTCCTCTAACATGTATAATCACTAGCCCACAACAACTTTCCAATAGCGAATATGTTTCAATTTACTCAGAACACCGTGTCATCGTGGCGCATTCGGAAGTTCGAGCAAGTACCATGCTCTCGACTCGGGTTCGAATGCAGAGTCATGTAAATTTCGCTAGACTTGTTATTTCAGCTTTTTTTTAAGGCTTTTTTATTTCAGCTTTATTTTATTATTTTTTTAAATTATTTTATTTTATTATTTTTTAAAATTTTAATTTAATTTTATTGTTTTAAATTATTTTTATTATTTTTAATTTTTTTCAGCTTTTTTATGATGAAATACCGAATATAGCTGAAATCTATATGAGGAGTTTATTAAACATTTATACATTTTTAATTGAGTTTTCATATTATTAATATGTATAACATTTCTTATGCTTTTTTTCTATGTTATTTATACTGCGTTTAGTTTTTTTTAATGGATTTTGGTAGGTTTATTATAAATTTACATATTTCATGTTATACTTTTCAGGATTTTTTGCTCCAATGATAAAGGCTAAATCTTTTCTATGTTACTTATACTGTGTTTAGTGTTTTAATTGATTTTGGTTAACAAACATTCGACAATTTGACATTTTTACTTTTCAGCTTTTAGTGGTTTATTATAAATGCATATATTTCATGTTTTACTTTTCAGGATTTTTTGCTCCAATGATAAAGGCTAAATCTTTTCTATGTTACTTATACTGTATTTAGTGTTTTAATTGATTTTGGTTAACAAACATTCGACAATTTGACATTTTTACTTTTCAGCTTTTAGTGGTTTATTATAAATGCATATATTTTATGCTTTACTTTTAAGGGTTTTTTTGCTCCAATGATGAAAGGCTAAATCTATCTGAATTATATATTACTTAATTGTATATTACTTAATTTTTTTAAATTCATGTTTAATTAAAAAATGCAATTTTTAGTAAGTAGGGTTTTCATTACAATCTGGGTTTGCTACATTTTTCCAGGTGGAAGCCCTGGTTTACAACCACATTTGGTATGATTCCCCCCCCCCCACACACACATAATCAAGTGAGAGAAGTAATCGTCAAAAAAGTTGACAGTTAATCCTCAGCACTCAAGCAGTTATAAATTGTAAAAACTGCGTGTTCTTTAACTGTATAACATTATCTTTCCGTGAGTTCTTCAAGTTGTTTTCGTTGGAAAAACGCAAGTTGAGAGAAAGAGATAACATATACGAGAAAAAAAAATATTCCGCGGGAAAAAGAAATAACTTGGCAACGAGCCAAAAATCTCCGCGACTCTGATTGTTTCTTTCTCGTTCGACTCTTTCCCGAATACTTTCTTGAGTTAGAGCTAAGAGAAAATTCTTCGCCTAATTTGAATATTTGGTTTATTTTTAAGAGCGTCGAGAGTGGGATTTAAACCGGAACAGTGATCATTAAGCAGGTGTAGTGAGATTTCTAAAATTCTTTTTAACGCGTTTTTTTTTTTTTATCATAGACACCAGAAAGCGGCATGCTTAACTTTTAATAGTGTGAAGGATTGGCATATTTAGTAGGATGCTTACAAAAATATAGAAAATACGGAGGTAAATAGCTAAAGAAATAAACTTGTAAAGAAGCGGAAATGAGTTAGCAGAATGGGTCTGTCTTGTATAATTAACTGTTGTTTTGGGCATGGTCACTGAAGTAGTGCTTGTGGAATTTAAAATGTATTCTCGGAATTTTTATTTAGTTCTCTCAAGGGAACATTTTTTCTTTTAGTTCTGTTTCAATACATATGAACATATTATATTTGTACAAATCTTGCAATCGATTTTTAACTAACTTTCGGACTAGCTAGACATTTGAAACTTTTATAATAGTTGAGAGCACGATGACAATGCATTTTTTTAATACTTTTACCATCTTTAGGCAGATTTTTACCATGTTTTTATTATTTTCAGTTAATTTTGTTTTGTAGACTGGTGCAGCCATCTATCGGTTCGGACGGGAACGAAAAGTTAAACGCAAGTTAACTTCCAATTAACTTAATTTTTTAAAGCTTTTTTTCGTTTATTTGCCAGCTTATGAAGACGAGGAACCTTATTTTTTAATAAATTCAGTATTTTACTCTATATACGAAATGAGAATAATTAATATTCTTTTTTGCTAAGTTAAAGACACTTAGAATTCAGAAATAAGTGTATTTTGTGGAAGAATAGTTCCTGTTTTACAAAATATTCTCCAAAATTGCTAGCATTTTTCAAAATGCTCCGTGCGCATTCATTTTCTTCTGATTTTTTTTCAGAATTTCTCAGGATTGTTAATTGAAGTGAATGTCTCAAAACTGTGCATATTTGTTTGAAACCACAAATTTTTTTTCAAATTTATATACTATGAAATAAAGTAAAAACATTAAAAAATAGGCAGATTAATATAGATAATATATACATATTTATACATATATATACATAATATATATATATATATATATATATATATATATATATATATATATATATATATATATATATATATATGTGTGTGTGTATATATATCAGTGTGTATATATCCGTGTGTATATATCCGTGTGTATATATCCGTGTGTATATATCCGTGTGTATATATCCGTGTGTATATATCCGTGTGTATATATCCGTGTGTATATATCCGTGTGTATATATCCGTGTGTATATATCCGTGTGTATATATCCGTGTATATATCTGTGTATATATCTGTGTATATATCTGTGTATATATCTGTGTATATATCTGTGTATATACACTCAAGAGCCAAAACATTAGGACCACCCCTACATATTGCAATGAATTCGCCTGGATGACGTGGAAGGCACGTGATCCGGTGTAAGTGGTATTTAACTGCTGCTGGAGAGTCTGAAGAATCATTCTTTCACTTAATTCTGTGTGTGATGGGAAAGGCTACGGATCTAAGCGACTTTGATAGAGGGCAGATTGTAATGGCTCGAAGGCTCGGAACAAGTATTTCCGAAACTGCACGACTCGTGGGTTGTTCGCGACCTACAGTTGTTAGTACTTATGCAAAGTGGATGAATGACGGTTAAACCAGCAGTAGACGACATGGGGTTGTACGTCCACACGCTATCAAAGAAAAAGGTCGTCGGAGACTGTCTCGCAAGGTGAAGCAAAACCGGAGCCAGACAGTGGCTCAGCTGACAGCCCAATACAATGCAGGGCCAAGTAGAATAGTATCGCAGCACACTGTTCAGCGGACACTGTTTGATATGGGGCTACGCAGCAAACGTCCCACTCGTGTGCCTTTGCTGACCAAGCGTCATCGCCAACTGCGCCTGCGCTGGGCCCGGGAACATCGCGACTGGTCCATGGATCAGTGGGAGAGAGTTGCCTGGTCAGATGAATCACGGTTTGTCATTCATCACGCCGATGGCCGTGTCAGGATACACCGTCTTCCAGGCGAACTGTTGCTCCCTCAATGTACAGTAGGTCATACACAGGCCGGTGGTGGCGGTATTATGCTTTGGGGGACGTTCTCTTGGGCGTCTCTGGGACCCGTGGTTGTGGTAGAGCAGACCATGAATGTTACAGGGTATCTGAACATCATTGCGGACCAGTTGCACCCTTACATGTACTCTTTTTCCAGCTGGAAATGGAATGTTCCAACAGGACAACGCTCCGTGTCACAAGGCTAAAATTGAGTTGGAGTGGTTCCAGGAACATGATGCTGAATTCCAGTTAATGTCCTGGCCGCCTAACTCACCGGATCTCAATCTGATAGAACACATTTGGGATGTCATGGGACGGCAGCTCAGAGTTCAAAGACCACCAATTCGCAATATCTCGGATTTGCGCTACCGTTGCTTAAACATCTGGTACAATCTGTCTCCCGCCATCTACCAAAGACTTGTGGCATTCATGCAAGGCGAGTTGAAGCTGTGTTGCGCGCCAAAGGTGGGCCAACTCGTTATTGACAGGTGGTAATGTTTTGGCTCTTGAGTGTATATGTATGTATATATATATATATATATATATTTTTTAAAGAAAATCGTACGTAATAATTTTTTTCAATCGCTAAATAGAAAAATTATATTATTTGCTTTTCGGAAAATGGGTAGGCTTATTTTTGGATATATATTAAGAATGAGACAAATATTTGGAAAATTTGGATATATTTGGAACGAAAAAAACGAACGCTTCCGATTGGACTTTCGAAATATAAAAGAGACGGCTATAAGCTGAAAAGCACATAAATGTTTCGTAAACTTAGTCCATAACTGTCTTGGACTTTGATGCATCGCAAGCTGCATGCAGTTAGGATTACGAAATAAATACACTTCCCTTAAATTCTGTTTGCTAACCGCAAATATACCGTTTCATCGGCCATTTATTTATACAGTACAAGTATAAACTGCGCTTCGTTTAATCTTGAGATTAAAATATCTTAAATTAGAATTTATTGCAAAAAGCTCGGAGGTCACTAACGCCGCAATGATCTAAATTTGGATAGTTTTAATCAAAAATGTATTTGTTTAATCCTTTGCTGGAGGCACGCCCTCCCTCTACCATAGCAGTAAAATGCCGGAGATAAATGATGACAGATTGTTTTTGGAGGCTCGTCAAGCAATAAAGATAATGCTATAATTGATACTCGATTAGGCTAAAGGTTAAGCTCACGGTTAACACATTTCATGTTTCTGGTAGGAAGAGTAATTAACATTTTTGAGTAATACTTTACTTTTACTTTACCATTACTTACCATTATTTTAACCATTAAAGTAAAAAACGAAATTAAATGTTTGTTGAAAAATTAATTTCAACAAACATTTAATTTTGTTTTTTACTTTAATGGTTTCCTTTTTATAGAAGAAAACTAATATGGTTAAATAATATAAATTATCTTTTTTTATATTATTTTATAAAATTTCACTAATATATATGTGTATTTTTTAAAATTGTGTTTCAAAAGTTTTAACGTAGGATTACGCTCCTCCATAACAGTTCTTCGGAAAGCAAAATTTCAGACGCTAAAAATATGTGTCCGTCCTCGCGAGTTATGATTTTGATAGCGAGTCAAACCCAGTCTGTATCGCTTGGACAAGCCGTCAACAGTTAAACAGAAAAATACCAAAATCCGTCAAATATTGGACTTATATGCGTGTGTGTATGTATGTATATATATATATATATATATATATATATATATATATATATATATATATATATATATATATATATATATATATATATATATATATATATATATATATATATATATATAGACTAGCTGAAAACCCGTACCTCGCTACGGAATACATTAAAATTAAATACAACTGTCAATGTATGCAATTAATGCCAAAAATATGTATAAATATATCTAATATATAAAAATGAATGTTTGTATCTCTGTAATTGTATAGAAATCCGCAGTTTAGGAGCAACGATCGTGAAATTTTACATACAGGCGTCTTTAAAAACAGCCGAGGGTCTGAAGAACTTCAAAAATCGAAATTAATTACCGTTGATTTTTAATTAATAAAAAACCAACAATTTGTAAGCTGTTACACTTTGTGGAATCACCGCTCTGAATATGGCGTCCATGTTAGGGTTAGCTGGCAAACAGCGAGCGAAAAGATAAAAATAAATAAAATCAAAAAGTCTCAAGTTATATATTAAACCAGAATAATAAATGAAAATAATCTTTCAAGTCCGATTTTATACTCTAAAATAAATCGGATCCAACGGCATATTGACACTCTCACACGCGATGGAAAATTCGAATCAACCACGCTAAGTGTCACGATCTTTTTTAATCGCTACTGCAATCCTCCTAGCTTATGTCTTTGTGTCTATTGAAGAGTTAAAGACTAAGCTTCTATCCTGCTAACTTATTTATCACTTAAAACTCCTCTTACTCCATAAATGTATGTATATTCACCAACCCATAGCAACTTTCCAAAAAACTCATTGCGTATATTTTTTACTTTACTCAACAATGTTGTGCATAATCGTGGCGTAGTAGTTAAAGCGGTTCATTTGGTACCCCGTAAGTCTTGGGTTCGATTATGGGATCGTTCAAATTTTGCTAAACCTGTATTTTCAGCTTTTTTATGAAGGCTTTTTTATTTCAGCTTTTATTTTATTATTTTTTAAATTATTTTTATTTTATTTTATTATTTTTTTAAATTTTTTTTTCAGCTTTTTTATGATGAAAGACCGAATATAGCTGAAATCTGAGGAGTTTATTATACATTTATATATTTTTAATTGGTTTTCATATTATTAATGTGTATAACATTTCGTATGCTTTTTTTTCTATGTTATTTATACTGTGTTTAGTTTTTTAAATGGATTTTGGTAGGTTTATTATAAATTTATATATTTTATGTTTTACTTTCCAGAATTTTTTGCTCCAATGATAAAGGCTAAATCTTTATGTTATTTATACTGTGTTTAGTTTTAAAATTGATTTTGGGTAACAAACATTCATCAATAATTTATTTCTGGGCATTGTATTGCTAACAATTAGGATAACCAAGAATTTTTGAAGGATGCGATTCTCGATTCACAAATGAGCAATAGATGGCGCCACTATTTTAAACTTTTAGTATTCCATAAACTAACGCCTTCTAAACGTTCGTTTAGGAGGTGTTCCTAAACGAACGGTACATTCAAATTAAATACAATGTCAGTGTATGCAATTAATGCCAATATATATATATATATATATATATATATATATATATATATATATATATATATATATATATATATATATATATATATATAGATATATATATATAATAAATACGACGATCAATGTATACGATTGATGTAAAAAAACAAAATATATATTAATAAAAAAATCGTAAGGGATATTTTTATAGACAAAATAATGTAGAAGAAAATATTCAAATTAAATCTCATAGGACATACTAAAGAATATAGTACAGTTAATGTAGTACAGTTTGAGGAACATATCTTTTACATTATTTTAATATTTTTTTTTAATAATGTCCAATCGTCTGCCGCATTATCAAGAAAAAAGTCTCCGAACTATTATCTTTTATTGACAATCCAGAGAAACGCAAAATATTTTTCGATAGCTTTTTTTACATCGTACAGTCTGCTGACAGATTTATCTCACAAAGGCTTTAAGGCAATCGGCACAGTGCGAGATTCCAGAAGGGGACAATGTTCTCTTAAAACAGCAAAAGAAATATCGAAATTTCAACGTGGAGAGTTTGATTACCGATGCGATGGAGAAGTTTATATGTGCCATTGGAACGATAGTTTTGTTGTAACTATTACATCAAATTTTATCACTCACGAACCATTAGGAAGAGCAAAAAGATATGTCCGAGCTAAAATAAAAGTTGATTTTCCTTAACCTTACATTATAAAATTATATAATAAAGGAATGAGTGGAGTACACCTGTTGGACCGACTTCCTGGAAGTTATCGACCAAAGGTACGCAGCAAAATATGGTACTTTATTCCTTGATCATAGTGTGGCATGTAAAAGGTTAAATTCTAAAAATTAATCTTTAAAAATTCACCAAAAATTATAAAATGGAGGTAAAGATTCGAAAAAGATTTCATATTAAAGGAATTTTTATGATCTTTTTCGTGATATAAATTTTATAACCCTCAAATTATTATTATTTTAAATGCAAACTTTAAAAAAGTTACTAAAACAACTCAAAAATTTAATTTTAAAAAATCTAAGAATTTTCAAAAATCTTTCTTAGTGCACTCCTACACTATAAGAAGAATCGCCATGCAAAATTTCAGCCCTTTTATTTCCCGCGGTTTGGTCTGTACGTTGTATGTCTGTCAGTCAATTAGTCAGTCAGTCAGTTAGTTACGGAACTGTTTTATATATATATATATATATATATATTATTATTACTATCTTTATATCGTAACGTTAACTTCATGCGCACGCATTATTTTCCTATGCTTTTTTATTATTATCTTTATAATAGCGTAATTTTCATATGATTTTAAACAACAATAATTTTTAACTGGCATTCAATTCGCTGTTAAAACTTTATATTTACACCCTATTTAAAAGAAGTAGGGTGTAAATTTTTCAAAGAGGCTGTTTCAACACCCAACTTCAAAGAAGTAGGGTGTAAATTGTGGGGTAGAAAGTTGGTAAAATCAAAACTTTGCGCAATGTATTTAATTTCTCGATTAAAAGTAGTTTTTTTTTCTAAAAATTAATTTATTTCGCTTGAAAAGCTAAATATTTTATGCACGCGGTTTATATTATTATTACTATTTTTATATCATAAAGTTAACTTCATACGCGAGCATTATTTTCATATGCTTTTTTTATTATTATCTTTAATAACAACTATCGTTTTTATTCATATTATGTTGGTTTTTTATTAATTAAAAATTAAGGGTAATTAATTTCGATTCCGGAAGTTCTTATTATTTTTATTTTCATATGCTTTTTCATTTACGAATTATTCAAATGTTGGTTAAAAAACTTATGTAATTTATACATTTGAGTGAGTTTAATTATTGTAATTAATAAATTTATATTTCTAGAGAGGATGTTTCAGGTTTTACTGGTACTATCATGAAAGGCTGAATCTACCAAAATTCTGAGGAGTTTATTATGGAGAGAAAAGGAATTTAATATGTAGAGGATGTTTATAGGAGTTTATTGTGGAGGGGAGTTGAATGGTTTGCAGCCCTCGATCAAACACTTCATTTTTTAAGAGGCAACGCTAGAGTCATATCATGGTTCTATTGGAAATTTCAGCTAAACCTGTAATTTCAGCTTCTTTTTTTACCCAAATGATAAAAGGCTAAATCTAGCTGAATTCTTAGGAGTTTATTATAATTTTATATATTTTTTATTGGGTTTTCATTTTATTCATGTGTATAAGATTTCACATGTTTTTTTCTATGTTATTTATAACGTGTTTAGTTTTAAATTTATTTTGGTTAGCAAACATTAGACAATTTGACATTTTTACTTTTCAGATTTTAGTGCTTCAATGATGAAAGGCTGAAATTCCTGAATTCTGAGATGTGTATAACATTTCACATATACTCTTTCTATGTTATTTATACTGTGTTGATTTTGGTTAACAAATATTGTTAAAATCCCGGGCAATGCCGGGTACTTCAGCTAGTTTATAATAAATAAAACGATCAATGTATGCAATTGATGTGAAAAAAACGGAAAAATATATCTATAAATAATCGTAACATAATTTTATAGACAAAATAATGTAGAAGAAAATATTCAAATTAAATCTAATGAAACATACTAAAGAATATAGAACAGGTAATATAGTACAGTTTGAGGAACATTTCTTTTACTGTATTTTAATATTTTTTTGGAAAATGTCCAATCGTCTGCCGCATTAGCAAGAAAAAAATTATTTTTTTGTCCATTTCCTTATCATGCGTGTGACGATAAATTAATTTAAAGTAGCAGAAAAAGAAATCAGGTTACCAGCCTATAATAAATTAAATTCTAAAAATTAATCTTTAAAAATTCATGAAAAATCTGAAAATGGAGAAAAATTGGTCTGTGCGTTGTATGTCAGTCAGTGAGTCAGTAAGTTATGGAACTGTTTTATATATATACTAGCTGAAAACCCGCACTTCGCTACGGAGTACATTCAAATTAAATACAACGGTCAATGTATGCAATTAATGCCAAAATATATATATATATATATTTATATTTATAATAAATACGACGATCAATATATACAATTGTTGTACAAAAAATATATATATATTTAAAAAAAAATCGCATGGGATATTTTTATAGACAAAATAATGTCCAATCGTCTGCCGCATTAGGAAGGGAAAAAATACTTTGTCTATTTAGTTGTTATGAACGCAACGATAAATTTATTGAAAGTACCAGAAAAAAAATCACGTGATCAACATTTAATAAATTAAATTATAAAAATGAATCTTTAAAAATTCACCTAAAATCAGAAAATGGAGGTAAAGATTCGAAAAAAATCTCATTTTAAAGGAATTTTTATCATCTTTCTCGTGGTAGGAATTTTATAACTCTCAATTTATTATTTTAAATGCAAACTTAAAAAAAGTTACTAAAACAGCTTAAAAATTTAATTTAAAAAAATCTAAGAATTTTTCAAAAATCTTTCTTAGTGTACCCCTACACTATAAGAAAAATCCCCATGCAAAATTTCAGCCCTTTAGGTCAGCGGTTTGGTGCGTTGTATGTCAGTCAGTGAATGAGTCAGTTACGGAACTGTTTTATAGATATAGATATATACATAACACATACATACCTATATACATACGAAAGAGGTAAGCAACGATAAGTAATCCTACGTTAATTACCCGCGGTAGTTTCGTTAGAAGAGACTACCTGAAATTTTCTTTTCAAGTTCGCCAAAATACTAATGATATAAGCGCATGTAACACGTGTACTTCGGGAAACCCTACGGTTCGACGTCGATAGGTCGGTCAAACGCCGGCGTCGGAATCCGATTTCGAAGTGACTGGAGGCCAGAGATCGTATTCCGATATTATGCCAACGTCAGCTAGCCGAGTCGAATTGCGCATCCCTTCTACTTAAGTTATTTTTCTAAAGATTTTTTTTAAACGGAAAGTTTTATACATTCGTTTTTGTTTTCTTTGGTAATATTTTTATTACTATGTTTTTATTAACTCGCTTTTTTTTTGTTTGTTTGTGTGTGTGTGTGTGTGTTTGTTTGTCCCGTACAAATCTTACTATCGATTTTTAACTAACTTCCCGACTAGCTAGACATTTAAAACTTTTAGAATAGCTCAAAAGACGATGACAATGCATTATTTTAATAATTTTAGCCATCTTTAAGCAGACTGAATTCATTTTCAGTTAATTTTGTTTTGTAGACTGGTGCATACATCTATCTACCGGGGCGGGAACGAAAAGTTAAACGCAAGTTAACTTCCAATTAACTTCATTTTCTTTCAAGTTGATGGGATAATTCATCAAAAAAAATTTTAAAAAGTATTACTATATAGAATTGTCAAGATTATATGATTCAACAGAAAATTTAAAAACATTGTGTATAAAAAGTTCTTTTTAATCATGTAATTATTATATTAAGAAAGTCAGTGCAGATTTGTGATTAGAGATTATGTATATTACCCATTATTGAAACCTTTTGTAAGTTTAAGATATAATTTATTTTATTGGCATTGTCTGATAAGTTTTTAACGTAGGATTACGTTCCTCAATAGCGGTCCTCCGGAAAGAAAAAATATTGTCCGGTGTCGCGAGTTATAATTTTGACAGCGCGCCAAATCCAGTAGCAGTAAACAGTTAAACAGTAAAGTACCAAATTTCGAAAAAAAAAAAGAGGTAAGCAACGATAAGTAATCCTACGATAATAACCCGCGGTGGTTTCGTTAGAAAACTATCTGAAATTATTTTTTCAGCTTTACTGCTTTGTTTTGAAAAAACCAATTTCTGGCATTAGGAATCGTTCAACGCTGTTGTGTTCTGTCGTCAACGGTCCAGTTACGCATGGCGACGTCGGCCCGTCGTCGGCACAGCGGTAGGTCCGCCGTCACAACTGGCGTCGTCGGATAGCCTTCGTAAACCGACGTAGTTGCGTTATTTAAGGCGATGTTTAACAAAGAAAGAAAAAGTAAGGACGATTTTAATCAGTAATCCGTTGGTGCGCACCTAAAATTTCTCGAACCGTGTTTTTAGTACTAAAGGGCAAATTTGTCAGTTTGGCAGATTTTCGTGTGTTTTTTTCGTTAGCAAAAATACGTGTGATATTATTACAAATTTTGTAAATTAATGCATGTCTTTAGCTTAAATTACCGTTAAAATTGTTATTCTGCTTGTAAAACGATGCATTATTATCGTTTGCTCCATGTAAATAGTTAAATTTCTACATTATCATGCAACATATGGTTTCTATGGTATCTCGCCAAATTGACGAGATATTGGCTTGTTGGCGACTAACTCTTTGGCACCAAATTTCGCAACTTGGCATCAGGTTTGGCGACTTTTCCAAGCCTGGAATGTTCTGGAACATCATGAAAATCTCCAGACTCTCGAGAAGCTATGAATACAGCCTTGATTCAGGGAGATTTGACTATCCTTAAACTTTCTTCTAGCACTTATTTGTCTCTGAGTGAATCCTTTTGGATTTGCTCAATTTCCTAGTATTAGAACTTACGGATTCTGAACCTTATCTCTCTCTATCCAATCACTTTTCTTCCTCCTCTCTCTACTTGCCAATTGTAAACCAGCTTATAGACCGCCATTGTCTCCGCCCCCATCAGGGAAGCATCACGAAGATCCTGGAGATGTCCAATGAGAACTCTTCATTTCACCCTCCAATGCTCTGACCAAAAAACTCTGCTTCACTTTTGTTTTGCAATTTACGCTTCTGAAGATAATACAGTTGGCTCTCTGTTTAACGACGCTCTACTTAACGACGATCTCTAAAGACGATATTTCCCAGTCCCGGCCCTCCTTAGGGATGCGACATCGATGTCGATGTTTTCAAATCATCGATGTTTTGATAAAAACATCGATATTTTAAACATCGATCTATTGAAGCCGATGTTTTTTTTAACATCGATGTTTTGTGCTCGATGTTTTACGTTGTCTCGATGTTTATTTTAATGAAAAAGTACCGTAATTAAAAAAAATTACCACGTAGCATAATTTTCACACTCAGTAAATGTAAGTCTGAATTCTGAAAAGGACGAATACAAAAGGGGGAATGATTCCTTAGCAAAAAGACAAATGGCAATTAACAACCAATGAACCAATCAGAGCGCTTGGAATGTTCCTGACACTCTAGAACCTTCCATGGGGTTTTATTTTACAAATAGTATATACACGAGTGCATCCATTTAAGTCTTTGTTTTGTGCTGGTTTTATGTAAGTTGACGTTAATATTATTAGTAAGATGCCTCCCAAAAGTACCGCTTGGAAATATTTTTACAAATCCTCTCACAAATTGGCGAAATGCAATATTTGCCTTAAGTCCCTCAAAACTTCTGGCAATACCACGAATTTATCTGGACATTTGAAGGCAAAACATGGCGGTATTTACAACGAGAATTTTGAGTCATCAGTGTAGCCCAAAGCAACCAAGTTTTTGTCATTTGTGTCTGCCCAATCAGAGAGTAAAATTAAATCACCCTCTCCCCCCACGACTAACGGAAGTAACATTAATGTTAGAGATTACTAAACCAGTTTTAAAACATGGATGTTCTAAAACATCGATGTTTAAAAACATCGATGGTTTTTGGGCGATGTTTTATTAGCATCGATGTTTTAATATTGAATATCGATGTTTCAAAGCATCGATGTTTTGTTATCGATGTCGCATCACTACCCCTCCTACGTTATGGGAAATGTTATTTTTTCACAAATTCTGTTTAAGGGCGATCTCTACTTAAGGACGACTTTTCACGGTCCCTTGAAAATCGTTAAACAGAGAGCCAACTGCATTTACGAACATTCCTTTTCTCATTTCGGAGGAACTTTCGCTCTTAGCTGATTATCTTATGAAATATCTGCATTAGATGGCGATGGCCTAGGAAATGCAGTTAACCAGATGTTCCTATGGAGATTTGACATTTCAGTTTTGAATTGTGCTTGGAGCTTGTCAAAAGTGCCGCTGTTAGCTGCGAGATTTTCTTTGGAGAATTGCTGAATGCCACGATAAGGGCGACTCCGTGCCGCGTCTTTTGTGTTGAGTTTTGACAATGCTTCTGTGATCTACAGTTTGTGTTAGAAGCACTGTAGTCAGTTTCTGACGATCTATAAACTGTATTATTTCGAGTTCCTGTTAATAAATCTTTGTTTTTATTGTCTTATTGAAAGTCCATTCAATCGCCGAACGTGAACTGGGAATTCGTAACAATATAATAATGCCTTGGTGACGTTTAATAGAGGAAGAAAAATAATGATCAATTTAATCTTAACCTAATATTTGGCACTAAGGGGCTAATGTTGTGACAGCCAGATTTGAGTTAATGCTTTTTCAAATTCACTAAAATACAAACGAGATAGTTCTCAGCTATTTTTATATTATTAAATTTCTATTATTGTTATCATAATTAAGTTTCTGTTTGCCAATCGTTGGTTGCTTTCAATGGGGACACCGTATAGGGAAACAACCCCCACCCCTGATGCCACCTCTGTGTTGGGCGAGCTCTTCCAAGTACGACATCTGGGGACTCGTACCTCCTCCCACTCTCTGACCTCATAGAAAGATTTTTCAGTATACGGATCTAACGTGCACATATATCGACCTAGACACGAAGGTATTTAATGGCGTTCGTCGGTATTCACACACAGCACCTCCCAGTCCAAAGCTCAACCACTAGGATATCTCGGGTCCGTTATCAATCTATATATATGTTACCGTGAAAGACCGAAATTTGAGACTGTCGACATCCGGTGAATATCAACACCTACCAAATACGTCGGTGAAAAAAATATTAAAATGCAGTAAGATTTTTCTTCAAACTGTACTACTATATTAACTGTACTATATTCATTAGTATGTTCTATTAGATTTCATTTGAATATTTTCTACTACATTTTGTCTACAAAAATATCCGTTACGATTTATTTATTTTTAATATATATATATATATATATATATATATATATATATATATATATATATATATATATATATATATATATATATATATATATATATATATATATATATATACAGATGGAGTACAAAATAATACTAACACCTGTGAAAAAGTATGACGTATTTCACACCTGCAGTACAGCCGCGCCACCTGCAACAGAAGTCTGCCACCTAGTGAGCGTGAAGAGGAAGGTATCAGTCTCTCAACAGCAGTCACCTGCGTTGCATTCTTCTATCGAACTGTCTGATAAGTTGAAATGTCAGACCTCTCAGAGTTCCAAAGAGGAATGATAGTTGGAGCGCGTTTAAGTGGAGCATCGAATACGGAAACAGCAAACCTTTTGGGGTGTGCAAGGAGTACGGTATCAGCCGTTATGACAGCGTACACGAAAGAGGGTTAGACGACGTCTTCAAAGCACAACAGTGGTCGAAAGTCCAAGCTTGCTGATAGGGATAGACGGGTCTTGAAGCGCATAGTAGCCCGAAAGCACAAGCAATCGTTATCCGAGATAACATCCGAAATGAACAGTCATCTCCAGGACCCCGTTTCAACAAAAACTGTCAAAAGGGAACTTCATGCTGCGAACATTTATGGCAGAGTGGCAATTCGTAAACCCTTGGTGACAGCCACTAATGCTTTCAAGCGACTCCAATGGTGCAGAGATCACAAAGGCTGGTCCCCACAGCAGTGGCAACAGGTAATATGGTCAGATGAATCGTCATTCACCCTATTTCAGACGAACGGACGCGTTTATGTCTGGAGAACGCCCAAAGAAGCGTTTCATCCTTAATGCCTCTTGCCGACTGTGAAGCATGGGGGTGGTTCCAATATGGTATGGGGTGCGATATCTTGGTTCGGTCTTGGGCCACTTGTTATTCTGCATGGGAGGATCAAATCCAATCACTATCTAATCGTTCTAGGGGATCACGACCATCCTTTTGTCCAGACTGTATTCACTGGAGAGCGACCGATTTTTCAAGACGACAACGCCCCTATCCACACTGCTAGGTGTGTTCAACAATGGTTCGAAGAGCATGACGATGCAGTTGAGCATCTCGCCTGGCCCCCTCAGTCTCCAGACTTGAATATTATTGAACATTTATTGCAATATTTGGAGTCCAAACTTCGTTCCCGATTTCCCCCTCCATCCGGACTTTCGAAATTAGAGATCGCTCTGCAGGAGGAATGGCTTAATATTCCTTTAAATATTGTCCATGACCTTTATGCATCTATCCCACGTCGCATTAAATCTGTACTTCAGTCAAAGGGTAGTCCAAACCCCTATTAATAAAGATTTTCCATTATTTCACAGGTGTTCGTATTATTTTGTCCACCATCTGTGTGTGTGTATGTGTATATATATATATATATATATATATATATATATGGCCTTAACTGCATACATTGACCGTCGTATTTAATTTGAATGTATCGTAGCGAAGCACGGGTATTCAGCTAGTTATATATATGGCAGGCAATAATAAGTGTTAAATAATGCGAAAATATATGGAGTTAAAGAGCTGGTATTATGTCCTTCCAATGGCAACACTGCACATTTGAAAATTGTGTAAAGTTTTTGCTGTCCAAATATTTTGTATTTAAGCCCCTCCCCCTCACATACACTGTTCTTCAGCTATTTATAAATATCTGTAGCACTAATAATTAAACTTTAAACAGCGTAAACCCTCAAACCCGAGAGACAACGATAATTACATACCGAGAAAACTGCAATTATGTTACCAAACACACATCACGTATTCTCATCTTTTAAAGAGGCAAATTCAGCGAAAATGTCACCATCGAATGACAAAACTGAACAGAATATTGATTAATGAATTGTGAAAATACCGTGGATTTGGCTTCGAACGAATCTCCTGATTTATTCAGCATCAAATTCGATTTTCTGTTTTGTCCCCAGCTCGCTTCCGATCACTAACACACAATCGTCTGCGAGAAAATTAATGATTTCCCCGCAGCCATGGGAGGGGGGGGGGTTAACGAATGGGAAGATTGTTACAGCAAATAATACACTTTTTTTTCTACTCGCAATTGTTGGCATTTCACAAGAAAAACGCTCAGTTGAAAGAAAGAAATAGCGGAAATGACATTCATCAAATGGAGGAAATGACAAGCCATTTTACTTATTTATAATAGTTGATTCGATAGATTTTTCTTTATAGCGCCAAGAGAAACATTGCTTATATATTTTCTTCAAATCTATGACTAAATTTCTTTATAATATATTTAAATCAGATAGTGTTATGTAGCAATGCTTTCAACATTATGTAGATAATGTTGAAAGAGGGCAAGTATAATTTCTGTTAATGTCATGGATTTTATTCCATATCACTGCCTTTTTCCCTTATTGTGATGGCAACAGGAAGTTACAACGCGCGAAGAGTTTTACTTCGGCTTATCTGTTATAATCTATGTATACAAAACAGTACCGTAACTGACTGACTCGCAGATAACGCACAGACCAAACCGCTGGACCTAAAAGGCTGAAATTTTGCACGTCGATTCTTCTTATAGTGTAGGGGCGCACTAAGATTTTTGAAAAATTCTTAATTTTTTAAAATTAAATTTGTAAGCTGTTTTTGTATCTTTTTTAAATTTTGCATTTAAAATAATAATCTGAGTGTTATAAAACTTATATCGTGAGAAAGATCATAAGAATTCCTTTAAAATGAAATCTTTTTCGAATATTTACCTCCATTTCCTGAGTTTTGGTGAATTTTTAAAGATTAAAATTTAGAACTTAATTTATTAAATGCTGATCACGTGTTTTTTTTCTTTTTGAGATACTTTAAGCGAATTTTGCGTCACGTGCATAACAACGAAATAGACAATTTTTTATTCTTTTAATGTTCAGATTATTGGACATGATACAAAAAATTTTTAAAATACAGTAAAAGAAATGTTCCTAAAACTCTACTATATTAACTATCCTATATTCTTTAGTATGTTCTATTAGATTTAATTTAAATATTTCCTCTACATTATTTTGTCTATAAAAATATCCGTTACGATTTTTTTTTATAAATATATATATTTTTGACATTAATTGCATACATTGACCGTTGTATTTAATTTGAATGTACTCCGTAGCGAAGCACGGGTATTCAGCTAGTATTCCATATGATGTTATTGTAAATACGTTAATATGTAAGCTTATTTGGTGTCAGACAAAATGAAAGTTCTAAAAAGAGAACGAAAGAACGTTATTTTCTGAGAGAGTTTCAACAAATATTGCAGTGCCCTTGAAGCAGCTATTATTTTATATTTTGTGCTATTCTCTTTTTATGTTTTCGATATGGCAACATTAAGAATTGTTAGTTCAAAATTGATGTAGATGTAATTATTATTAATATGGTGGTATTTGGAATGTGGGTTAATATGAAGAACATGATACGGTTGCCAACCTGTAGCGATATGACGGCAATGTGGCATTACAAATTGAAGATCCATGTGGGGAAAATTAACAGTATTCTTTCTAGCAAACTCAGAAACTCTTTAAACTTTTGGGGTAAAAAATGGCTTGGCAGGAAATCGTATCATGTTCTTCATATTTCTTGTAAAAGGATAAATATTGCATGTACCGCTTAGAAATAACGTAAAGGTTTGATATTAGATGTTATTGTCGAGTCAGTTTGCTTAAGCTGGCGGACTTATATAATTTACTTGCAGTGCATTGCTACATTACCCTTTCTGTTGCAGAAGATTCTACTTTATTTTCCGCTATAATACTTCTAGAGTAAAAGAAGTTCTTTTAAATTTAGTTGGAAATCGTTTTTAAAGTGTAAGTGTAAGGTAAGTGCAAAATACTTTCACTTACCTTAATTGTAAAAAACTATTCGAAATCGGCTTTGGATACCACAATTGGCGCGCTTATGAATCTCGCAAAAGGCGCCCAAAAATCACGCCAAATAAGTGGGTGATTCTTCATCTGATCCAAAAAGTTCTTTTAAATTTAGTTGGAAATTATTTTTCCCAAGTTAACTCCTTTAGCTGCAATAGATTAAGTTTGCTTGGGCGAGGCGAAAAGTGAAACTTTTCCCCAAGCAAGATGCAGAGATACGGGGTGGGGGGGCTACACTGTTTTTTTTGTTTCATATTAAATAGCAGTAAACAAAACCCACGGTGATCCCATGTCCAAACGTCGCCTGATGAGCTTATAAGAAGTATTTGATTCTCGTAAGGTGAGCATTCTTGAACTCCAGATCTTACGTATGAAGTTTTCGTGGTTAATTTCGTAATATTCTTTACTCAATCATTATGAACAATGCTAAAGTGACCTTAAGTTTACACTTTTACCCTGCTTAAATATTCTTTTAATTTACATTGTATTTCAATTGTACTAGCACTATTTAGAACCATATGTCAAAGATCGGTTGTTGAATTCTTAACTTATATTTGGGTCAATCTGAAGTAGTAATAAATAAAACATATTTAAACATGTGTTTATACGTAAAGTGCAACACATACAACGTATTTCGGTAAAAGTGCATAAGACGGTCAGATATGGCGAAATTTGGCGCGATTTCTTCTTCACCAACGGCTTGACGCTTTTTAGGACTTGCTGTAAAGAGAAGCAAACCAACGCCTTTTTCGCAGACCCGTTAGGCTTAAAGTTCGAAATGTAAACAAAAACATCAATGGCGACCAAGAAAGAACAAAGAAGTAGGAATACATACTTCCGCTGGCTTTATGAAACTCGTAGGTGCTCACGGGATCTTCGCTTCGCTCAGATACCCTTGTTCGCTTCCGCTAAGCTCCGTTACGCATCCATCCAAAAACATTACAGAAAATCCCTAACCGCTGGCTTCGTCATGTACCGCTGGCTGTAGTAAGGTAAAAAAGCTTCCTCTGGCTGTAGCGTTCAGTAAAACAAATCTTTCGCTGACTGTTCGAAGTTGTAGGCGTAAACGGCAATTCTCCATACAAAAACTTATTACACACCGGTTTCTCATAAAATCTATCTTAAACAACAACCTCAGTTAAATCATGTCACTCATTTTGACAAAAACTACATTCTAAAATACACAAAACATTATCACTAATTTGCAGGAGAAACAACACTGACGCCACTGTTGTGAAGGATCCACAATTTGAACATTTTGTCTCCTTCCAACAGTATCGCCATTTTCTTTTTCCGTCAATACATTTGTAGGTCATAAAACGGCCATACTGGAGAAAAGGTTGTCTGGCCTGCACCTGCACCAAGTTCCAAGAAACATCGCACCCCGAAATTCCTTAGGATGGGAGGAAGAAAATTCCAGGAAAGTGCAATTAGGAATGTGCGATTTCAACCACCCGCGACTTGCCTGCTGCCTCCACCAAAGTGCCCCATCATCTTCGTCCTATGCCTTGCTGCCTCCTTCAACGTGCCCCCAGGTTAGTCATTTCTCCCCTTTCAAATAGTGCTGGTGCTTTTATCAATTTTGATAAATTGAACTTTATTCCGCTCGACCCGTAATGGTTCTTCCACAGGAAGCGGATACAACACGGCCTAATTCTTTATACATATGACTCAAATAGCCAAGAGATGCATTTGTAATACGTAAATTAACCTTTGTATAATATTGTAAAATAAATGTTCTTATTTTATTTTAATAAACGTATCGTTACCTTTGGAGTTCACCTTCCAATTTTACACAACGCATTGGGGTATATCTGGTACCCCTCATAACACCACAATCGCCTTAGTTTTGAAACCATAAATTTTCGCCAACTTGGCGAAAAATCTACCTGACCTTCCTCTTGCACTCTAGCCGAGTAGGGTAGGTAAGTTAAAAATAATAAGCATGTGGCAACGAAGATCACTTAGCGAGAGTATTTAAAGTTAAATATCAGTTGGCGAACAGAAAGCAGTTTCTCGCCATCCATGCAAAGCCATTGCTCCAAGCAAGGAATGATCACATGACTAGCACCGAAACAGCCCCACAGCAGAGAAGAATTGTGTCAATCTTACGCTCAAGATATTATAAGAAGTTTCTTTTCCAACAAGAGAAATTTCTGGAGACAATTGTTTTCAATTATAACTATAAAATTTGAAATTAAATTAGAAAATTATCCGAAAAATTTTTTTATGAACAAAATTCAAAAATTCTATTTTTTAATTTAGCTGTAATTTAAATTTTGTTATTTAAAAAAAATTAGTGAAATTTAATTTCTCTTAAATTATTTTACATTAAACTTCTAAAATGAAAGAATTCTTTCTTGTGTTGAGGATTGTAATAACCTTTTAATAATTTCACGCAACGGTTTGCAACTGCTTGCAGACCACGAGATAAAGGTGCAAATTAGAGGAAAACAATACCGAAAATAGCATTTTTCTATCCCGCAGTATTTCATACGACACGATTTTCATACCTTGAATTAAAAAAAATAATTTAAGTCCTTAACTTCAAAACTATATCATTTTATAATAAACTACCACGTTTTTAGTAACTCTCTTATTTGTTTGTGTGTGTTTGTGCAGTACAAATCTTGTAATCGATTTTTAACTAACTTCCCGACTAGCTAGACATTTGAAACTTTTAGAATACCTCAGAACACGATGACAATGCATTTTTTAATACTTTTACAATTTATCAATCCATCTTTAAGAAGATTTTTACCATGTTTTTATTATTTTCAGTTAATTTTGTTTTGTAGACCGGTGCAGCCATCTATCGGTCGGGACGGGAATGAAAAGTTAAACGCAAGTTAACTTCCAAGTAACTTCATTTTCTTTCAAGTTGATGGTTTAATTCATCAAAAAAATTTTAAAAAGGTATTAATACACAGAATTGTCAAGTTTATATGATTAAACAGAAAATTTAAAAACATGGTATATAAAAAGTTCTTTTTATCTTGTAATTGTTTATAAAACAAATCGCGCTGGTTTGATCACAAAATTTTGAAAATTAATATTATATATACACACAAAGGTTCAAATTCTTTCCATTCTAACAATTCATGTCCTCTGATGTTAATACAGGCCACCGCATAGGAATTTCTTTAGATCACGGTTATGGTTATTTTCAAGTTTCCTCGCCGACGAAATTAAATTTCTAATTCCATGCACTCTTGAGTGACGAACCTAATATGCCTTACATCTATCGGCATTTTGCACCGTAAAGTAATTAGGGCTTTTATACTGATAGATTATGTATGAGCTAATTGAACTGAAAATGAGCGGTGAAACAATAATTAAAAAATATATGGATGGAATTGCAAAGCGAGCATATGAATATCGGGAGCCATTAGACAGCGGAACATTAAGAATATTTCTTCGGGAAGACATGTTTACCAGGACGTACATACATAAGCGCGCCCGCACACACGCACACACACTAATACTCGCGTACACTTAGGCCGTCTGCACACGGGGCAACTCAAAAGAAACTGATAACTGACTCCAGTCACAAACCAGTCCGAGATGAGTCGTAACCTATGTAATTGATTGGAGCCACGAACACGGCCAACTGGTTACAAACTCGTCGGAAGAGTTTGTAACCAGTTGGCCGTGTTCGTGGCTTGCAGACATTCGTTGCTTCGGACCCCTTCAAGCCTTTTTGGAGATATGTTGTAATTAAGCGACGAGTAACTTGCCACGGTTTGACTCAGTTCTGAAACCACGCTTAATCTGATACTTCAGGCGAAGTGTACCCCCCCCCCAAACAAAAAAAATGATATCTATGTATTTTTGTTAACAGCGCATGCGCAACAGAGATGTTAAAATGATCGTTACTTACGATAGTGTCGGTTCCGTTATGCACAGCAGCCGCCACTTGACTTTCATTGAGAGAAAATTTACCCACTGCAATGTTCCTGAAAAATAAAACGAGAGTGTCTCACAAATCGGGGACTGAATGCGGTTTAACATTTAGGATTATGGCAGGGGAGCAAAGAATTAACTAGATTAAGTGCCTGTTCACACAGGAGTCCGGTAGTGGAATCGTAAAAGAAAAGATGCGCTGAGACGGAAATAAACCACTCATAGGCGTTAAAAATTTCGTTGCTAATCGTTTGGAGGTGTGCCATTGGTTAAATATACAGGGTGTTTCATATTGAATGGGACAAAAAGAAAGCGTAACTGTGAACGCTGTAATTATTTTACTTTGATAAATAAAATTTACAATGAAACTATAGCTATCCAAGTTTCTATAGATGTTCTATGTGTGCCCCTACGGTGACACGCCAAATATCTATGGGGTATTCCAGTTCCTGCCACACTCGTGATAGAATATCCTTTGTTAATGATTCGAGCACTTCAGTTATCCGCTGCTTCAGTTGCTGTAAGTCCTAGGGAAATGGAGGCACGAACACTTTGTCTTTAACAAAACCCCATAGGAAGAAATCACAAGGGGTTAAATCACGATGCGTTAATTTTGTAGGACTTCGTAAAAAAGGTTTCACGAATTTTTTCAACCACTTTCGTTTGGGCTTCAGGTCGTCCTGGGCTGGTTTTCTTACACAAGCAGCCCGTGTTCTGAAACTGCTTCACCAATTGTTCAATGTTGTGACGGCGCGCTGGTACTTTACCAAATGTCATGCGAAAATGTCTTTGAACGACGATAAACGATGATGTTTTGGCGTATTCCAAAACACAGTACACCTTCTCCAACATGGATGACGCAATTTTGATTAACAGTGCCTCTAACGACGATTTCGTAACGGGAAGATTTTTTGTTGTTGCCCGATAAAACTTGTATAATTGTAGTTTCAGAATTAATTTGTTTCGGCTAAATAAATCAATTACAAAATTTGTACTATGCTATCCTTTTTGTCCCATTCAATATGAAACACCCTGTATTTCAATACAAGTAACGCTTCCGCTACCAGACTCCTGTGTGAACAGGCCCTTACCCTCTCTAGGTTAGTAGTATTAACTACTAACCTAGAGAGTCAACTAACCTAGGTCAAGCGGAAAGGTACCATCTGTAAGGCTTAAATCCTTATGCCCCGAATGCTTTATAAACTAAAATTATAATTTTCTACTAAAATTTCCAACTTACTCGGATTAAATGTACCCTTGATCGTAAAGTCGGTCAAAACGGGTTAGGATACGTTAAGTCGGTCGTTTGTCTACAGTGGTTAAGTGATGACCGTTATCACTTGACCATTGGAGAGGTGGTGAGAGTTTAGTCGGTTATTTAGCTAAAAAGAGTCTAGTTACAAATTTCAGACTGCTGGAAAGTAGCCATATTGCATTCACTCAACTAAGGTCCCAAATGGCTAAGAGCTGAACTATATAACCTTTTACCGTGGGAAGCCAGAAGTGTGTGACCACTTAGGCGCATGCGTTGCCCGGGTGCACCACAAGGGGTGGGTCCGCACTACACCCGTACCGGTCCCGTAATTTTGAACCGAGTCAAGTAACGAGACCGGAACACTTGACACCTGCACCTCCAGAGGTAATGTTTGGCAGCCTGGAGGGTATTGCAGCTACGATAGATTGTTTCCGTGCACCAGACGCCATTAGTGTATACGATGGCGGTTTTGTCAGTGTCGGGTATCGAACCAGCAACTTTCAGATCACTGGCTCGACGCCTTTCCTGAGCGGGCCCCCGTGTCACAAAAAATCAGTTTTAACCTATGGAGACAATTTTTTTCCAAGGATTCTCAATTGGGATTCAAAGATTTTTTTTTAAAAATTGTTCCCCGTAATAAAGAACTTTTAAAAAATATTCTATCTTATTACCTTTCAAAATTTCGCCCAACAAATGAACTTATCTGCTTTCGAAACACAGTATACCTATTTTTTTCCTCGAATAACTCAAAGATTATTTGCATTGCTTTTAAAAGAACGAAAAAGTTAACCGCGAAAATATTTAATTCTGCATTCCGGAGTACAATTTTAAAGAAGAATCTTTAAATCCAAGTCAACAATCCTTGGAAAAATCATCGGTTAATATTGAGCTAAGTTAATCCAATACGGATTTTACCCAGCAGCCTTAAGGTCACTGTGTACTAACCCTATTGGATTCGCTCAACTCAATGTTACCCCATGGAGAAAATGCGTCTACTATTGACAGCTACACAAATGCTGATAATCCAATAAAAATGGTTTTTTTCTGATAGCCCGAACTTTTCTTGAACCTTGCAACTGGATACATTTGATAAACTGCGTCTACCAAAGGTATTTATGAGAGTTTAAAACACACTACACTAGGTTTTTTCCTCCGAATAATTTAAATTTTAAAATATTTGCATTTTTTAAAACGAAAAATGCTCAAGGTGTAAAATTTCTCTCTCTACTACGGAGTACAATGCTAAAAAAATCTTTCAATCCAAGTCGGCGACCCTTGGAAACATTTTCTCCATAGGTTAACATTGGAGTAAGCGAATCCAATAGGGTTAGCACACAGTAGCCTTAACAAGTAGCTTCGTGTGAAAGTGCTCCTACAACGCTCCAGCAATGACAGAGTCACCAATTAGATTAAAGCAGTTTGGTTTGGTTTGTTATCGTATGGTAAAGATCTCTACAGTCATTTTTTTTTACTACATGAGGGCATATTAATCCTGGACGCTACTGCTTAAAGCTGATTCCGAAGGGCTACAAACATCCAAAAGTTGGACTCGAACCCACAGACTCTGGTACCGAAATCCAGCGCCCTAGCCATTCTGTAGCACTTGGGATTCCCTGCTACAGATCTTTTCAGTTTTAAACAATTGGTTGAGGCTAGCCTGACAGTTAATAGCCTCTTGCCAGGAATTCGACAGGCAGTCGCAACCAGAGGTGGTGATTTTGATATCTTGTTACAGAGCTAAATGTTACCGACACCATCTTGAGAATACAATCGAATAGTCAAAACCAGAATTTATGGTAGGGCAAATTTACTTTAGTCTCCAGTCAAGTGATATCATCAATACCGTCAGATACATGACACCCCATAGAGTATTTTTGCGGAAGTTCAGGATTTGGGAAATAAATTCATAAACTAACAGCATTTCCCTTATGCCGTTTGGGAATCACCCTGCCACGGAATGCCAGGGATACAAGGATTTTCTTGCCTTGTTAAATTTGCCCCGACAGGCTGTTAATCAACTTGAGGATACCGTGGGATAGACAACGCCTGAAATTCTGGTATGGCCAACTTTAAGCCGGTCGTTGGTCTCCAGCGGTCAAGTGATGACCCTCGATACCGTTTTTCCATACGATTCACACCTAGTATTTTCATAGAAGTTCCCAAAATATATTCGTAAAGCCGCATCATTTTCATTATGTGGTTTGGGAACCATCCGGCAATTGAATCCACGGCATCACAAGGCATTCCAAGATTTTCCTGCCGCGTTAAATTTACCCCGACAGGCTGTTAATTAACTTGAGGATACAGTCCGATCGCAACGCCAGAATTTCTGGTAGGGCCAACTATAAGCCGGTCGTTGGTCTCCGGCGGTCAAGTGATGACCCTCGATACCGTTTTCCATACAATTCACACCTAGTATTTTTCATAGAAGTTCCCAAAATATATTCGTAAAGCCGCATCATTTTCATTATATTGTTTGGGAACCATCCGGCAATGAAATCCTTTGTGATGCCATGGATCCAAAGATTTTCCTGCCTTGTTAAATTTTACCCCGACAGGCTGTTAATCAACTTCATGATACAGTCGGATGACAATGCCTGAAATTCCGGTAGGGCCAACTTTAAGCCTGTCGTTGGTCTCCAGCGGTCAAATGATGACCTTCCATACCGTTTTTCCATACGATTCCCATAAAGTAATTTCAGAGAAGTTCCCAAAATTATATTCATAACTCCGCATCATTTACATCATATTGTTAGGGAACCATTCGGCAATGGAATGCCTTGTGATGCAATGGAAGATTTTCCTACCAGGAAAATAAAATGTGTCTCCACTTTTTTTTCTTTGAGATACACTAAAAGAGCTCATTTTCACTGGAGAAAAATTTCAGTTTAATCATGTCAGATTATACAGCACACAAGTCATGCATTCAAACAAGGTAAACAAACAATTATTTCCTTCTTACTTACGCCACTGCAAAGGGATACGGGAAGTGTTGCTCCCAGGCGGCCGCCTCCCGCGTAACCATGACGACCCGGTTAGACCAAGAAAGAAGGAGTGGGCCACCAGGAACGGGCGTGACGTCACAACCGAGGTCTATTGATCTGTCGGAGGACGACCCGCTGGAGAAGGAAAAGTTCAAGGTTGTGAGAAAAGTGAAGAGGAAGGGCTAAAATAGAAGTTTCGAGTCGAAGACTCGAAAAGCAAGCCTCGACTGCGCGATTTACGACACGAATAGGGAAACTTCCAATTACTCCTTTTTTTTCTTTCTTTAAAAAAGCCGTGGAGTGTTGAGGGATAAAAATAGCTTAAGAAAAAAGGATTTCGAGATTCACAGATTCAATTTAAAAATGACACGTATACACGGTCGAATATAAAAGTCATTAAGGGGAGGTCTAAAACAATTCCCCCCAAAATGCGCATTACTATTTTCATGGCTTAATAGACTTACCATAGAGAATAAACAGGAAATCCAACGTAAATGAAGCACAAATGGCAGTAAGGTGGAATTTTGCCTACGGCCATTTCGAAGCTGCAAAGGAGCTTCTTCATCAGTGCAAAGAACTTAGGCCGTCTGCACACGGAGCAACTCAAAAGAAACTGATAACTGACTCCAGTCACAAACCAGTCCGTGATGAGTCGTAACCTATGTAATTGAATGGAGCCACGCACACGGCGCAACTGGTTACAAACTCGTCCGGACGAGTTTGTAACCAGTTGCGCCGTGTGCGTGGCTCCATTCAATTACATAGGTTACGACTCATCACGGACTGGTTTGTGACTGGAGTCAGTTATCAGTTTCTTTTTGAGTTGCCCCGTGTGCAGACGGCCTTAGTGGCAGCTCAAAAAGCAGACAAATGAATAAAAAAAAAATTTCACTGCAACACCACTTTACGCAAATTCACTTCTACCTCCTTCAATGTGACCACCGTCCTGGTGGACGACACATTGCATCCTGAACATTACGTTCTCAACGGCCTAGAGTAACATGTCACCAGAAATGTTCACAGTCCGGGATATGTTATCCTTTAGGGCCGTCAAGTTGGAAACTCCACCAAGATTCACCTTAAGGCGACAATGGATCATGAAAAATTTTTTTATTTATCAACCAATTGCTATGAAATTTTATATACTTATACAGTTTCGTTTAGAGATGAAAATGCTAATTTTTAAAACAAAATTAGAATGTAATTAATTAAGATATTAATTAAAACCAGTTTGTTAATTACCCTATTTAAAAATGCTCCATGCGCATCAATTTTTGTCTCGTATCTAATTTTCTTTCTTAAGCTAGCTTTATATAGTTATAATAAAAGTTAGTAGCAGTATTTGATTTACAGTCATATTTATAAGAACTAGAAAAGAAATCGATAAAAATAGGTCATTTTATGCAAAATTTTATCAAAAAATTTTTTTATTGTAAAAATTTTAAGGTGTTTTAAAATAGTATAATGAATTGATTACTAAGTTTTATTCTAACATATACAAATAATCATTTTATGAAAATTCAAGAAAAATTATGACGCATGGAACATTTTGAACTTACCGAAACGACACGAAAACTCGTTTTGAGAAAATGGCATTTATAGTTTTAATTTGACTAACATTTCCATTGTTTACGTTTGAAAAAATACTTATAACTCGGTTAATAATGATCGGATCAACATACTTTTTTTAAAATTTAAAGCTGATGAGTTGCAGAGTCATTTTCTGAAAGAAAAGAAAAATTGTTTTGGAGACATAGTTTTGTCAATGTCGCCTTAAATAACCCCACATGAAGAAGTCACATGGGTTAGGTGCGGGGAGCGAGGTGGCCATGCAAGTTGAAAAAAGCGACTGATGCCCCTTTCTTCTATACAGCGATGGCGTAACAGATTCTGCACCGATCTTTATAGACCAAAATACTCGCGATTCTGTCGACTACGTAATGATGAATTTGCATTTTGATGTTTTACTTGCATTTCATGCAAATTCTCGGGTGCGCCGACAAATAACAGCGCCATATCTCCCCTTATCGGCGACTTTTGGAACTACTTTTCTTTTCACGGAAACTTTTTCCCTTGTCGCCCTTAGTCCCTCTATAAATTTTGGTGGAATTCCGGCCGATAGATCGCGCTACAGGTGGCTCTAAGTAGTGTCAGTTAAATAAAAATCACCCTGTATATTGTTTAAAAACAATACAATAGGCTGTACTGCTAGCTCACACACACACACATATATATATATCGTTGGTGTTCTATAAAAAGGGCGAATATGTATGTAAATCTCTAGGGGTACACGCCCTTTTTACAGAACACCGACTGTGTGTGTGTGTTGTGTGCGTGCGTGCGTGATGGTGCATACACCGCGTAACCTTTATCTAAATAAATGATATCTAAAAGGCAGCCATTATTAAAGCCTGTGGCAAATAACTACGACTTAAGTAACAATCAAAGACATCCTTTATTACACTAGTTAAAAGTCAATTCAATCCGCGCCAATTTCCCATCATCTCTCAGCCCAGGACACGGGGACTAACCCAACGGCGGACAACTCTGATCTATCCTTTGTTCTTTTTCGTGCTCTGCAATTACGTGGGGGAAGCATCTTGTGACATGCGTGATTCAGCCATAACGCGCTTTCGAACATTCGATGGTTGCGTAAGTCCGAGCGCGCGCTAGGCAATTAATCACTGATGACCTCATAGTCTTGTGAATACTCCTCTGCATCAAAAACAACGCTACTTTCTGAATTGGAAAAACACTAAAATCTAATATAGTAAATTACCGTTTAACGCTAATTTGCCTAATTTTAACCCTAATTAATATAGTTTATTACAGTTTACATTCCTAGCATTACATATGTAATATATATGTTATATATTATTACTTATAATAACATATATTAAGTAATATTTTCCTTACGTAGGAAATTTTGTCTGTAAAATACGGTTGGGGGGAGAGGGGCTTGTGCTACGAATCGAATCCAAATGTCACTGATCGATTTCTTTTGGAAATATCAAGTTTGGGGCCTCCAATTTAAAAGTAAAACTTTTTCATTCCTTTAATATATTAGATTCTTGTAACTTAAGTTTTTGCTTGAGAAATTATCTGCATAATGAAAGTGTATAAGAAGAATAATGGGAATTTCGTTACATAGACTGAACAGATTGCCGTTCATTAATGAGTAAATCACACGCTTTAGTACGATCACACGATCCGAGCACCTTAAGTACCGAAAGCCGGCGCGCTACCACAAGGCTACCTAAGGTCCCCTACAAACTGTATTCAATAACAGTAACACTTAAAGTAAGAAATAACAAAGAAGTCAAAACTTCCAACATTAAAGACGAACGCAATTTACAGTGTTTTTATGATGGGCAAAACAATACTGCCATTCATACAATATATATATACGTTTCTAATCAATACACAGGGCATCTGTCTAATTTATATATATATATATAACAGTTCCGTAACTGACTGACTGACAGATGACGCACAGACCAAACCGCTGGACCTAAAGGGCTGGAATTTTGCATGGCAATTCTTATGGTGTAGGGGTGCACTAAGAAGGATGTTTGAAAAAAAAATTCTTCGATTTTTTAAAATTAAATTTTTAAGCTGTTTTAGTAACTTTTTTTAAGTTTTCATTTAAAATAATAATTTGAGGGTTATAAAATTTACATCACGAGAAAGATCATAAAAATTCCTTTAAAATGAAATCTTTTTCGAATCTTTACCCCAATTTTCTGATTTTTGGTGAATTTTTAAAAGATTAATTTTTAGAATTTAATCTATTAAATGCTGATCACGTGGTTTCTTTTCTTTTAATTTTGCGTCACGTGCATAACAACGAAATAGACAAACAAAAATATTTTTTTCTGGTTAATGCGGCAGACGATTGGACATTATCCAAAAAAATATTAACATACAGTAAAAGACATGTTCCTCAAACTGTACTATATTAACTGTACTATATTCTTAAGTATGTTCTATTAGATTTAATTTGAATATTTTCCTCTACATTATTTTGGTCTATAAAAATATCCGTTACAATTTTTTTTTATAAATACATTTTTTCGTTTTTTTTACAATGATCAATGTATGCAATTAATGCATTTATTATAAATATATATATATATTTTTTTTTCACATTAATTGCATACATTGACCGTTGTATTTAAATGTATTCATTAGCAAAGTACGGGTTTTCAGCTAGTCAAAGTATTAAAAAAAAAAAATCACGTCCGAAAACTAGCAACTATTACTTAAAGCAGTTCTTGTCCTTACCTGTACAAAAGTGCGAACTCAGTGGCATTATTCTCCGAATTTCCTCCGCTCAGCACATCTCGCTCGCCGAAACCCCAGGCCTCTGCAAAACGATGAAAAGCAATCGATTAGCGATGCACACACACGCACGCACCAAATAATCGATAAGCGAGAGATTCAGAGGCTGGAGGTTACATCAGCAATGGAACGGGGAATGATAGAAAACCAAATTTATTAGTTAAGGGGGAGCGTTTGAAAGTCGTGAAAATAATTCACGGGCGTGAATTGAAGAATCTCTTGCCTGTTAATGTTCCGCGAGACCTTCAAACGTGTTTTTGGCGCTGGCTTCGTTAGGTGAGAAACCGGCCGTCGGAAGAGAAACTTTTCCCCAGTGTTACCAGCGGAAATCTACAGTAGCATTTATTAACGTTCAACCTAATTACGATATTTTATTTTAACGTTCCTCCATAACGGTCCTCCGGCAAGGATAATTTCAGAAGCTAAAACCGTTCGTTCGTACTTTGCGAGTTATAATTTTGGCAGCGCGCCAAACCCAGTCTGTATCGCTTGGACAAGCAGTAAACAATTAAACAAAAAAGTACCAAAATGCGTCAAAATTTTGACATACATATACGTATATATATACATACGTACATACATTGCCGTAACTAGCCATTCCCGTGCCCTGGGAAACAGTTTGCATTTGGGCCTCTTAATTAGGTTTGGGAAAATAAAACAAAGAGCATTTTGGGTCCCCCTTCCACATGGGCCCTGGGCGGGTGCCCTTGTTGCACCTGCCTAGTTACGGCATTGCGTATATACAGTCGGACCTCTATTTAACGAAGTCGCTAAATCCCGAAAAAAGTTCGTTATATGGAAAATTCATTAAATAGAGATTTACCTTTTAAAATACTTTAAAGTACACAAGACAGATTTTAAATTCATAAACACTAAATATTATTAATAAAAGTAATTAATCACTCCTTTATTTTGTAAATTAATGTCTATTTGTTTTATATATCTTACCCATCAAGAAGAAATCTGCAAGGAAAACAAGAATAAAAGAAATTATTGTCCGGGAATATACTATATTTTCAATTAAAAAAATTATATTAAAATTAATGAATTTTAATGACATTATCGCATTTATTATAACAAGTAATTTTAAGCTTATATTACCCCATGCGTCCTTAAAGTTTAATTACTGATAAAGTTTATTAATTTTGTCCGAGTTTTTGGTTTGAAAAAGTATTTTCTCTCATAATACGTCTCGCATCTTTGCAATGCACTTAAAACCCCTTCAGGCGTATTTTCTTCAAACTGTAATCCGCGTCGGAATGTGTTAAAAGAAAGTTAAATTTGTTAAAAGAAAGAATTCGCTTGAAATGTTCAGAAATATTTTGATAAATATGGAGAAAAATATTGGATCACAAGGAAAAGTTCGTTAAATAGAGAATGCACTTAGCTATCTGGAGATTATTTTACGAAGAAATTCGCAAAATGTTCTTGGTTCCAAGGAAAAGTTCGCAAAGTAGAGGTTCATTAAATAGAGGTCCGACTGTATATATAGATATATATATACATAACACATACATATATACATACATACATACAAAAGAAGTAAGCAACGATAAGTAATCCTATGTTAAAATCCCTTGGTAGTTTCGTTAGAAGGGACTACCTGATTTTTTAAAATTTTATTTTGCTTTATTTCTTTATTTTTAGTTGTGTGTGTGTGTGTGTGTGTGTGTGTGTGTGTGTGTGTGTGAGAGAGAGAAACTTAACGTGTGACGTCACTACCCTGTCTCCCCCGCTACGTTTGAGAAAAAAGGCACTCTAACAGGTTAAAGAAAACATTTCAAAAACATATTTCGGAAAATAATTCTAACTAAATATTTAATAAAACCGTCATAGGAATAATTGATATAGTTTAAGATTATTAATTTATATGAATATTTATTTCACTTGAACATTCACGGCGTCTTTTTAAAGTAGGATTATGTTCCCTCATAACGGTCCTCAAGAAAGCAAAATTTCGGACGCTTTTACCATCCGTCGTCGCGAGTTATAATTTTGGCAGGGCGCCAAAACCAGTCTGTATCGCCTGGGCAAGCAGTAAAGAGTTACAGAAAAGTACCAAAATAAGTCAAAATTTTGACTGACTGACACACACACACATATATATATATACATACGTACAAATATATAGACACATATGCATAACATATAAATACATACCTACATACGAGATAAACAATGATAAGTAATCCTACGTTAATAACCCGCGGTAGTTTCGTTAGAAGAGACCACCTGGAAATTTTTATTTTTAACAACTAGACAGGCCTCATTTACACAGCGTTACTCGCATCTAAATATTTTCAGCCAATCTCAGACTTTAACAATTTTGTGGTTAATCGTTTGTAGGTCTGTGATTGGTTAAAATATTCCGATGCGAGTAATGCTTCCACTCCGCTCCGGAAGCAGGTTTTTAAACAGTGAATAAATGACGCAATTTGACGTATTTGCAGACAGCCAAAGTTCTACTCTGCTGAAGATAGAACTAAAGTTCGAAGGTGATGTCACTATAACCATTTTTAACACCAAGGTGTTATACTACGGTTTGATACTGCTTTGACAAACATACGTGGGAGAAATGCTTAAAATCAACACAGACACGGCTGTTTCTAAGGTCACGGAAATCGAACCCGAAACCCCGTCAAATTGTTAAGTTTTTATATATTGGTAGAATTATTTGAATCATTCCAGCCATCAAATATAAAAATAAAGTAAATAATTACAAGATAAAAAGAACTTTTTATATAACATGTTTTTAAATTTTCTGTTTAATGATATAAACTTGACAATTCTATGCATTAATAAATACTTTAAAATTTTTTGACGTATTATTCCATCAACTTGAAAGACAATTATCAAATGCGTAAGAAAGAGGTATCAAATGCGTAATCATTTGCGTTTAACTTTTCGTTCCCGTCCCGACCGATAGATGGCTGCACCAGTCTACAAAACAAAATCAACTGTAAATGGATTCAATTCTGCTTAAAAATGGCTAAAAGTATTAAAAGAATGCATTGAAATCGTGTTCTGAGCTATTCTAAAAGTTTCAAATGTCTAGCTAGTCGGGAAGTTAGTTAAATATCGATTGCAAGATTTGTACTGGACAAACACACAAACAAACAAACAAGAAAGCGAGTTAATAAAAACATGGTAATAAAAATACAAGAGCATTTATGTTCAGAACTGAATTCATAATTGCACCAAGTTAAAAGATAAATATTTGAAAATTTCCATAGTACGTTATGGTTCCATAGTACGTTTGTTCCGAATCATGACAAATGCCATTAAGGCTGCTGTATACTAACCATATTTGATTCGCTCACTTCAGTGTTAACCTATGAAGAAAATGTGTCTACTATTGATATCTTCATAAATGCCGATAATCCAATAAAAATGGTATTTTCAGATAGCCTCAACTTTTCTACAACGTGCACCGGGATTCCTTTTATAAATGTCGTCCACCAAAGTAATTGAGGAGCGTTTAAAACACACTGTACCAGATTTTTTAACTCTAATAATTTAAATTTCAAAGTATTATTTGTATTAACCCTTTGAGGGGCGCCATTTGCACAGTGCAAACGCCTAAAGCTAGTCTTTTTTTTCACTTGCATTCAATGCATTCTAGTTAAATGAGCATAAAAATGGTTAGTACTGCCATCTGTTATCAGTTTAAAGAAGTGAAAACATTTTCCAACCTTTAATTATAAAAATTTTCAAGAATTTTTAGATTAAAAATAATGGGTTGAAAAAAAAATCTGCACCGTGCAAACGGGGGAGGCTGTTGCCCCTCAAGGGGTTAAAAAAAGAATGCCGCAAAGTGTAAAATATCTTTCTGTATGGAGTAAATTTTTAAAGAGATAAATCTTTCAGTCCAAGTCGGAAATTCTTGGACGCATTTTCTCCATAGGTTAACATTGAGGTGAGCGAATCTAGTAGGTTTAGCACACATCAGCCTTAAATACTTTCGTGTCTAGGCTGAATATGGGCACGTTAAATCCGTAGACCAGAAAATTCTATGACGTTCGAGAGTTTGGGAGGAGGTTTGATTCCTCCCAGATGTCGCGCCTGATGTGATCGACCAAAATTAAGGTTGCAAAACGAATGGTATTGGTTCATCTGATCCTTGTCCCACTGAAAGCAATCAAAGATTCTGGCGGTCAAAGGGAGCATGTCTTCCTGGACAAGTACCCCGCAATGACAAAGTGTCTATCATAATTCATCTTGTGTATGTTTGTGTACTTGTTACCTTAAAATAATGTTACGAATTTTGTAAATTAATGTATGTCTTTAGCTTAAGTTACCGTTAAAATTGTTATTATGCTTGTAAAATAATTCATTATTATCATTCGTTCCATGTAAATACTCGTATTAGCTAAATTTCTGCATACCATGCATTTAATATAGGGTTTCTATGGTATCTCGCCAAATTGGCGAGATATTGGCTTGTTGACTACGTTTTTTGGCGACTAATCTTCTTTTGGCCCCAAGTTTGGCGAGATATCGCAAAATTTCGCAACTTGGCTCAATCTTGGCGACTTTTCTAAGCCTGGCATTTTTGGAACATTGTAGACTCACGAGGAGCTATAAATACAGCCTCGGTTCAGAGTTCAGTTTTGAATTGTACTTTGAGCTTGTTAGATGCGCCGCTGTTAGCTGTGAGATTTTCTTCGCAGAATTGCTGAGATTTCTGCCGCGAAAAGTGCAACTCCGAGCCGCGTCTTTTGTGATGAGTTTTTCCGTACTTCTGTACAGTTTGTGTTAAAAGCACGGCAGTCAGTTTCTGACAATCTATAAGCTGTAGTATTTCGACTTCCTGTAAATAAATCTTTGTTTTTATTTTCTCTTATTCAAAGTCCATTCATTCGTCCAGCCCGAACTGGGTAATTCGTAATAATATATTTACTGAGAAGTTAATTTGAGGGATTTTGTGACAAAGGAAATCAAACCCCTGACTTCGCGAAGTGACTCGCAAATTCCCGTCTTCCGACATCTCGCGCACGACTCTGGTCGTCCATTATTTTTGACACGTATTAGCACTAGAATTCACTTCGTTTCGAAAGTGCGTCGAGCGAGCTTTAATTTATTCGTGAAATATTTCTATTCAGATATAATAAAAGCTTTTTTTTAAAAATACCGATAATTTTTACAAGCGAATTCTGTACTCTTTCCCCCCCCCCCACCCCGTTCGCCTATAACTGCTCTTAAAAACCATAAGACTCGACCATAAAAAAAAAGTTGAAAAGGAGTTATCGATTACTTGTAATATCTCGCAAAAATGATTAAGTCGAGTATTTGATAGGGGAATATTTCAGTGAAAAAGACGTTAGTCAGGATACTGATATTTGATATCGCCCATAAAACCGGATGGTTTTAAAAAGATATTTGGAACTTTCAGAATGTATTCATTCAGTTAACGGAATTCGGAGGGGAAAGTCTGAGAGGGCATTTGAAAACCGAGATAACGGAAATCGGGCGGCTAATTTTGACTGCTAGCGCAGTATCAGATTTCATATAAATTACATAATTTCAGGAATAAATTCTCGAACATCTTGTATGGAAGTATGATTCCAACCATTTAGAACAGGGATGTTTTGCAGTCGTCACAGTTTTTGTACAGATGTATTAAAACTTGGAGCGCTCAGGAAACAATTCATTGATGACATTTTAGTTCCCGTTGGAATTTTAATAGCGATAATACCTAGAAGACCGGTCGTTTTATGCAGACCTAACCGTTTTTCCTGGCGTTCGTTGTGCAGGACGGGCCATTTTATGCAGACCTAACCATTGTTCCTGGCGTTCGTTGTGCAGGACCGGCCGTTTTATGCAGACCTAACCGTTTTTCCTGGCGTTAGTTGTGCAGGGTCGGTCATTTTATGCAGACCTAACCATTGTTCCTGGCGTTCGTTGTGCAGGACCGGCCGTTTTATGCAGACCTAACCGTTTTTACTGGCGTTCGTTGTGCAGGACCGGCCGTTTTATGCAGACCTAACCGTTTTTACTGGCGTTCGTTGTGCAGGACCGGCCATTTTATGCAGACCTAACCATTGTTCCTGGCGTTTGTTGTGCAGGACCGGCCGTTTTATGCAGACCTAACCATTGTTTCTGGCGTTCGTTGTGCAGGACCGGCCATTTTATGCAGATCTAACCGTTGTTCCTGGCTTTCGTTTTGCAGGACCGGCCGTTTTATGCAGACCTAACCGCATGCGTTGACTCAACAAGACCAAGGGCGTGTTTATTAAAGAGCTAGAGATTTCTCTTGTATCCTGCTAACTTATTCCTAACTTAAAACTCCTCCCAAATGTATATTTACCAACCCCCAAGAACTTTTCAATAATCTTAGTGCGAATATCTTTCACTTTACTCCTGAAATAACTGTGCCATCCTAGCACAGTCGGTAGAGCACGCACTTCGTAATCTTCTGTCCCCTGTTCGAATCCCGGCAGTGGCATTTTTTTACTTCTATTCAATTTTCTTTATTTTTAACCGTTAAATTCTTATTTTATTTTAAAATTTTTTTACTTGATGAGGGACAATTTCTTATATTTTTATTAATTGATGAGCACATATATATTGATGCATTAATGTACTTACTGGAGGTAAAGTCTTAGAGATCCTGGAACTCCGACAACATAATATACCTGACTTTACTCAACAAGAGGTCGTGCTTTAGTGACGCGATTGGACATTAATTCATGACTCCGGTTCACAAGCGGCTACACCGAGACGTTCATTCACATCCCCGAACCTTCAGGCCTGTTCACATAGAATCCGTTAGCTTCAGCATTGCTCGTATTGACCTATTTTAAACCAATCACAGGCATTAACAATTTCGTTGCTAATCGTTTGGAAGTTTGTGATTGGTTCAATATATTTCAATACCGGTAACGCCTAAGGTGACGGATTTTATGTTAATAGGCCCTTAAGGTGTTAAAATACGCTATGATCTCGATAATCTGATAATGCACCATTTAAAGTTCAAATATGCATTGAAGACAGCTATCCATCTACCACATGGTACCATGCAAATAAATAATGTGTATTAATTTAGGTTTTCTTCTTTTAAAAGTTTTTAATATTCCTCGGTTTAATTCAAAGTAATATTCAAAGTTATATTCAAAGTAATTGCCGACAGTTTTTGAAAAACGTTATGCCGCCGAAATAATATCGACGTGCCCACTGCCAAAAATAGAACTTACTTTCCTACAAACATTTCAAATTTCACCGTGGAATCAACAGTTATAACTTAGTTGACCAGCAGCTGGCGAGCTGAAAACTTGGAACTACTTCAAATTCTGCCAAAATCCTGGCGCTTTTTCAACGAACCTTTGCCAGATTATATAATCAGAGATTACCACAGTAACACACACCTGACACGGTCTTGTTTTAAGTGAAAAAAAATTTTAAGTTGTTTCACAAATTTTTGTTTTAATCTTTTCATATCTGGGCGATATCTAGGAAATTTTTGGTCACCTAGTTCAATTTCTAACCGCGCAAAATTTCAGAAAGCGTCATCGAAGTGGAAAAACTCGTTGTGAGAATCGAACCGCGGATATTTTGTGAGAATTAAGTGCGAATTCATGGCGATGTTATTACATAAAATACAGGCACGTGATATTCTGTTTAATTAAACAAATTAACGAGACTAATGAGGCTGTTGTGTGGTAGCCGTATTAGATTCGCTCAGTTCAATATAAACCTATGGAGAAAATTTTTCCCGTCGATTGTCAACTTGAATTTCAGGATTTTCTTTTAAATTGTATTCCGTAATAGAGAAACTTTTTTTCCATGTTTTTATTAACTAACTTGCTTTCTTGTTTGTGTGTGTGTTTGTCCAGTACAAATCTTGCAATAGATTTTTATTTTTTAATACTTTTAGCCATCTTCAAGCAGAGTTTTACCATGTTTTTATTATTTTGAGTTAATTTTGTTTTGTAGGCTGGTGCAGCCATCTATCGGCCGGAACGGGAACGAAAAGTTAAAAGCAAGTTAAACGCAAGTTAACCTCCAATTAACTTCATTTTTTTTCAAGTTGATGGGATAATTCATAAAAAATTTTTTTTTAAAGGATTTATTAATACATAGAATTGTGAAGTTTATATGATTCAACAGAAAATTTAAAAACATGGTATACAAAAAGTTCTGTTTATTTTGTAATTATTTAATCTGCTGTCTGATTCATTCTTTTTAAAGAAGAGAAAGAATCTATATATATTATTTCTAGAAGGTGATTATTTTCTGACGATCTTTTTTCATTCGATTCTTTTTTCATTTCGATTCTTCATACTTAACCAAAATCGATAAATGAGGTACCATTTTAAAGATTAAGATCTTAACTTCTGACTAATTGTTAATTAAGAAGTATGCATTTTATTGTTTGTTCAAAAATCAAAGTATAAACATTATGAAAGATTTTTTCCGCAAGATGGCGTGCACGCTATCTCCCCCCTTTCTCACTCACTGAAATTTTAAATTTTAAAATCGTCTGCTTTTATTATCCTTCTGTGAATAAATCAGTTTCTTTCGTGGCAACATCCGCGTAGGTGTACATTATTTTTTTTTTTTTTTGCATGGAAAAACAATTTGTTTAGACTAAAATCTGTTTTTCTCTCTGAAGAACATTTTATGAGTGATATTTTCTTTTGGTATGCAATTTTAGAGTTTAATTTTATCTATTCAAATTTATGTACACAGTTGAATTGCATATGACAAAATTGTACACACCATTCTTATTTAACAAATAAAAAGTGGTTACAAATGAACCAGCGTTTCTTTCTTCCTACTACAAACACCTCGCTATAAAATTTTTATAAACTTACATACATACATACATATATATATACATACATACAATCTATGCAGGAACTGTACATTGAATCAAATTAAAAAGCGAATATTTGGCGTATTACTTATAGTTAATAATTACTATCTAACGTGAACATTAAAGTAAGAAAAAATATCTACATATATGATCCGGATCAACGAGGGATGGATAAACGAGGTTTTACTGTATTAGTTTTTCTTGTGCATGCTAACTTTAACTTAAATTTAGATTGTGTATAAAAGTGCAAGTTAAGGGCTGACGTCGGAAGCAGAATTCTGAAACTTCTCCTGTTGTCCATTATAGTTAGAAGAGTGCATTTCTGCCAAACTGGAATCAAATATTTCTTTTAACCCTTCACCAGGCGTGGCAATTTTTACCATGTTTTTAGTAGCTCGCTTTCTTGTTCGCGTGTGTGTTTGTCCAATACAAATCTTGCAATCGATTTTTAACTAACTTCCGGACTAGCTAGATATTTGAAACTTTTAGAATAGCTCAGAACACAATGGCAATGCATTATTTTAATACTTTTAGCCATCTTTAAGCAGCTTTGAATTCATTTTCTTTTAATTTTCTTTTGTAGACTGGTGCAGCCACCTATCGGCCGGGACTAGAAGGAAAAGTTAAGCGCAAGTTAACATACAATTATTTTCATTTTCTTTCAAGTTGATGGGATAATGCATGAAAAATATTTTTTTTAAAAGTATTTATTAATACATAGAATTCTCAAGTTTATATGATTCAACGGAAAATTTAAAAACATGGTATATAAAAAGTTCCTTTTATCTTGTAATTATTTAATCTGCTGTCTGATTCATTCTTTTTTAAAGAATATAAAGAATCTATATATATTATTTCCAGAAGGTGATTTTTTTCTGACAATCTTTTTTTCTCCCTTCATACTTAACCAAAATCGATAAATGAGGTACCATTTTAAAGATCTTAACTTCTGACAAATTGTTTATTAAGAATTATGCATTGTATTGTTTGTTTAAAAATCAAAGCATAAACATTATAAATGAATTTTCTTCCGCTAGATGGCGTGCACGCTAGCTTCCCCCCCATTCTCGCTCACTAAACTTTTAAATTTTAAAATCGTCTGCTTTTTTTTATCCTTCTGTGAATAAATTAATAAGTTTCTTTCTTGGCAACATCCGCGTAGGTGTACATTATTTTTTTTTTTGCGTGGAAGAATAATTTGTTTGGACTAAAATCTTTTTTTCTCTCTGAAGAACATTTTATGAGTGATATTTTCTTTTGGTATGCAATTTTAGAGTTTAATTTTATCTATTCAAATTTATGTACACAGTTGAATTGCATATGACAAAATTGTACACACCATTCTTATTTAACAAATAAAAAGTGGTTACAAATGAACCAGCGTTTCTTTCTTCCTACTACAAACACCTCGCTATAAAATTTTTATAAACTTACATACATACATATATATATACATACATACAATCTATGCAGGAACTGTACATTGAATCAAATTAAAAAGCGAATATTTGGCGTATTACTTATAGTTAATAATTACTATCTAACGTGAACATTAAAGTAAGAAAAAATATCTACATATATGATCCGGATCAACGAGGGATGGATAAACGAGGTTTTACTGTATTAGTTTTTCTTGTGCATGCTAACTTTAACTTAAATTTAGATTGTGTATAAAAGTGCAAGTTAAGGGCTGACGTCGGAAGCAGAATTCTGAAACTTCTCCTGTTGTCCATTATAGTTAGAAGAGTGCATTTCTGCCAAACTGGAATCAAATATTTCTTTTAACCCTTCACCAGGCGTGGCAATTTTTACCATGTTTTTAGTAGCTCGCTTTCTTGTTCGCGTGTGTGTTTGTCCAATACAAATCTTGCAATCGATTTTTAACTAACTTCCGGACTAGCTAGATATTTGAAACTTTTAGAATAGCTCAGAACACAATGGCAATGCATTATTTTAATACTTTTAGCCATCTTTAAGCAGCTTTGAATTCATTTTCTTTTAATTTTCTTTTGTAGACTGGTGCAGCCACCTATCGGCCGGGACTAGAAGGAAAAGTTAAGCGCAAGTTAACATACAATTATTTTCATTTTCTTTCAAGTTGATGGGATAATGCATGAAAAATATTTTTTTAAAAGTATTTATTAATACATAGAATTCTCAAGTTTATATGATTCAACGGAAAATTTAAAAACATGGTATATAAAAAGTTCCTTTTATCTTGTAATTATTTAATCTGCTGTCTGATTCATTCTTTTTTAAAGAATATAAAGAATCTATATATATTATTTCCAGAAGGTGATTTTTTTCTGACAATCTTTTTTTCTCCCTTCATACTTAACCAAAATCGATAAATGAGGTACCATTTTAAAGATCTTAACTTCTGACAAATTGTTTATTAAGAATTATGCATTGTATTGTTTGTTTAAAAATCAAAGCATAAACATTATAAATGAATTTTCTTCCGCTAGATGGCGTGCACGCTAGCTTCCCCCCCATTCTCGCTCACTGAAATTTTAAATTTTAAAATCGTCTGCTTTTTTTATCCTTCTGTGAATAAATTAATAAGTTTCTTTCTTGGCAACATCCGCGTAGGTGTACATTATTTTTTTTTTTGCGTGGAAGAATAATTTGTTTGGACTAAAATCTTTTTTTCTCTCTGAAGAACATTTTATGAGTGATATTTTCTTTTGGTATGCCTTTTTAGAGTTTAATTTTATCTATTCAAATTTATGTACACGTTTGAATTGCATATGACAAAATTGTACACAGAATTGTCAAGTTTATATGATTCAACGGAAAATTTAAAAACATGGTATATAAAAAGTTCTTTTTATCTTGTAATTATTGGATATCCCAGCAGGCTCGTACGGTACAAAGTGCAACGTCTATTTCAACCTTCATTATTCGATTTGTAATAAGCATTTTTTTAACGTAGAATTACTTTCTCCATAACAGTCCTGCGGAAAGGAAAATTTCAGACGCTAAAACCGTCCGTCCGCCCGTCCTCGCGAGTTATAATTTTGGCAGCTCGCGAAACCCAGTCTATCGCTTGGACAAGTTAAACAGAAAGGTACCAAGATGCGTCAAAATTTTGACATATATGTATATACATACGTACATATATATAGATACATATATACACACAAAAGGGGTAAGCAACGATAAGTAATCCTACGTTAATAACCCGCGGTAGTTTCGTTAGAAGAGACTACCTTTCAAATTGAAAATAATTGTGC